>OY253747.1:30996315-31309868 GCA_958009045.1 Oxytorus armatus | reverse complement strand
ATATATTCGTTGTAAACAATTTACCGTGCTTCGTAATCGTACGTGAATCGATACGAATGATGCAAGGTCAAGCAGAAGGTTCCATAGATCTCAGAAGACGCAATAAAACAAAATTTGAAACAGATACCGCAACGGTTTTTTTTTTTTACGATTTAACAGGTCAATTCTTTTTTGTAAGGAGTTCATCCATCTAAGATTAAACTTGCATTAACAGGGTCAATGTCTCGGGGATAAATCTATTATTGAGAAATTTTTATCTCGCTCGCAAGATTATCCGTTTGTTGAAAGTTTTAATCACGGCTCAGATCGAAATCTCTTAATCTCTCTTAAATCCGTTCTTTGACGATTTTTGTTTGTTTGCACGAACAAAACTATTCCAATAAATGCGATAACCAAAATAGCCAACATTTTTTACGACAATAACTGGATTATTTTTTTTTTCATGTATTCTAAGCATTCTTTTGTTATGGCAAATGCAACGTTCTCGATGAATAAATTGAAAAAAAAACTAATTTTTTTTTTGCGTTAAAAAAAATGGTACCGCAAGTCCCAGAGGGGAGATTGTTCGAAACTGATCTTCCGGTCGTGTCGAAAAATATTGAGATCGGTATGTAAGAAAATTGTGAGAAAATTTCATTTTTTTTTTGTAAAGTTGAAACATTGTAACTTTGAAAGAAAAAAAATATCAGCCTGTCGATATTTGTTTGCGCGATTGTAGAAACCCAACAATCGCTGCTTTGGCATTTTCGATACGATTTTTTTTTTTCCGGCAACAACGAATCGTAAAGTCCCCTCCGCCTCTTTAAAGGGGGAAATAGGGTTAGACGGTTCAAAGAATCGATTTTTTTTTTATTTCATAAATTGTTAGTAAAACTATTGAAAAATATGTTCCCAAAATTAAAAATGAAAATTCCGACTCGTTCTATTGTTATAAGCCATTAAAGTGAGTAGCTCTCCTTCAGGCCCCGAGCGCGCTATTTTTTTAAACGCGTTTTTCTGAAAACGACTTTTTTTTAACTTGCGTACACGCTGGTTTGAAAAGTTTTCAACCAATCGTTTTGAAAATTGGCAGTTACTTTCTTCATAGTATTGCGCTTTATATGAACCTAAAATCGGAATATTATCATTATTTAAAATAATTTTTTTTTTACAAATAAAGTTGTAAAAAATGGCAAAAAATCATGCTTTTTTGTTTTGACCCCTGTAAAAAATTCAATTTTCTATTTTTTTGATAGCATTTAGGTTCATATAGAAGAGAGACATATAATAAGAGTAAATTCCAATCTCGTTTGATTTCAGATGAAAATTGCGGTTTCCAGAATGTACGCAAAATGCTGAGTCTGATTGTGACCTGCAATGTGGGGTCGCTAATATCTTCGGTGTTTTTCAAGGAAATTCTCCAAAAATTTTATATCATATACTTAAATATATGTATAAAATATTCTCAAAGTTTCAATAAACTCTATTCATTTTTTATACCATAAAAAAATTCATGAAAATCATTGAGAAAACGCTGTCCTAACCCTATTTCCTCCCTTAAGTTTGCACGAGTTCGCAATGTCGAATAACCATAACGACATTGAAGCCTTGACCGGATGAAGTAAAAAAAAATGTAAATTCACACCGTAACGTTAAAATAAAATGGTAAAGCAAAAAAAAGAAAAGAGATCGATCAAACGTGCGATCGTGAATTCGACGAGCGAGAATCGATTGTGCGACACGATAGGCTCAAGGACCACTTTGAAAAACTATATCTCAGGAGGCCATTTCGCGTCCCGTAATCGTAAACATCGCGACGATAGAAACGACGAAGAAACATTATCAATTATCGGATAAATTCTTGGGCCGGGGGGGAGAGATTGTCCACGGGCACTGTATCATTGTTATATTCGTGAATCGAAAGGGTAATTAACGGGGAAAAATAATGACGATCGAAACATTATGATATATACACATAACGCGGAATCAGAGACGACGAAAATTAAACAATCATTATAAATGATGATAAGTGAATAAATTTTACTGATAATTAAAGAAAAAATTACAGTATATATATATATATATCCTAATTATATACGTGCCAAAGAATACGAAAAATTTACGATAATCTCAATGTAATCGTGTAATCCGCAACCGTGCCTCTTATAAATTTAAATACAGCGACGCTCGATGCATCGAGAATATCGATAAATTATCATAAAACTCATCGGCTTTTAGCATATCGATAATTAATGTATCTATCTGACACGGGCAAATGCACGCGGAACACATGCACGGTGCGTGTGTGTGTTCTCGGGCCATATAGTCAATCAATTTTTCACCAGACATTTACGCCTACGTAACGTAAAATTATTGCTACCGATCCGTACATAAGTCACGTCTATAGGTGTGATATATGATGTTGGAATGAAATTTTTTAGTTTAAATACACAGAAAATATATATACTTATATGTGCGATCATTGGGAATGCGTGCGCGCGCGTGTGTACAGAGTGTGATAACGAAACGAGAAAGAGAGAAAAAAATTCTTTCTGCCTTATATATATGCATATGCGTCGCAAATCGACAAGCGGCGGTGGGGGGGGGGGGGGGGGGGGCAATTAAAAAGTAACAAAGCGCCCCGCGTGACCCATACCACTGTGTGCCTTTCGTTTGGCGCCAGGGGAGTGAAATAGTTATGAAATAATTGAACAAAAAAAAAAACAGATGAAAATCCAAAGTACCGTACACCGTAACAAATCTACACAATTAGCAACTATGTACAACATTTTTTCCGGATTTAATTATGACAAAGATATATCGATTTGCGAGGAAAAAATAAAAAATAACATTGATGATCGGTACGATCGTTCGGCGCGATAAAAATTGATTCGATTAATTCGAGAACGAGTTGTATACGGTGAAATTTTTTTTTTTCCGACAATGCGTTTGGCACGAAATTCGAGCAAAAATTTACGTTTTTTTTTTTTCAAACTCAAGTCGTAACTTTTGTGTTGTACACTCTTGTACGAAGTTGAGCGATTTGCAAAATATGTCCGTCGAGGTACGATTTTGTAATGTTGACATATAACAATTTAAAAAGACAAAAGACTCAATTGAGAAATAGTCGAGGCATTGGAAAAATTGTAATATAAAAAAAAAATGCACTTCAGTGTTAAAGGTAGTAGTCTGGTAACTTAAGCCGATTTTCAAGTCTTTTTTGGAGGGCGTTTTTTTGTAGGAAAATAAAAATGAATCGTTTTGGATATTTAGGATGTTTTTATTTACATATTAAGGATGCAAAAAAAAAATGTTTGAAAAAATTTAATTGTTTATTATTATTATTATTATTATTGATCGAAGTTGGCACCTCGAAAAAAAAGCGCGTGGGTGGCCCCGGTGATTTTGGCTCTTGATGTTATCTCAAATAAAAAATCCTTGATAATTCTTAATCTATAGACATGTCATTCTGGTCGGAACTACTGAAGTTAAATTTCATGGATAAATAACAAAATGGCCATGAAATTTAACTTCAGTAGTTCCGACCAGAATGACATATCTATAGATTAAGAATTATCAAGAATTTTTGATTTCAGATAACATCAAGAGCCAAAATCACCGGGGCCACCCACGCGCTTTTTTTTCGCGGTGCCAACTTCGATTAATAATAATAATAAACTATTAAATTTTTTCAAAAAATTTTTTTTTTGTATCTTCAATATGTAAATAAAAACATCCTAAATATCCAAAACGATTTATTTTTATTTTCCTACAAAAAAAAACGCCCTCTAAAAAAGACATGAAAATCGGCTTAAGTTACCAGACTACTACCTTAATTCAAGTAAATTACTCGAAATTTATTTACCAAATGTGTAAATCAATTTTTCTCGTCCCAACGACACGCCTTAATGATACAGAGTTAGATGTAACAATAATTCGTTCGATAAACGTTTGTTAAATCATAAAATTAGTTCTACTGAGATTTTTATATACTCACGGTGATGGGTGGGATAATTATTGTTGTTACTCGACAGAAGTCTGTAATCCATGATGAGACGATATCCTCTTTGCTTTCGGTCGATAAAAAGTCGCGCAATTTTATTTTTTTCCCCTCTTTGTTTTTATTCTTTCTTTAATCCCTTTCCTTCGACACTCACTCTCAGCCGTTCGTGCGAGCTGGTATTTTTTTCTTTTCAAACACAAAAGGCACACGCGCGCGCGCACTCACCAATGCCACCTTTTTTTTTTGCGTTGTATCTTGATGATACATCAAAGGCGTGTCGAGGATCGTTCGATCAATCGGATTTATGGGGCTTATTGTAATTGCCGTCGTTGACGACTTTTTACAAATCGTTCTTTTTTTTTTTCGTTTGAGAATTTTCTCGAATATTTTCTGTCAGTTCTTGCGTTGTTTTATTTATTTTTTCTTTAGTCTTTCACGAACTGAAAGGAAATGAAGCGTGAAAAACAAAAATTAAATACGGACTTATATTTATTATTAGATTTTTGTGAAAATATAATTATCATCGGAATTGTTTTATTGGTGATATTTCGAGACTTTGATTGAATATTAACCTCGTGCGTTCGTGATACATAAGCTATACAATCAAGCTCCTATAGATCGAACATAATTCTCCCTCCCAACACACGCTGCATTATTCTCGACAATTTCTCATCAAATACTCCCCCCGACAAGTGCGAATAATTCGTGCCTAAATTTACAAGCGACTTAACTTCATCACGACAATTCGCTTATGGTGTATATACGGAGGAGGGGAAAAAAATAATAATAATGCAATAATAACGGAGAAACGAGGAACTAGAGTAGAATCAATGATTGACGATGGAACAGAACGAGAGAACATAAAATTGTATTCGCCCTTCTCTACACAAACTCGATTTGATTACCGATTGCAAATCATATGCGGTTTATCATTGGAAGATATGATTTCCCAGAGAGATAATAAATATTCACGCGTATGCAAACACAAACGATACTCGTCTCTCTCTCTCTTTCTCTCTAAAACACACACTCACACACAATCAGTCTTCTCTAGTGTGTTATAATATTGCCTCTAGTATATTCTGTCCGTGGCATATACGCGCTTTTGCCACGCCAACAACATTATTATGATTATTCATATAAGCGCGTAAAACGACCCAATTCGATTAACCACCGCCGATCAAGTGACAAGAAATGTGCCAAAAAAAAAAAAAAAGAAAATTATACATATATTAATGTACCTTCTATTACGGCGATTTTTTTTTCGACTATTTTTTTTTTCAGTCCCCACTTTAAATTTTGTTGGATATGTCGAAAAACAAATTCCTTGAAAGCTACAGCCCTTAATATTAATTATGAGTACTTTCCCTTAGCGTGAAAAGATTTTCCAACTAAAATACACATAAATCGAATTTTTTTTTTTCAAAATTCTATAACGCAGCCGCATTTTATGCTATCGTATTGTTATTGGTTTCGATTTACTCAGAATAAAACAATCTAGAAAAGTGCCTATTGCGGCGAAAGTGTAAATTGTACTGGTGAGTTGGCACGGGTCACTGAAGTTGATTTTTACCCAAAATTCTCGTTTATTTGCTGTTATCTCCGAAACAATTAACTTTACGGAAAAAATGTAAATGAAAAATTTGTTGGAAATTGAATTTTCTACAAAAAAGGTCCTATCGAACCAATTGCTCAGATTAACATTTCTTGAGATATTGAACTTTAACTTATGAGTAGTATAACATTTTTACGGTTTATTCTTGAAAAAATGAAATGAAAATGTTATATTACTCATAAGTTAAAGTTCAATATCTCAAGAAATATTAATCTACGCAATTGTGTCGATAGGACCTTTTTTGTAGGAAATTAAATTTCCAACAAATTTTTCATTTACATTTTTTTCGTAAAGTTAATTGTTTCGGAGATAACAGTAAAAAAACGAGAATTTTGGGTAAAAATCAACTTCAGTGACCCGTACCAACTCACTAGTACAATTTACACTTTCGCCGCAATAGGCACTTTTCTAGATTGTTTTATTCTGAGTAAATCGAAACTAAGAACAATATGATAGCATAAAATGCGGTTGAGTTATAGAAATTTGAAAAAAAAAAAATTCGATTTACGTATATTTTAGATGGAAAATCTTTTCACGCTAAGGGAAAGTACTAAAAATTAATATTAAGGGCTGTAACTTTCAGGGAATTTGTTTTTCGATATATCCAACAAAATTTCAGGTGGAGACTGAGAAAAAAAAAATAGTCGAAAAAAAAATCGCCCTAACCTTCTATGCATCCACATCGTAATAAGTTTATTACTATTATGTTTAATAATTATAATTATTTGTAATAATTATAATTGTTAGTAATAATTATAATCATTATTAGTAATAGTTATAATAATTATTAGCAATGATCATAATAATTATTACTAGATCATTTCATAATGTAAATATAGATCAAATTTTTTTATTTTGCCCAAAAAATAATAATCACGAAAATCTCACACGAGCGATTGTCCAAAATTCCGTTTCGGCGCGTCGTGTAAAAATATGATTTACATCCATATACATAAAAAAAAATTGTAAAAATTCTACTTTCAAAAATATTCGTTGTTTGGAAGGGAAAAAAAATGGCAATTTCTCGTGACACGATTTAAAATTTTTTTTATTTGACGAGTTAAAAACCCACGTGTAGCTCAAAGTACGTGAGTTTCAAAATGTCCTTCGGAACGAACTACATATTGATTTCGTGAAGTGCACTTCCAATGTGTGGCGTTATAATTGAGGTAACAAATGAATCTCAAGTGCCGGCCACCTTTGCCGAAAACCATGCTACAACCAACATGTCGCGTGCGCGTAGATACATTGGCATGAATGGAACAAAAAAAGTGAAAAAAAATCAAAATAAAAGGGTACTTCGAAGAGAGGGTTGCAAAGTGTTCTTCAGTGTCTCTCCTCTCGTCTCGGCTCGTCGAAAAAAAAAAAGAAAAAAAATCCAGTTGGTCCACGCGCCGTAGTACGTTTTTCCCAACCCCTCCCACCCCGCCGTCGCGCTCGTCGTTTTTTATGACTTGTTTTCCACTTTGTAGTACGAGAACTCTGTTGCTCTCGTTCGGTTACATCACCCACTGTTATAAATTCACGGACATATATGCATACGTATATGTGTTAAGTAGTATTCTCGACTCTCGTCGGGGCTCGAGGGTCATTTTTTTTTTTTTTTTGTGCGCGAGAGCAGTTGGACCACAGGAGAAGTAGACACCGAGGCAAATAGAAGAACGATAAAAGAAATGGGAGAATGACAAAAGTATAGAGTGAGTGAGAGAGAGAGAGAGAGAGAGAGAAAGAAAAGGAACAGAGCATTTTTTACACTCGTACGCTCTGTTTCTCGACTACCCTTCTGTTTCGTTTCTTTCATTTTATTTCTTTTTCACCCCTTCTTCGTTACTCCTCGGCGAAGCATTCGCGCGCGATGTTTGGACCTCCAGGGGCAAAACTCGTGCGGCATTATAACCCAACAAAAGGCGGCCGCCGGGCAATCCCTTCTTTAACCCTCCCCTTCCTGCCCCGCCGCCGAAACAAGCGGTAGATGCTCGTTACGAGTCGAATGGACAAGGCTCTCGTTCGTACTGCAACGTCGGGGGGAGGCCAAGAAATTAAAGAATGACGGAAAAAGAGCAGAAGAAAAAAAAAACAAAGAGATAGTTTACGCAGTAAACTCGAGGATGAAAGGGATTGAGAAAGAGTTGAAGAGAAAAAAAATGAGGTTAACGATAGAGAACACGAGTGTGATAGTAATGTAACGACGCGGGTTTGGTATTATGAATCGTTAAATAATATATCCGAAATAATGTTGTGAAAAAGCGCGCATCCGTTAAGGTAGGACTCCACTGTGAACGGGCTGAACAAAAAAAGGTACTTTTTCACGAATTTCTGTTTGCCACTTAATGGATTATTTCAGGATTGGGAAAATTGTATGCTTTTAAGGACACTTTGAAGTCGTTTTATAAAAATTTTCATTGGAGGATAATAAAAATTATAATTGTCATAATTTTTATTATTTTTCAATGAAAATTTTTATAAAACGACTTCAAAGTGTCCTCAAAAATACACCATTCTCCCAATTCTGAAATAATTCATTAAGTAGCAAAGAAAAATTTGTGAAAAATGACCTTTTTTGAGCCCGTTCACAGTGGCGTTAGCCCCTTAAAAAGTCGTGATAAACGATGAAAAAACAAAAAAAAACAAAAAAAAACGTTTCCAGTTCGTTTAACGAGAAATATAATTTTTTTTTACGGCTGGGAGGAGGCGGTAAAGAGAAAAACAGTTGTTATAACTATGTGAAATGTTCCGCGTACCGGTCATAACAAGCACGTTAAATTACACCTGCCGTTCAGGTAATGCGATATAATGACTTTACGAGTGTATTGCAAACGGTACCACCAATCGCCCGTTCAATTTGACCAAACTTTCAACGATCCCAAGTTTATGATTTTCACGTGTACCTGTAGCTCTGTCTGTCTCTCTCTCTCTCTCTCTCTTTCGCTGATATTCGGTCGACAGATGTGATTACGTATTCATACCGATTATCAACAATTGTCCGGTATTACAGTTGGTCGCCCCCTAATGCTAAACAAGATAACTAAACGTTTAGCATAATTGACTTGCTCAATTATCCTTTATTGTTTCGTACGGCCAACAGCATACAAATGTATCGGGGAATTTTTTAAATAATAACAATAATGATTCAGCAGCAATAATACGAAAAACAAATCGATCAAGCACTAGTACAATCATTGTTTATAATTGTTTAAAATAATTGTTTAAACAATAAAATGCTAATAACTTATCTTGTAAATACATACATTTTCCACAACTTTTACTTAAAACTTGTTTGTCTAAAATTAATATTCTCAAAGTTATAACGCGTTTTTATTAGCCTTGCACCCAGTAGCGCAACATTGAACGCGTTATAACTTTGAGAATATTAATTTTGGACAAAAAAGTTTTAAATAAAAGTTGTGGAAAATGTATGGATTTAAAAGATAAGTTATAAGCATTTTATTATTTAAACAATTATTAGGAGAGATACAGGTCAAAAGGTGAATAAATAAATTTTAACAGTCGTATAAGTCGTAAACGGTGAGTGATACAAAAAAAATTATTTAGAAAAAATGATGGGAAATTCAATTATCTACAAAAAAGGTTATGAGCATTTTTGGCCTAAAGTGCACGGTAACGGAGATATTGGCCAATATGGTTTTCCTCAAAATGACGGCACTTCCGCTCCCATAATTTGTAACCATTTTGTTAATTCACATTCAGTACGTGATACTGAACCTAATAAAAAGAAAAAAATTCCCTTTATTTTTAATGCGCCACAATATTCTCTGTTGATTTTGTACTACACGAACTGCGCCAAAGATTATAGTTCCCTTTCCCCCAAAGTACCCTCGATGCCATTGTAAGTTACTATTTTCATAAAATCCCGCGAAACTCAAGGACCAATGACAATTTCGGACATCGCTACAAATTTCCCTCTAAACTCCTCATATGCCCTTCGGACATCAGAAATATTTCCGAATTATCGATGCCGAAGTTTTGAAGTTAATGGCACAGACACTGTATAAAAGTTAGGAACGATTTTCATAGATATTGATAATTATCATTGAAAAAAATTATTAGAGTCAATCGATCCTAATGATTGTTCGAGAAACTAATAATTCATTTGTACTAACTAAAAATTCGTTTAAACGAGAGTTAACGCCGATTTAGTAAAGAAATTTTTTTTTTTTTTCTCGGTGTAGTAACGGATAATCAGACAAAATTACTAACATTCCAAAACAAACTACTAACGCACGACTAACAAAGTAACAAAACACGAACAAAGAGAAAAAAATTCAAAAGAGCAAAAGAAACTGCATTTTTTTTACATCGTTTTTTGTTTCCGCGGCTTTTTTTTACGCGGCCATTTTTTCCTGATACGCGTGTACATAGAGGAAAAAGCGATAAACGAGGAGCGAGTTAGCATTGACCACATAAACGATAATGACCCTGTTGCCGGGTATTACCAAACAACACCTTAAATCACTCGGCTAATTAAGCCACGAGCAAATTCAACGGGGTCGTACATCGATTATTAGCGAATAAACGGGCGTAACCCGCGTCATTATACTCGTAAAATTGTGTGATTTTCGTCCTTTTGTTCGCTAGCAATCGATAAGCATATATTCATGTGCGTCATGGGCCAAGTTAAAATTCAACTGCCAAGTAACGTCGTGGATCCACCAATAAAATTTTAAACAGTGACGATTTCGTGATTTTTGTTTTCGGATTACGGTATATGATCGGAGGCGTCATACAAAATTCACATGGAAGAATAAAAGAAGTTAAGTATATTGAAGCTGTAAAGGTGTCGTCTCAATTATTCTTATAGCCTCGAGCATTATTCATCGTTTGATGATAGGGAAAGCTTCGGCGTAATTTCCGACTTAGCCAACGAGCTTGTGGCTGCAATATATATATATATATTTTTTTTTTTTCATGACTTAAGTCGTGCTCATGTATGAGACGTTAGCGCCACTCACTTCGTACGTAACATTATTATTGAGGGTCGAGAAATTAAACTTTCAAAAGTGAACCTTGAACATTATAATCGTTAATAAGAGAATTTTATGACAAGCAAATAAACCGTTTTAACGTCGAATCAATATTTTTTTAAATGCTATAAACATTAAATTTTTATAATTGGAGATTATTATTATTTTTTTTTTACAATCCTATCGGAATATTTGCCGATCGTAGAAGTATTTCCAACAACCGTTCGTTCGGGACTTTTGATTCTATTTCGTGGATCAAGTTGAAAGCCAAAGAACTCTCTCGAAGAGATTGAGAACATTCGTATTTTTTATTCAAATCATTTTTTATTGGCATTCGTTTCTCTCTCTCAATACTTTTTCCTAATTCCAATTGATTTAGTAATAATTTGAGAAATTAATATTGCTTGGGGGAGAAAAGAAAAACAAATTTATTACACGTTAATTACTCGTGTATATTAAATTCTCACGAGGCTCAACTGTCGCGCGTGTCATTGGATTACAAATCAGCGACGATTCTGACGTCAACAGTCTTTGATCACATTTATTATCTATATCGGCCCAGACCGGTTAACTCTTCTCTTATATCTATATATATAAAATAATATAATTTATGATATTAGTCTGGAGCGTGAATTAATGGGCATTACACACTCCTCGGGCCATACAAATGTAACATCCGGTTACATCAATTTCTGACTAGTTCGAAACCGTTTTTAATACTTTTTTCTCGCTCTTTCTATTGCGCATCGTCATCTACGATGACTTTTTCGGAAAACCAAGAAAAATAACTATACCCAAGATAAAGATTTAATCGATTAAATTGAATTAATCGATAATTTTTTTTTACATCGAACGTGGAGATTTGATAAACGTTGCAAAATTAAAAACGAAAAAGTTTCGATAAATTTAAACAAAATTTCAGACTAAGGGCCTTGAGTTCGCTAAGATTTGCAAAAATTGATTTTTTTTATAATTCTTTGTTTTTTATACTAATTTCGCGGAAGACCAATATTGAAATGTGTTCAATTAAACGTTACAGTTTTAGGAGTGAATTTCTTGAGCTTTGACGTTAGATTTCGATTTTTTTCTTTCTCGATTATACGAAAATATCATTTAAAAAAAAAACCTCGTTTTTCCACATAAGCGAGTTCGGGTTAGAAAATCAAATGTTCTTAAGGTAGCAGTCTGGTAACTTAAGACGATTTTCATGTGTTATTTGGAGGGCGTTTTTTTGTAGGAAAATAAAAATGAATCGTTTTGGATATTTAGGATGTTTTTATTTACATATTAAAGATACAAAAAAAAAAAATTTTTTTAAATTTAATAGTTTATTATTATTATTATTATTATTGATCGAAGTTGGCACCTCGAAAAAAAAGCGCGTGGGTGGCCCCGGTGATTTTGGCTCTTGATGTTATCTGAAATCAAAAATTCTTGATAACTCTTAATCTATAGACATGTCATTCTGGTCCGAACTACTGAAGTTAAATTTCATGGATAAATAACAAAATGGCGGACTTTGGAAAAAAAAGTCCCTTTATCCAAAGTCCGCCATTTTGTTATTTATCCATGAAATTTAACTTCAGTAGTTCCGACCCGAATGACATGTCTATAGATTAAGAATTATCAAGAATTTTTTATTTCAGATAACGTCAAGTGCCAAAATCACCGGGGCCACACACGCGCTTTTTTTTTCGAGGTGCCAACTTCGATCAATAATAATAATAATAAACTATTAAATTTTTTCAAACAAATTTTTTTTTGTATCTTTAATATGTAAATAAAAACATCCTAAATATCCAAAACGATTCATTTTTATTTTCCTACAAAAAAACGCCCTCCAAAAAAGACACGAAAATCGGCATAAGATACCAGACTACTACCTTAAATCAGGAACTCTTCCTCGCGAACGTGTGGGATATATATGCACGAGCGATTTTATTTCGTCACGCGAATATGACAAATGGACGTGCCCGTATTAACCCAGGGCGAATGGAAACGTGCAGAAAATCGAGTGAAGAGACCGGGGGGGCAAGAGTCCATCTATATACTTTTTCTCGTTCTCGCTCTCTCTCTTCACATCCCTTTTACGGGACAGCGGCGCAATTAATTAGAGATATTCGTGATTTGCGGCCGATCGGTCCGAACTCTCCGGCTACTCTACATATATACACGTTTCTTTTCCTCTCTGATATATAGATATGTATATACAGTGATATAGTACACGTCGCGACTTCGCCAGTAAATTAACTTACCGACGATAAATCATAAAGAGACCTCTCTCTCTCCCTCTCTCTCATTCGCAAAATCGCGAATAAATCCAGTTGTCTCGACGGAACAAGAGATCTCCTCTCTCTCACAAAAAAAAAATAAAAAATCAGTCTAACTCAAAAGAGAATATTTCTAGAAATCTTTGAGCTATCGTTTTTTTTTCTGCGCTACGAAAATAAAATAATGGTTATGTAGCCATCGTGTTATATCGAAATTTGTATAATCTGTGTATGTGACTGACAAGAGTGAACGCGCAGTTGGTACGCGGCTCTGGCGATCACCCAAGTTAAGCAGCGTTGGCCGCGATCACTACCCGGATGGGTTACCGTTCAGCCGTGCACTGATTGGCGCGAGCCGACTGTTGAGTGGGCGGCAGTTTTATTGAGTTTCCGATGTAGTAAATACAACTGAGGAGCGGTAAAAAAAAAAAAAAACAGCCGTTTCTATGGACACAGGTTTTGTCGCAGTTTCCCTGTGCCCATTGGCAAATGTGACAAGATGTAGCTAAGACGTCTGCGGGCGCAATGGAAGTTAGACAGAGGGAACAAAATGGAAAAAATAGAATTGGGAAGGACCTCACGTAAAAACCCGAAGGGTACACACGTTGTAACAAATAAATAAATAAATTAAAAATATATATATTAGGGCGATTTTTTTTTCGACTATTTTTTCTTTTCAGTCCCCACCCGAAATTTTGTTCGATATGTCGAAAAATAAATTCCCTGAAAGTTACAGCCCTTAATATTAATTCTAAGTACTTTCCCTTAGCGTGAGAAGATTTTCCATCTAAAATACACGTAAATCGAATTTTTTTTTTTCTTCAAACTTCTATAACTCAGCCGTATTTTATGCTATCATAATGTTCTTGATTTCGATTTACTCAGAATAGAACAATCTGAAAAAGTGCCTTTTGCGGCGAAAGTGTAAATTGTACTGGTGAGTTGGTACGGATCACTGAAGTTGATTTTTACCCAAAATTCTCGTTTTTTTGCTGTTATCTCCGAAACAATTAACTTTACGAAAAAAATGTAAATGAAAAATTTGTTGGAAATTTAATTTCCTACAAAAAAGATTCTATCGACCCAATTGCTTAGATTAATATTTCATGAGATATTGAACTTTATTTTTTTTAATTTTTTTTATTATTTATTATTTCATATTTTATAAATTTTATACTACTCATAAGTTAAAGTTCAATATCTCAAGAAATATTAATCCAAGCAATTGGGTCGATAACACTTTTTGTGTAGGAAATCAAATTTCCAACAAATTTTTCTGTTACATTTTTTTCGTAAAGTTAATTGTTTCGGAGATAACAGCAAAAAAACGAGAATTTTGGGTAAAAATCAACTTCGGTGACCCGTACCAACTCACCAGTACAACTTACACTTTCGCCGCAATAGGCACTTTTCTAGATTGTTTTATTCCGAGTAAATCGAGACCAAGAACAATATGATAGCATAAAATGCGGCTGAGTTATAGAAATTTGAAAAAAAAAAATTCGATTTACGTGTAGTTTAGATGGAAAATTTTTTCATGATAAGGGAAAGTACCTAGAATTAATATTAAGGGCTGTAACTTTCAGGGAATTTGTTTTTCGACATATCGAACAAAATTTCAGGTGGGGACTGAGAAAAAAAAAATAGTTGAAAAAAAAAATCGTCCTAATATGCATATGATCTGTGTATAGTGTTCCCACTCAAATGGGAAAATTTACAAAATGTTATCTATGCAGGTTAATTCGCCGTTCGTTTCTACGATTTTACAGACTTTATTGCGTTAAAATGAAACCAAAGAACCTCGTGTAAGACGTGTCTATATCGAAAGAGAAATTGCGCGCGAAAACTTTCAAGTGGCTCGAATAGGGACGTCGTTTTTTTGCTCAGAGGCGTCAAGCACGAAGGATTTTCGCGACACTCGCGATTTAATAACCGCTTCAACGTGACTACGGATGGGTGGGCTATGGGGTGGAAAAGAGGGGGGGGGGGGACTTCAAAGAGATTCGAACTAGGGGAAGAGGCCTTCGGAACGTTAAACGGTCTCCTCTTTTAGCCATATCCTCTATTTCCCCAAGAGATTGAGTGAGTGAAGTGTGAGAGAGAGAGAGAGAAATAAGAGTGCATCCATATATATAATACAGGAAAAATTGTGATCTCTTCGAGAAATCTTTCGGGTATCTCGAGCGTGTTAAACGACGCGATCAACAAATTTTCTCGAAAACCATACACGTGCAACAATTAATTACTCAATTAATTAATAAAATTGTTGACCAATTGTTTAACGAATATTTTTATCGTTGTGCTTTGAAAATTCGTTATAATCTCAAATGTCATAAAATCCTTCGATCAACCTAGCGATTAATTAGTAAAAAAAAACAACAACAATTAAATAGGGACAATTAAAATTTCGTCATTTCTAATATATTCATTAATTCTCACGCCTCGTATAAATCGAGCGAAATTTTTATGAGAACGAAACAAATATCCCGCGATAAAAACGCGTTTTGCGAGCGCCAGGGAGCTATCGGCCGCGAGAGTGTGAGTTGCCGTCGTCGGAACCCAACCGAATGTTTCTTTTCGTCCGGACCGCAGAGTCAATGGAAGCGGCGCACACGGTTCTGTGTGTACAAGCATGGCCGAGGCGGGATTACCGAGAAACCACGCGGGGGCGCGAGCGCCGGGACGAGAAACGCGATCGAAAGAGAGAAAGAGACGAAGGAATAACAGAGCCGCGCCGAGTCTCCATCTCACTCTCGCCTATATAACCAACACTCTAAACATGGCCACAACGGGAACACAATTCAGAGAAGGTCTCAAGTCCCGAACAGTAACGACACAGGTCGTTTTTTTTTGGCCAGAAACGATCTATTCTCTTGCTCTCTTATCTCCTTCATGTACGCGGGAACAATGTGTATCAAAAGAAAAAATGCATCAATAAACGAAAATAAAAAATTAATAATGAATGTACAAACATTTACAACTATTTGTTGAATTTAAAAAATGATAAAGTATTGTTTAGGGAATATAAAAAAAAAACTATTCATCATTTCATTCAAAGTATCAATGGGGTCTCACAGACCCGATCGTATTAATGATGTTGAATTTTGCGTCGTTGGAACGCAACGAAATAAGATTTTGTACATCGTTAAATCCCCTTAAGATTGGATTAACGATGACAAAAATCGTTAAAACGTTTTATCGGGGTCTCCTTCAAGAACCTAGGTCTAAATGGGCACGAGAAGCAAGAGCAATACTGAAAATGAAAATTTGAAAAATCTATTTGCGTTGCGTTCCAACGTTGCAAGCTTCAACATCATTCGTATTAGTGCTGTGATTGAGATTTAAAAGCAACATTCGAGAACATCGAACGAAATGAATTTTCGTATACGAGGTCTGTTCAAAAAGTATCGCAAATTTTGAATTTCCCCGTGCTACGTATATTCAATTTTCGATTTTTTTGTGGCGTTAGGTTGGTATTCATGTCCCTGACTTATGCTGAAAAAATCGGCCATTTTCAATGTTTAGTTAATTGTTGACAGCTGTTTTGGTTAGAGGTGTTTTGGCTAGTCTTCGATTTTTGCCTATTTCAAAAAAGCAGCTTCCATTGCGATGTTTGACCTTTGGTTTCCACGTCGTAACCATAAATCCATGATTCGTCAACAGTTATGACCCTCTGAAGCAAATTTGGATCGTCGCGGACCGAGTCCAACAGCTCCTTAGCGATGTTAAGGGGGCGGTAAGGTTTTAAAATGATTTTTTTTGCATTTTTTAACATTTTTTTTCTGAATGAACAATATGTCGAGAATATTGTGTATAAATTTCAAGTCAATCGGAGTAAAACTAACGGAGTTGCAGCGTTTCAAACGACCGGCCGTGATACCTGCTCGGTAGCCGCTCGGTACGTATAAAAAACTTTAAATCGATTTTCCCGAAAACGTCATTTTTGAAGTTTGTGAACATGAGAACTCAAAATCTACTGAACCGATCCTTTTGATAATTTAAACATTACTTCTTCACATAAATCAACAGGTAATCAGGAGTTTTTTTTTTTCAATTTTTTAATAACAAATTAAGTGCGATTTTTTTTAGCTAAAATTGCGTTTTCCACTTCCAAGTGCTGCAAAAAATAGAAAAAAAAAAAAAAAAAACTCTTCCTGATTACCTCGAGAAATACATCACCTTTAAAATGCATATCAATTTTTTTGTTTCAGATGATCCGGTAACGAGTTATAATGTTCACCGAAAAATCACTTTTTTTCAAAGCGCGTCTGGAGATTCAACGTCACCGGCTTATTTATCAATATTTTTCATTGAAAATTTTTTCTGAGATACTTCAATAGTTGTACAATAATATGTAATTCTATTTAATAAAATTATATTACTCATGTCGCCGCAAAAAAATCATAAAAATATGCTTTTTTTTCGCCTTTAAAATCCTATCCCCCCCCCCCCCAGCGCGACCCTGTTTTTGTTCGAAATTGAGCAATTTCGGCACGAATTTCGCGGCGGCCCGTCTCATGCCCAAATGAATGGTAAAAATCGAATAGCACGAGCCAATCTATATGTTTAGTTCCTCGGCAACTTCTCTAACGGTGATTCGACGATTGGCCAATATTATTTTTTTCGATTCATCAATGTTTTCGTCCGTTGTTGATGTGCTCGGGCGACCCGGAACGCATTTCGTTGTTCGCATCTTCTCGGCCCTCGGAGAACATTTTCCACCACCGATAAACGTTGCTTCGGTCCAAGGTAGCTTCACCATATGCCACAAGTCAACATTCGGAACGCGTCCGCGCGCTTAATTTTGTTTTCCACACAAAATTTCATACGGATTCTTTGATCCATTTTTTGGAACAGGCAAAAATCGAAGACAAGCCAAAACACGTCTAACCAAAACAGCTGTCGACAATTAACTAAACATTGAAAATGGCCAATTTTTTCAGCATAAGTGAGGGACACGAGTACCAACCTGACGCCACAAAAAAATCGAAAATCGAATATACGCAGCCCGCGGAAATTCAAAATTCGCGATAATTTTTTAACAGACCTCGTATACATAACAAATTTACGAACCTCATAATTTCCTACATATCACGAAAGCGCAAAGACATTTTTTTTCATCATTGCTCGTACAAAAATATCACCAATAACAATTTTTCCATCAATATCATAAAAAAAAAAAAAAACAATCAATATTTTTTCTTTTTTCTCACCGAATTATCGTTTCCTCGAACGAAACGCGACGATGTCTCACCGTAGGACCGTCAGAGGGAGCGCGCAGTAATTGTCGTTTATTCGCCCGACGAGCAACAAGAAAAATAGCACGGAAAATCGAACGATGTACCGAAACAAACGAAGAAAAAAAAAAAAAACAACAACACAAAAAAACCGGAAAAATTCACGATCTATTTACTCGATCGCCGATGCGATATTGCAATTATGAAAAAAAAAAAAAAAACTTAATCGTTTATCGAGAATCTTTGCGTTCGCAGAAAACTTGTTCGTACGGCGAATTCGCCGAAGGGAGGCATAGGGGAGAAAGGGGCAGGTTCGTGGCGTCACTGCACCCGCGGAAACGCGCGCGCCACGCGAAAACGCCCACGACGAAGAGACGCGTCTCGTATTTCTTTTTTTTTTTTCTCTCTCCTCGCCTCGAGGCTTTTCAAGACGCTCTCTCGCTGTCTATCTCACGAGCCCGTAATAATGTATCGAACGATCGATGTCAACCCGCCGCCAATTCAATATTCCTTTTGTGTTTTGTTTGGGTTTTGACAATCGCAAGATTAAAACACGAAGGAATCAATTTTGTGGCTCGTTGGTTTTCTTTTTCTTCCTTCGTACGCGACGACGCGAACTCGGCTCGGAATACCAACTCGTTTCACGATTATCCGGCGTAGTGTCCGACGTAAGTGGGAAAATAATATCCACAAAGTACGAAATAATCAGTCTCGATAATGTGAAAATCGTTTGTAGAAGAAAAGCGACGATAAGGAAAAATCGAAAAAGAACGAACGCATTAACGTAAACGAAAGTATGACTAAGACCGCGAAAACGAAGATGATGATACTCTCTGTGGTACACCCATATGAAAGCCAGGAAATACACGAGAGCAGGAAGAGACATAATCAAATTTCGATCCTTGCCATCAGGGGGCCACGCGCGCACATAACCTCACATTTAACGAAATTAATTTTTTTCCTTTCTTTCTTTGTAACTCACCAATTTACCGCGATTCACAATTCACTAATCGCACGAAATACTCGCTAACACTTCCTCGACGTGCACACGCAATCACGATGTTATCCGTTTTTCAGTGGACGATCGTCGAGAGATTACCCAGGATGCAACGAGAACAGAGCGAAAAAGAAGAAGAAAAAGAAGAAGAAAAAAAAACGAAAAAAAACCGAACGGCCAGGGAAGAAAAAAAACAAAAACAACAAAAATGGCGGGCGTTGAATGAAAGCTGACGAAACACACTCGAGATAATGCGAGATCTATTTCACGGACGCGATTGACGAGGGTTTACGACCGACTCGTACGCACAGATCCGAGAATGCAACGGGGGAAAAAACCGAAAATAACGGTAGGTTGGGGCGAGGGTGAGTTGAAAACAGAAAAGTAAAAAAAAGACCGCGAAGGGTTAAAGACACGAGGATCACAAACGTACGACCGTGGAAGCATGCTAGTCGCGTGGCGTACGGCGTAGTACTAAACTGAGCGTTATTCTCCCGCGCGCACAGCGCCACTCGAACCTTCCCCCACTCCTACGCTCTCTCGCTCGCTCGCTCTACCTCCCCCCCCTGCCGCCGCGGCGCTGCCGCGCGGTCTTTTCGGCTTGCTTTCTTTCATTCTTCCTCTCTGTTTTTCCCTCTTTCTCTCTCTCTTGCTCTCAAGAAAGCACTTGCGTCGACTCTGTGATAATACCACACCACTATTAATGCTACTGGCAAGTCTGGCTCCCACTCTTAAAAGTTTATATCAAGCTAACGTTTATGCGCCGGTGTTCAAGTCCTTTAATACGAAATTTCGCACACAGGCTCAATCGAACTCCACGCTACATCGTCGTCTTCTGCTTCTTCTTCTTCTTCTTCTTCGTCACACACTAATACATTTACTAGAAGGTTAACGCACCGACGTACGAGAGAGCCGAAGGCATCGGCTGTGTTTTCCTATGGTCTTTTATCACCCTTCGCACCGTGGCATCACGACAATGAATGCGCGAGTGTGAGGAAAAAGAGACCGAGCGAAAACGAATAGTCGACACAGCGAGTAGTAGTCCAGTCATTACGTCGAAAAAAACGGGTTAGAAATGCGTGTGAACCGAAAAAGCTGATTTTTGGATATTGTGTGTGCGGGGGGGGCTTAGAAAGACTTAACTTCAAATTGTCGACCAAGCTTTCCTATGTGCGTTCTCCGCCATCTTGAAATAAGTGTTAAATTTTGTTTTATTGCAATAACTCGGCTCTCCTTCGAGATACGAAAATTGCGAAAGGTGACTTTTTTGTTGCTTCTTTTACGCTCTACAATTTAGGTTATATACATTTTTCACCTACCGTTCATCGTTGTTGAGATATCGAACGGGAAAGTAAAAATATTTTTTTTCTACAAAAACCACCAAAATATTTTTAAAGATTGTTGAATATAATTTTACAGTTTTTTGTCAAATTTACGTAAAAAAGTATCTAAGAAAAAAGTAAGTTAGTAAAAAAGCAAACATGAAAATATGTATATATATTCTTTCATATGTTTCACAGTCGCGCCTCATTCTTGCCGTCTCCTCTTTGTGCGGTGATCCGCGTGTTGTCCAGCTCCCCCGACGATTTATATACATGTGTGTAAATAAATGTGTACAGCCAAAAACAAGTTTCACTACCTGAATTTTTTACTTTCTCGTTCGATATCTCAACAACGATAAACGGTAGGTGAAAAATGTATATGACCTAAATTGTAGAGCGTGGAAGAAGCAACAAAAAAGTATCCCATCGCAATTTTCGTATCTCGACGGAGAACCGAGTTATTGCAAAAAAAACAAAATTGAACACTTATTTCAAGTAAAGCTTGTGGTGATGGCGTCGCCACCACTCTCTGGTCGCATATAAACACGCATTTATTTTATTTCATTTTATTTCATTTCCAATATGCATTTTCTTCTATACAGTCATTCCTTTGTAAGGACTCGATTCTTTCTCACGCGTTTACTTCTTTGACTTCTTTCATTTCGTCGTCTACAAAATAGAACAACCGTGTCTCAGTTTTCCCTGTCATAAAACTCGAGTACTTACGGGTCCCAGTCGAGTCTCTCCCGAGACGAGGCTGTTTTACGGGGAGTCTCTTATGGCGACCAAAAGGGCCCACACGCGCTCTTGCATTTTCTAAACCTTTGGTTTCTCGTAAAAACTTTCCTACCCTCTCTTCGATATTTTCTCTCCGTCAACAAGCAGACTATCAGGAATTCTCTTGTTGACGAGGGAGTTCCTAACGAACAAGCGCCGCGACAACAACTCAACCGACTCTCTGTCAAGTCACAAATTCATTCACCGCGCCAACTAATTTTTACTAATTAATTTTGTAATTGGTTATGAATAAATACTGTGCATTACTCTTATGATAAATTCGTCTTTTCGTACCACAACCAGCACCGAATCACCACACACCCCCCCCACAAGCTTTTTTCAGCTCCCGCACACAATATCCAAAAATCAGCTTTTTCGGTTCACATGCATTTCCAAATGTATATAATGACTGGACTATAGAGAAATGCGAGACTATGCACACTGGAGACGAGTTAAGACGAGAGTTCGAGCCACTGGCCAATTCGCACCATTATCACCTCTATGCAGCCTTTTACACTCGCTGTATATGGCGACATGTTTAGGGATGGTTTTGCAACCGTATGATGTGCAAGTTCCCATGTGTGCCAACTCCCCATTTTCAAATCCCATCATGTCCAACTCCCGTTGTCTGCAACTTTGTGCCCAACGCGACGCGGGACTTGGGCCTGAAGCCGATTCCATCGACGCCGCTTGAATGGGGTTCAATCTTGTTTGTTTACATCGTCTAGAAATAGTCTGAACTGAGTGACTTTGATTAACGTTGGAGGAATTGGTCGTTAAGGTTTCTTAACGTTTTTTGACGACCCTTCCACTCGCTACACTTTTTCTACCATTTCTCAGGAATGTTCCCTCCATCTTAGTGCTGTGTAGCATTCACACGAGGCCACGGGGAAAATGCTAAAAACCTGTGGCCAAACAGCAATCGTTGTAACAGAGCGGTGTTCCTACAGGGAATTACGAGTAACTGTCTATATTTGCCCCTTTACTTTCAGTTATATTTTACGAAAATATGTTTTTCATCATTTGTTTGAGGCTGTGTGTGTGTTTTTGTTTTCCCGCCCTTTTCCAAGACGATATTAAACGCCATCAAGAGTCTCTGGATAGTAGGCCAACGTTTTTTCTCTTTATCTCTCTCTCTCTCTCTTGTTCTCTTTTTTGTTCATTCTATATTCTCATCCAGCCCCATTTCCCGCAAACAAAACCCACCCCTATCCTCTTTATTGCAAAGCGCGCAGCTTCAACTCGCGCAACAAATATCCTCCCGTCCTCTTCAACCCCTCCTAGCTTTCCGGACATCGTGCCCTCACGTGCACTGTTATTAAATCACACACGTAGATATAATCGCGAATGGCTTGACGCAAACACCATGTATATATCGTATATATGTAAATGTTGGGTTCTCGTATTGAGTCCTCGTTTCCGTTTAGTCCGAACCCGTGCACTCTTCAATGGAACCGTAGTGGCGCTGCTTGCAAATTCTCGCTTCACGCTTATTCTCCCTCCTCCGTTGTATTTATGCCGCCTCGTCGTGTGGCCCATACATTCGCGTTCGTATTCGTCGCACCGTGCATCCAGCTCTTCTATAAGGTTTCAATTAATTCGCCGCTCCGAGCTTCGTCATTAAATGCACCAGGCAAATCGTCGCAAACACCCCCCAAGGGCTATCCAGTTAGTTTGTAGATTTATATGAACAAACTCTACCAGTTTCTTATGATTAAAATGTAAGAAAGGTTACAGCAGCGTCTCGCTTATGTCGATCCCGCTGAAAGACACCGTTTGAACAAAAATTTAATAGCAAAAAATATGAAAAAATGTAACAATATTTAAGATACTAAAAATATTGTTTTCAAACAACATAACGATGACAAACAGTTGTTAAAAAACGTATTAAAATAAAAAAGTTTAACAAAACTTTGGGAAAATTTTTTATTCACTTATCCAATGAATATATTATTTCAAAGCATTATTTTACAAATATATGATACTTTGCTTGTTGAATCTAAAGAAATTGAAAGAATGAAAGAAAGAAAAAAAAAACAATAATCCCTTCTCTGACTTTTGTTTATCTGGTAATGAAATTTTTCTTAGACCCTCGTCGCTCAACATTCGGTCATATGTTTATTGCGAAAAAAAATATATTACGGTCAGTTTACGAGAGAGCGTTTGCATCACACTCAACGATAATTTATTTCCTAGCGAGAACAACATCCGTATATATATCGTTATTTTTTTTTTATGAGTTTACAATCGTTAAAACTCGTCTGAGAATAATTTTCACTCTGGATCTGCAGCGAGAGAACGAGAGAGACTGCAAGTGGCAAATATGCGATGGATGAACTGTTTCGTTTCTGCCGCGGTCTCAGGGCTTGTTGTTCGAAACGATTCGACTATATCGAGTTCGTTGTATTATCGTTGTTTTTGTTTTGACGAGAGAGAGGCCCCGGACGAAATTTCTTTCTGTATCGCGAGATCAAAAGTCCAAGAGAGCCGCCTCGTAAAAAAACGCTACGGGTTTTGGCCACCCGCACTTTCACTCACGCACTCTGAACCACGCTGTTCATCGTTAAATTTCATGATACCTCGTCTCTATTTGTGCATTCATTTCGTAATGAGTAAAAACAAAAGGGCAAAACGCGAAGTTCAGAATGCAGAATCAGAATAATTAAATTCTCCTGAAATTAAATTCAGTATCAATTTCGTCTGGATAAAATAGATATCGAATGGTTTTTTTTTTTTTTTTCAAATTTCGCTTCCGCACTGAGAAAACTTTGTGAATGTAGAAAAATTACGAAGAAGCAAAATGTGCGTGTCTAGATAGCTACAAACTCACGAAAGTTAATATATGAGCAGCGGGATTTTTCGAAAGATCAAATATTCGGTAAATTCGGAAACCATCAAGGGGCAACACCACTGTAACAGCCTAAAAAAAGCGTTTTTATTACAATTTTTTTTGGATGGAAGAAAAGGCAATAGAATAATAATATTCGAGGAAGTTATCAAGCATACGTTTAAGTATCAAACAAAAAATTATCATCGACAAATATTAATAAATGGCGACACCATAGCTTGTGCAATTTTGTAACGTGGGGAAAAAAACCACTTAGTCTACATACTCATAGCTATTGAAGTACGTAGGAGATTTTAAAAATATTCATTTTTGTATGAGCGGCGAATATTGAAATGAAGACGTTAAATTTTCGACAAAAAAAAGAGGTAATCATTTGTAAATAAATAATGTTTAAATGAATTTATCGAAAATCCCGTACGTATTTCACTTCAAAATGTTATTCTAAAGATATTGCTTAAAATTCCAATGAAAAGAATGAAAATTGTCGATGTTACGCTGCGTGCCGTTTTGAAAAATCGCGTTTCGATGAAAACACGTGTAAAGTTTTTTGAAATGTGTTATTGACATGAAAAAATTGAAAAATTCGACTGTTCAAATTACAATGAAAAAAAATTTCTTGCAGGTATAAAATTTTTTGCCTCATTTTCTGGAATGTTCAAAAGCATCTTTTGAGCCAATAATAAAAAAAAACGATTTTAGGAAAAATTTACAGTAGTGTTGTCCCTCAAGTGATGATAAAAATTGCGTTTTTCCGCAGTTTCCCATTGTCCACGGCGAATTCGATACAGTTTAACTAAAAAGCATTTGCGGATGCTGCGGAAGTTGGCTTAGAATACGTAAAAATCTGCAAAGGTGGTACGCGTTGGAACGGACAAATAATAAATAATAATAAGAAATAAAGAATTCAAGTGACATTTGGCCTATTTCATTGAATTTTTTTTCTCAGTCTACTTGTACACGCGTGACAAGTGATAACGGAGAGTATTGTAGTACGGAGCTCGTAGTATAGGCGTACTACTCCTGTATATATAGTAGAATTTAAGCGGTAAGAGAATCCCGGAGGAAGCTCAGGAGTGATAGAAGAAAACGGAGAAAAAAAAAAGTAGATTCGCCGGGACGCGCAAACTCTACGTTCTGGCTCTCTTGTGCTACTATGACTGGACGAGAGAGAGAAAGAGAGAGAGAGAGAGAGAGTCTGTGAGCTTGCGCACAACTATAAGAGCTTTTCACCGCGGTTGTGTGACGTAATGTGACGTCACTGTACGGCAGAAGGGCGAAGCGAGGCCCAGGAATCTGTCCGATCGATCCTCCACGACGACAGAATCGTCTCTCTCTCTCTCTCTCTCTCTCTCTCTCTCTTTCTCTCCTTCTCTTCGCTGTATAGCGCTTGAAAGCACGAGAGACGACGGGAATTGCGCTCGCGCGTATTGCTCTACGACAATTTTGCCACTACTACTACTACGTCTGCTGTAGTACGCCGTGAGACGTCGTTTCTACTTCTGCCGTACGAGTCTATGATTTCCACTACTACGATTCTTGCTAGGACGCCCACCACATCCGCGATACTCTCGAAGTCTAATATTTTCACCGATCTCTACAACATGACATCTACGTAAACGTTGACTTGTGTAGATCCAAATTTTAGCTGTATTTTTATTATTGTTTTTTGTCCTATACATTTACGTTTTTCTCGTTAATGTTTTTCCTTTTCAGGTTTCTACGTCCCTCCGATCCCACTTCCATTCAATTTATTGAGACTCCCTTAGAGTTCGCAACCACTGTTTCCTAATCCATTGCATTTGCACGACCGGTCACAGGGAAACCGCGAAAAACCATAGTCCGCGACAATTTCCTAAAGTTTTAGTTGTATCATCATCGAAAATTCCGAAAAAAATTGCTATCCGCTCAACAGTCGGTGTGTGAATCGAGTGTACGACTAAAAGCGGTCACCCATCTCAGTATTATTCATTGCCAAAACTGCTTAACATGGGAAATCGACGACCACACGTCCCGGTATACACAAAATATTTACTTCTAATTCTTTCAAGTTCTTTCTCGATGTATAGGCAGAATAATTTTTTCCTAATATTTAACAATTTTTACTTATAATTCTTGCGGATTATTGATCATTTAATACCTGGAACAATTTTTTAATCGATATGCCAAGTCATCGTTAAAGTTTTAATTACGGTTTTCTCAGCCGGACAAAAATCGTTAATAATCGAAATCGTTTCTAAAACTTCAAAACAAGAGCGAACCAGAGCCTGTTCATATATTCTCATTGACAAGGGCACGGACGAGATACGAGAGGAACGGGCGAGAAAGTGGTTTTGAACGTGTGTCGCGAGTAATAAAAGAAGATTAAGATGGACGTTTTCGATAGAGCTCGTTTATGACTCATCGCATCGTGGATGCTGTGACGACAGACTTGTATGTACATACACCATATCGCTCGTGGATGCTGAGATGAAACCTGTATGTACATACACCATACGTAATACGTATGGCCTGCATTTACGGGTCAATTTGGTTATGTGACCTTGTTTACTTCCCTTCTTTACCGGCATTTGTTATTGTTCGATTACGATCCAAGCCACTTAATGCGAATTCTAACTTGAGTGAGCGCGCGCGTATGCTCTGGGTTTTTTTTTTTTTTCCATCAATCATTCATTCAATGAGAGCTCGAACGACGCCATTCCTCGACATCGTTCGAGAATTACGCGTACACGAGCTACATAGCACTGAACATATTGTATATAATTACTGTAAGGACTATATGGCCGATAGATTAGCGTATATACTAGGGCGATTTTTTTTTTTTCGACTATTTTTCTTTTTTCAGTCCCCACCCGAAATTTTGTTGGATGTGTCGAAAAAGAAAATTCCCTGAAAGTTACAGCCCTTAATATTAATTCTAAGTAGTTTCCCAAAGCGTGAGAAGATTTTCCATCTAAAATACACGTAAGTCGAATTTTTTTTTTTTTTTCAAATCACTATAACTCAGCCGCATTTTATGCTATCATATTCTTCTTGGTTTCGCTTTACTCAGAATAAAACAATCTAAAAAAGTGCCTTTTGCGGTGGAAGTGTAAATTGTACTGGTGAGTTGGTACGGGTCACTGAAGTTGATTTTTACCCGAAATTCTCGTTTCTTTGCTGTTATCTCCAAAACAATTAACTTTACGAAAAAAATGTTAACGAAAAATTTGTTGGAAATTTAATTTCCTACAAAAAAGGTCGTGTCGATCCAATTGCTTAGATTAATATTTCTTGAGATATTGAACTTTAACTTATGGGTAGTATAAAATTTATAAAATATGAAATAATAAAAAAAAAAAAAGACATAAAAAAAGTTCAATATCTCAAGAAATATTAATCTAAGCAATTAGGGCGACAGGACCTTTTATGTAGGAAATTAAATTTCCAACAAATTTTTCATTTGCATTTTTTTCGTAAAGTTAATTGTTTCGGAGATAAAATAAAAAAAACGAGAATTATGGGTAAAAATCAACTTCAGTGACCCGTACCAACTCACCAGTACAATTTACACTTTCGCCGCAAAAGGCACTTTTTTAGATTGTTTTATTCCAAGTAAATCGAAACGAAGAACAATATGATAGCATAAAATGCGGCTGAGCTATGAAAATTTGAAAAAAAAAAAAAATTCGATTTACGTGTATTTTAGATGGAAAATCTTCTCACGCTTTGGGAAAGTACTTAGAATTAATATTAAGGGCTGTAACTTTCAGGGAATTTCTTTTTCGACATATCCAACAAAATTTCGGGTGGGGACTGAAAAAAAAAACAGTCGAAAAAAAAAATCGCTCTAATATATACATTTGTACAAATATATAATGGCTTTTTTTTTCAACGTACCAGCAATCAAACCGAGCCAAAGAAACTTCGAAGAATTTTCAACGTTTTATTTTTTCTCCAGCCGTGATATACGCGGCGCTGTAGGGCATTTCCACTCGCACAAACTTACTAACCCAAATCAAATGACGTTGCGAGATGACACCTTCAAGACACCTGAACATATATTGAATAGCTTCGCTTGCTCGCGTCGAACGATCGAACGCGTTTTTCAAACACACACGTA
Organism: Oxytorus armatus; assembly: GCA_958009045.1. NCBI lineage: Eukaryota > Metazoa > Arthropoda > Insecta > Hymenoptera > Ichneumonidae > Oxytorus > Oxytorus armatus. The sequence continues at coordinate 31,281,739 of OY253747.1, read as the reverse complement.
CATTGGCATCGACGCAAGCGTAAGTTTTACAATCCGTATATTGAACGAGATATTTCGAGATGGAAATTCCTACGAAAATGTAAAATCTACGTAATTTATACGGATGATTGTGAAGTGAATGAAATATTTATAGTTTTAAATGTAATAAAGATGGCGGAAATAAATTAAAAATTGTTTGACATTTGCTCGAGAGAGGGCCAGTCGTAAAATCATTATTTTTAGTTTGTGAAAGATTCGAAGTGCTTTAATTGCTTCGTGCAATATTACCGGCAGCATATAACGCGTACAATCGAAAGATTAACAGCCCCTCATGTGCTATCCGTGGCACGGGAGATGCAAACATACGCACGTGGCGCCGATAATTATCTTTTCCTTTATATATACTTATGTATACATACGTTTGCAAGTGAGAATCTAGTCAAAGAAGAAGATCCGAGAATTCAGAGTCAAACAACATTCCATTGCGGGGAAAAACGTGGTTCGTAAAATTGCCTCGAGTGATAGCGTGAATTCCCGAAAATTCTAAATATAGATACCCTCTCCATTATCCACTCTGCCCGATAAAATTCTTATTTCTACGCATCAGTCCGCGGTTTGAAGAATGAAAAAGATCTGGTCGCGTTAAGATTTACGACATCAGATTTTTCTTATCGTTATTAAGTTTATCGCGGATCTAGTAACGATAACGATGTATCTATATAAAATATTTAAAAAAATATATATATGCGAAATTCACCGTGTTATTTGTACATACAAATTCTTTTTTAATTACTTGGTCTCAAGACGCTGACGCTTCTCTTTATATTCACGTAAACATCGAGATGAACGTTGTGAATTCTCTAGAGATTCTCATCGTATAGAGTGCAATGGACAAATATTTGTACTCGAGTCAGAGATGACAAAATCGTACTATGTACAACATAAACCGTCTCCAAACACTCGTTGGTTACACGAAAATGATGTATATTCGTTAGATTGCTCGGAAATGCACAAAACGCCAGAACGTGTGTTGCCTCCACAAATTTTATATTCGTGAAGTGAGTCATCGATGAGTAATGAAACATTTCACGAATATCGACTGAATAGCGACAGGAATTAGTTCATGGCGATTATAACTTGCAAGGAGATTTATGATAAATCTATTTCATAGATATTAGCCAAGTTGTTCCAATGAAATCATTGACGGATGTTTGAAAAAAAATGTTTTTGCCGATTGGAAAACTTTTTGGGCTGCCAAAGATTTTCCACCGATAAGATCCGATGAAAATGATTTCTCTACCTTCTCCGATATTGTGGGGGGTTGAAAAAAATTCTTCGGCTAACAGAAATGCTTCGAAGAGTCAGGAAAAAGTCATAATTTCATCTTATGACACTTTTGTAGTCCTCGAAAGTTCCCCTCGCGTCCAATCCGAGCAAAATAATTCCAGTACCTTCTACGACATTGTAAAAGATAAAAGAAAATTCGTCAGCCAACGGGAACCATTTGCAGAGTCAGAAAAAAATCATAATTCTCTGCTGTAATTGTTTTCAGGCTAGCGAAAATTTTCCGCGCTTAGAATGCGAGCGAAATAATCCCGGTGCCTTCTGCGATAAAGTAGAGGGTAGAAGAACAAAAAAATATTTCAATCAACAGGAAATTTTTGCAGAGTAATAAAAAATCGACAATGCTCTCCGGTGAAAAAGTATACAAAAAAAAAAACCTTCGCTCACTTCCGTGCCACAAAAATTGTTGCTTAAGGAACGATCGATTGATGGATTAACGATAAAACCTCGAGAGAATGGAATATCGAAGCGTACGAAGTAGAAGAAAAAAAAACATGGCACGATGCAAAGAGAGAGAGGAAGTAGTAACGGTTCGTGAAATACCGGCTCGTGGATGACCGAGGAGAAGGATATACACGATTGCGAGAGAAGGAAGCGTGATAGGAGTCGAGGAGAATACTCTCGCGGGCGTAAACCTCGCAAGCATCAACAAACCTATATATACATATCCAATAGATATATGTTCCGCTCACAGAGCCTCGAGAGAGCAAGAGAGAGAGAGAGAGAAAGAGAGAGTGAGAGCGAAATAGCGGAGAGAATCGGTTCAATAAATGCCGCGGCCGTTGGCCGAGAGAGGTACGAAGGCTGAAAGCAACGCGCGTCAAAAGGAGACGGTCTTATAGGAAAGCGCTTGAATCCGAGGGAGAACGAGAGACAACAAACCCACGCCTGCGCCACGTGCTGTGAGAGTACGGCGTAGTATAGCCAACCGGCGAGAAGTGCATACAAGAATGAGAGAGACAGGGATAGAGCGAGAGAGGGGGTTTGTGGCAGGAGTAGTAAGAGGAAGTGCACTGTATAGTTTGTATGTACAGTGTAGTACCAGGGAATTGCGAATGGCAACGAGTGAGACAGCGAGAGGTGCGAAGGAAAAAGTACAGAGAGAGAGAGAGAGATAAATGATAACGAGAGGGTGGTTCAACGAGGGTGCACCGACGCTAAGAGGGGAAATCGTTCCGGCGCTTGGAACAAGGCAGAAAGTATCCACTAGACGAGGAGAAAGGGGTGTGGAAAGGATGAAATATAAACGAAGGGGGAAAAGTTTCTCCACCCCCCCCCCCCCCCCCCTCGCACTCACACCCACGCACACGTAATACACGCTATATATACGTTATCAACAGCGAGGAGCGAGCGAGACAGAGTGATAACAATGCAACGTGCTTTCCGTGTGGCAGAAAGCTCCGCCGCCACCGGTCGCTTCTCGATAACACCGGCAACCTCGCTCGCATTCTATATGCAATACCGCGGCTTGTACGTATCCGCGCCATGGCGTCGTCCCGACGCCCTGCCGACTAAAGCTGGCGAAAAGGGCGATCCCGAGAAACCGCCATTTTGGCATTTTTCCAACTTCACAATAGAAAAAAAAAAAAAAAATTTCGCCAAGTTAGAAAGTTTGAGGGTTTTATAAGCGTTCGTTTTTTTTCCCGGAAAGCTTTTTCTTCGCTGAAAACGTCTCCGTACGTTCTGTTTAAGGGGGAAATAGGGTTAGACGGTGCAAAAAATCGATTTTTGTTTTAATTTCATAAATTGTTTGTAAAACTATTGAAAAATATGTTCCCAAAATTTTAAATGAAAATTTCGACTGGTTTTATTGATATAAGCCATTAAGGGGGGAAATAGGGTTAGGACAGCGTTTTCTCAATGATTTTCATGAATTTTTTTATACTATAAAAGATGAATATAATTTATTGAAACTTTGAGAATATTTTATACATATATTTAAGTATATACTATAAAATTTTTATACATATATTTAAGTATATACTATAAAATATTAGCGATCCCATATTGCTTGTTTTTCTTGGTATTATTTTTTCGAACGCGTTTTTCTGAAAACGACTTTTTTTAACTTGCGTACACGCTAGTTTGAAAAGTTTTCAACCAATCGTTTTGAAAATTGGCAGTTACTTTCTTCATAGTATTGCGCTCTATATGAACCTAAAATCGGAATATTATCATTATTCAAAATAATTTTTTTTTTGCAAATAAAGTTGTAAAAAATGGCAAAAAATCGTGCTTTTTTGTTTTGACCCCTGTAAAAAATTCAATTTTCTATTTTTTTCATAGCATTTAGGTTCATATAGAAGGGAGACAAATAATAAAAGTAAATTCCAACCTCGTTTGATTTCAGATGAAAATTGCGGCTTCCAGAATGTACGTAAAATGCTGAGTCTGATTGATAATTTATTGAAACTTTGAGCATATTTTATACATATATTTAAGTATATACTATACAATTTTTGTACATATATTTAAGTATATGCTATAAAATATTAGCGATTCCATATTGTTCGTTTTTCTTGGTACTATTTTTTTAAACGCGTTTTTCTGAAAACGACTTTTTTTGAACTTGCGTACACGCTAGTTTGAAAAGTTTTCAACCAATCGTTTTCAAAATTGGCAGTTACTTTCTTCATAGTATTGCGCTCTATATGAACCTAAAATCGGAATATTATCATTCTTTAAAATAATTTTTTTTTGGAAATAATGTTGTAAAAAATGGCAAAAAATCATCCTTTTTTGTTTTGATCCCTGTAAAAAATTCAATTTTCTATTTTTTTGATAGCAATTAGGTTCGTATAGAAGAGAGACATATAATAAAAGTAAATTCCAACCTCGTTTGATTTCAGATGAAAATTGCTGCTTCCAGAATGTACTCAAAATGCTGAGTCTGATTGTGACCTGCAATATGGGGTCGCTAACATTTTATAGTATATACTTAAATATATGTATAAAATATTCTCAAAGTTTCAATAAATTATATTCATTTTTTATACTATAAAAAAATTCATGAAAATCATTGAGAAAACGCTGTCCTAACCCTATTTCCTCCCTTAAGTTCGGATGAAAATGAAAATGATGAGAATCCGGAAATTTCTGTTTATTTTAGTTTATTCGTCAAAATTTAAACCGATAGAGGCTGAAATCATTTTCTAATTGTACAGGCTTTAGTTTTGCACATTCTCGTCACATTTTTTTTTCTTTGTTCCAACGAATACCCTCACGGGGTTTTACGTATTAGCCGCCAATTCCATTTTTTTCCATTTTTACTGGCATAAAGATCATTGAAAGAAAAATTTCTCTCTTATCCCCTATATCACAATGAAATCAAAATTTTTATACAAATACTCATATAACGAATAAGGAGTATCAGAATGTTGTTTTTTTTTTAACGAACATGAACCATCGCGTGTCACTGGGTTACCGTGTAGATTTATATATTTCTTCTTTTTTTTTTCGAGCAAACATGTAACCACTTCTGAGCTGTGTAACGACTGTGAACTCTTTTAACCGAGATTTTGTTTTCTCCCCTCTTTCGTATGTGCATATGGATATTCATGTGTGTATATATATGGGGAGGGGGGGAAAAGGATGGACACTCGAGAGGGTTATACCGCGTGTCCGTTCCGCAAGTTTGGTCTTTCTCCCGCGGACGATTCTGTAATCCCTATTCCAGCTCGTTTCGCTCCTCTTCACCGATGTCGCCAGTCGACAGTCCGGAGGCGACTAACACGCGACGCCAATTATATCCAGTCCCCCCTTTTTTCCCCCATCATACATACGACTGTTGGCAAACGAAAGGGCATAATTCAAACGATTCAACGGGTAAATAGACGTGTGTTAAGACCTTTTGTTTTCTAGCAGTCGACAGTTATACATTGGATACATACGTATGCGTTTTATACACAAGTTTCATCCCTCCGTCTAGCCGACGCCGTCGTTCTCGTTCATAGTACACACTCTCGCACAAACATTTTTCATGATTCTCTGAAGGGTCTTTCATGATGTCCGAACATTTTACGACTCTTACCGCCAGTAAGTTCGACGAGAAAAATGTTGGGTAACAAAGTCGCCCCACTTGTTCCTATAAATTATTCGTTTTAGGGGAGAATGGAATTATATGGCGAACATCTAAGGGCAATGTTAAGTTATTTTTTGAAACAATTCATCCATTGAATTGAATGGATAAACGAATTATTTACTTTGTTTTGTTAATCGAAAAGTAAATGGTACTGTTCGCCATTTTAGTTCACGTTTGACGTAATGCCGAATTGGCAAATTACCCGGGGACAACTCTCGTTTATATTGTCACGGAAGAAGTATTTCTAGCAAAAAATGTTTGCAATTATTCAAAATGAAATTCGAATTAATGACGAATTCATCCATAAACTCTCGTCGAGATTGAAATGTCCTTAGCCATTTGTAAATCCTTGTTTCATTAGTCACAAATCTTAGATGGAAAATGGTGAAAAATGATTGAGGCTTTTAAGGTAGTAGTCTGGTAACTTAAGCCGATTTTCATGTCTTTTTTGGAAGGCGTTTTTTTGTAGGAAAATAAAAATGAATCGTTTTGGATATTTAGGATGTAGTTATTTACATATTAAAGATACAAAAAAAATTTTGTTGAAAAAATTTAATAGTTTATTATTATTGTTATTATTGATCGAAGTTGGCACCTCGAAAAAAAGCGCGTGGGTGGCCCCGGTGATTTTGGCTCTTGATGTTATCTGAAATCAAAAGTTCTTGATAATTCTTAATCTATAGACATGTCATTCTGGTCGGAACTACTGATGTTAAATTTGGAAAAAAAAAGTTTTTTTTTCCAAAGTCCGCCATTTTGTTATTTATCCATGAAATTTAACTTCAGTAGTTCCGACCAGAATGACATGTCTATAGATTATTAATTATCAAGAATTTTTGATTTCAGATAACATCAAGAGCCAAAATGACCGGGGCCACCCACGCGCTTTTTTTTCGAGGTGCCAACTTCAATCAATAATGATAATAATAATAAACTATTAAATTTTTTCAAACAAATTTTTTTTTGTATCTTTAATATGTAAATAAAAACATCCTAAATATCCAAAACGATTCATTTTTATTTTCCTACAAAAAAACGCCCTTCAAAAACGACATGAAAATCTTTGGAATAAAGTTTTTTTTTCCAAAGTCCACCATTTTGTTATTTATCCATGAAATTTAACTTCAGTTGTTCCGACCAGAATGACATGTCTATAGATTAAGAATTATCAAGAATTTTTCATTTCAGATAACATCAAGAGCCAAAATCACCGGGGCCACCCACGCGCTTTTTTTTTCGAGGTGCCAACTTCGATCAATAATAATAATAATAATGAACTATTAAATTTATTCAAACTAATTTTTTTTTGTATATTTAATATGTAAATAAAAACATCCTAAATATTCAGAACGATTCATTTTTGTTTTCCTACAAAAAAACACCCTCCAAAAAAGACATGACAATCGGCTTAAGTTACCAGACTACTACCTTAACACTTACGAAACAACGTATTGAATGACGAGATAGAAAAAAAATCGTCGTATGACATCTAGTAATGACTGTGGGATAAGTTGTTAATTAATATTGGCTATGTATTTCATTAAAAGTGGGGCTGTTCGACATTTGCCCCGGCTGTTCGTCATTATCCCGTTCTCCCTCATCGAAACCGCGTCTGTCCTCTCTGTACCGCCGCCAATGCACCAGCGTATACACATTCCCAACAAGCAGTGAAGGACTAAGGGAGAGAAAACCTCGAGATGATTACAGTTATGTGCTAGAGGCTACGTAGAAACGATTGAGGAAGGTCCGGCGTTTCGAGGAACTCGCTAGACGCGGCGAGGGTGCAAGAAAAAGTGATTACGCCCCACCATTCGCGTTTGCCGAGAGGGGCTGGCGAACCCTCGGTGTTCATTCGCTGGTGGGGAGAATTAGAAACCCAATCTTTTCGGCCACATGCCGATTTTTTCACTCCTGTCTGTATGTACGATCGTCTACTTGCAGGGGGAGTTCTCTCGTCTCTTCCGGACGATGTCGCTCGGTTGGCCGAAGCCGGACACAAAAAAAAAGGGGGAACTTTAGTCTCCCATAAAATTTTTATATATGTGCATACACGTTCCGGACTGCTAACCTACCCTATGCAAAAAAATATCGTACCCGATGAAATAAGTAATATGAGAGACATTCGCGTTGTTCGCAGACTATTATTATTATTGTTATTATTATTATCGAATTTTGTTTGAATAAAAGCCATCGTTGAAGCTTCCCCTTTGTCTGTCTCATTGGTGAAAAAGAGAAATATATCAATAGGGGCTCTCTATTATTTGGTTGTTACATTCTCGATGATTTTTTCTTTGCGAAGCTCGATGTGTCCAATTATGATGAAACAAATTAACGTCGACATTCTCACCGGGAGTGAGATTGGCACGAAATGAGAGTCGAAGAAAAGATAAAAGTCGATTTACCGGCCGACTATGAGTGACGTCGAAATAAGAAGAGAAAGGTGATTTTAAGAAGAAGAAAAAAAAAATGATAAAAAGGCAATGTGTAGCGAGATGCGAAATTGCCTGTCTGTCCACAGAGGGCTCTCTCCCTCTCTCTCTCTCTCTCTTTACTGAACACATGCCGAGGGAGACTGCTTACACCTGTACTGTATTTATTTATAGATATATATAAAACCTGCATGATAAAATTACAGCGTGAATTATCACGTTCTCTGCTAATCGGTTAATAATCAGCGATAGAGACATGCGGGAGACAAGAATCTTTTTCGATCAGCGCAAAACCTTTAGAAAACGTAATTTTTTGAAATTCACTAATATTTTAAGTGGATTAATAAAATTCATTAGTTATAGTAAAATCTGATCTCGGCAAGGAAAAATGTTTATTACTTAAATTAAACTTATTATACAGTAATATTTATACAATTAATTTGCTACTTCACTCAAGATTTTGTTAAATTAACGTAAATTTTCGTCGATTAAAAGAAATAACGTAACTTTCCATCATTCAAATCCATTTTTCTTAAGGGCGGAAATAGGGTTAGACGGTTCAAAAAATTGATTTTTTTTATATTATAAATTGTTAGTAAAACTATTGAAAAATATGTTCCCAAAATTAAAAATGAAAATTTCGACTCGTTCTATTGTTATAAGCCATTAAAGTGAGTAGCTTCCTTCAGGCCCCGAGCGCGCCACGTGTATAACCGCGTTTTTCTGAAAACGACTTTTTTTAAAAAGTTTTCAACGAATCGTTTTGAAAATTGGCAGTTACTTTCTTCATAGTATTGCGCTCTATATGAACCTAAAATCGGAATATTATCATCATTTAAAATAATTTTTTTTTGCAAATAAAGTTGTAAAAAATGGCAAAAAATCAAGCTTTTTTGTTTTGACCCCTGTAAAAAATTCAATTTTCTATTTTTTTTTGATAGCATTTAGGTTCATATAGAGGAGAGACATATAATAAAAGTAAATTCCAACCTCGTTTGATTTCAGATGAAAATTGCGGCTTCCAGAATGTACGCAAAATGCTGAGTCTTATCGTGACCTGCAATATGGGCTCGCTAATATCTTCGGTGTTTTTCAAGGAAATTCTTCAAAAATTTTATAGTATATACTTAAATATACGTATAAAATATTCTCAAAGTTTCAATAAATTATATTCATTTTTTATACTACAAAAAAATTCATGAAAATCATTGAGAAAACGCTGTCCTAACCCTATTTCCCCCCTCAATACAAAATACACGTATACTTGTAAAGGTTTTGCAAAACGGTAACGAGAGGTCCACGGTCGTGACGGGGTGTCGAATTTCGCACAAGTCGAGACATCGACATGAAGATTAAAAAAAAAAAACATGGTCATACAGAATATATGCTTACGCGAAGAATATATGAGACAAGAATGAAACGCGAGACTGGAACCCAATACCTAGACGCCGATGTCTGCGACAACGGGCGAATCGTCGTTTTGCGTATGACCCGCGGGGAATTGGCAACAAAAAAATGTAATACGGAGAGATAATAAATTGATAGAGAGCGCATCGACAAACTCGCATTATAACGATTGGTCGTGAACTCTTTTGCGAAAACGAAGCGTTGATTGATGACTGACCATTAAACTAAATTTCAACCCTTGCTTCTATTCATTTGAAATTTTCAATTGTTAAATTTTCAAACCTCTCAATGGAACCCTCTGAGTAATGAAAAACATTTTATCTGGTACTGATCTATTTTCCACTGGGCTTAAAAAAGGTGTAATGATGAAAAATTACATTTATTATTGTCATTATTACTATTTTGTTAGGAATATAAAATGTATTATATTCCGTCCCATTGATTACAGTGAATTTCGATGGATTATTATTAAATCACATTTTTCTTCAAATCTTCACACATTTTTTTTACTAAATGTTGCTCGACTACGCGAAAAGCTCGAGGAACGAATGCAAATGTTCACAAGCCCGAAACTGTGGCTGCAATTCCCGTTTTGGGGGTTAGTTTCTGATCAGATAACCGCTAACAAACGATTTTTTTTGTCTCCAGTCTGATCGGTACCAGGAATGCACTACTTTGGCTTCTGCTGTTATTACTACGAGCGTACTGATATACATAGTACCGAGTATACAATACGAAGTTTGAATGGAAAAGAGACAGAGAGGACGAGAGAGAGAGAGAGAGAAAGAGGGGAAACAGGAGGATACTGTGAAAGGAGGCCGATAAAGGGACGATGGGGTATAACCGAGTAAAGAGAGACAGATATAGAATGAGCTCTAACTGGGCCGCCGGAAATCAAGAATCGATAGGTCGATTCTCGGCGTTGCCGCACCTATCGTTGTCAGCCATTTTGCAACCCGAACCTAGCTCAACCTTTAACGTTTGCACTGCCATCCCTCGCTCTCTCTCTCTCTCTATATATATATATATCATAGAACAGAGACTAAAGAGGGTGAACGAAGAAGGGGGATGAAAGCGAGATATAGGGATAAAGGGATAGTGAGACCAGAGAGCCTTCCGCAAAGCCGGAGATTCCGGGAGGACTTTCTCGTCCTCACCCTTTTCCAACCACCGTTCTCTTTCTCTCGGCGACGTTGCCAGATTTTCCAAGAGAACTCGTCTCCCCAGAGGGAGAAAAAATAATGTGCTCTTCGTCTCACAGTAAAAACTCTTGCTACCCATTTGTTCACTTTATGTTACAACTTATCTTTGTTTGATGCTTTTCATTGTCGCGCGGACATCGGGAAAACCTTTTTTTCAAACAAATTTATTGTACAAAAAAAAAACTACGCTACAGATGGATTAGAAAATATTTTTTTTTACATTACTTGTTGAAAAGTACGTTTGATATTTGGTGATTAGACTTTTAACACGATCTCATCATATAAATGTGATTAACGTGAAAACTTCTTTCTCTTTTGTTCAGAAATCAATGTAAAAGCACGGGTTATTTATTTTTCAAAGATGCCGAGGTGTTAATTCGCTTATTAGCACACATTAAGGGCAATTAACGAACGGATAGACGAGAGCCTCGACGCCAATCGAGAAAAGCACTTAGCGCAGCTCCGTCAGAAAGAGCACGATTGTTAGGAAGCGCTCATCACTTCCTGACAGCTTTTACCAACGGAAACATGCCGTTGTTACATATTAATTCACTTACGTTGATTATCGTAATTACCTACTTAAATTCAATGAATAATCTATCTCTGTTAAAACAGTTGCAAATCGTGAATAATTAAATTCGATGGGATTGTAAAAGGTCAAACTTAGTCTAATTACCATTTGTTTCCTCTCCGGCGATTTTAATTGCTCGTGTATATTTTTTTACTAATTGATACATCGAGAAAATATGATTTTTTTGTCACCAAAAAATTTTGAGACATTGGGATTGAATAAAAGACATTATTCAAATTAATTTTTCCATTTATAATTAACATCACCATTTATTGTGGTTTTTTGTATTTTATGTTTTTTTTTTCTGTCAGTGTAGCGTATCGAATTTTTCGAAATATCGATCGAACACTTTCGAGATTGAGAAAATCGATGATGCAGTGTAATACGAAATATTCTCGAGACAAATGTTATATAATGTTGGCGCGTAACTCTCGTACGATTAAAATGACGAGCGAACAGGTTGACGAGCATGCATTATTGTTTACCCACGATATTATGTACTCGCCGGAAAGTTGCGAGTAGGTTTTGTCAGGTGATGGCTCGGCACGATTGATCGTCTCGATAACGCACGGTAACTACCGTCAGTGGTGATGAGAGCGTAACGAGCATCATGTCGACCACAGAAATCGAGAGAGAGAGAGAGAGAGTTTTCAGCACGCAGTAGAATCCATCCAAGAGAAGTGAGAGAGTCAAGAGTGCACTTTTCACGAAGTAAATAAACTCGCGGCCGTGCGATCGCTGGCGCAGGCTCAGACACTTTGTTTCCGGTGCATAGCACCATAAAGAAGTACGAGACAGAACCGCAATAAATTAATTCTTTCCCATTCGGCTCTATACAAAAGACATTTTTTCGTCTTATCGTCAACCTCGCGAAAATCGGGTCGAATAAAAATGAAATTGTATCTTAAACGTCGAGAAACCAATGGCAATATATTACTTTAATATCCGTTACAAGAGACGACAACTCAACGCCAAGTATTAAAAATAAACAATATTTTATACACACTTTTAGAATAACTTTAATAGCTCGGTTGAAAAAAAAAAAAATCCGCTGACAATAACTTAATGTCTGTAAATTCAGGAAATTGCAAATGTAGTATCTTTTTTTTCCGACAATTCATTCTTTACTGCGGGAATAAATGTAGCATTGAAAAACAGCTTAAAAATGGTATGGTGTGGATTAGAAAAAATAAAACTGCTGTTATAATTTATAAGCAATCGTAAAATAAGAGAGTGAGAGAGAAAAAACAAGCAAGAGGGCAATGTTGCGGATGATAAAAAAAGAATATGGAGAAAGGGGGATGAAGAGAAGCGCGAGGTAACGCGGCGAAGAGTGACGGCAAGATGAAAGACGAAAGGAGGCATTTTTGCTTGTGGCGAGAGAAAAGCCCCGGATCCCGCAATATCGATTAAGAGTGGCTTATCGAATTCAATGGTGGTATCTGGTCACTCGGAGCCATGATCACCATCGCTCGAAAGCCCTCTTTCTGGGGGGGGAGGTTACTGTTAAGGGGAGAAATAGGGTTAGACGGTTATAAAAATCGATTTTTTTTAAACTTCATAAATTGTTAGTAAAACTATTGAAAAATATGTTTCCAAAATTTTAAATGAAAACTCCGACTCGTTCCATTGTTATAAGCCATCAAAGTGAGTAGCTCTCCTTCAGGCCCCGAGCGCGCTACGTGTTTCAAACGCGTTTTTCTGAAAACGACTTTTTTCGAACTTGCGTACACGCTAGTTTGAAAAGTTTTCAACCAATCGTTTTGAAAATTGGCAGTTACTTTCTTCATAGTATTGCGCTCTATATGAACCTAAAATCGGAATGTTATCATTATTTAAAATAATTTTTTTTTTGCAAATGAAATTGTAAAAAATCATGTTTTTTTGTTTTGGCAGCTGTAAAAAATTCAATTTTCTATTTTTTTGATAGCATTTAGGTTCATATAGAAGAGAGACATATAATAAAAGTAAATTTCAACCTCGTTAGATTTCAGATGAAAGTTGCGGCTTCCAGAATGTACGCGAAATGCTGAGTCTGATTGTGACCTGCAATATGGGGTCGCTAATATTTTATAGTATATACTTAAATACATATATAAAAATTTTATAGTATATACTTAAATATATGTATAAAATATTCTCAAAGTTTCAATAAATTACATTTATTTTTTATACTATAAAAAAATTCATGAAAATCATTGAGAAAATGCTGTCCTAGCCCTATTTCCCCCCTTAAGGAACTGGCAACGAACACAGAATCGCTCACCAACGATGTCGTGGCCAAGTTTTCCGTAAACCGGAAGTGCATCATAATCTGGAATGGCGCGCGGTTAACGAGCAATCCAAATGAGATCCCGCCAAAATCAGAGATATTTTCCAGCAAATCTTGAGAAGTTTCGCACATGGACCATATGGTTTTTGTTAATAATAATAATAATACTAAGAAGAACAATTGATATAATTCGATGCAAGGATTGTATTTATATATTTTTTTGGAAAAAAAAAAAGAGGGACCCATGCGACAAAGAGGTGAGATCCGCGAGAATTTAATTAGATAAAAAGTGCTTTAACTATTTATGCAAATATTTCTAATTAAAGTTTTAGATTTAAAAGAATGGATAAAATAACAATCGGAGCTTGCAACATTTCTGAAATAACTCATTAATTCACAAGATTAGAAAAAAAAATCATAGGACGTCTTATAATAATAATAATAATAATAAGAACAATTGATATAATTCGATGCAAGGATTGTATTTATATATTTTTTTGGAAAAAAAAAATGAGGGACCCATGCGACAAAGAGGTGAGATCCGCGAGAATTTAATTAGATAAAAAGTGCTTTAACTATTTATGCAAATATTTCTCATTAAAGTTTTAGATTTAAAAGAATGGATAAAATAACAATCGGAGCTTGCAACATTTCTGAAATAACTCATTAATTCACAAGGTTAGAAAAAAAAATCATAAGACGTCTTATAATAATAATAATAATAATAAGAACAATTGATATAATTCGATGCAAGGATTGTATTTATATATTTTTTTGGAAAAAAACAATGAGGGACCCATGCGACAAAGAGGTGAGATCCGCGAGAATTTAATTAGATAAAAAGTGCTTTAACTATTTATGCAAATATTTCTCATTAAAGTTTTAGATTTAAAAGAATGGATAAAATAACAATCGGAGCTTGCAACATTTCTGAAATAACTCATTAATTCACAAGATTAGAAAAAAAAATCATAAGACGTCTTATAATAATAATAATAATAATAATAAGAACAATTGATATAATTCGATGCAAGGATTGTATTTATATATTTTTTTGGAAAAAAAAAAAGAGGGACCCATGCGACAAAGAGGTGAGATCCGCGAGAATTTAATTAGATAAAAAGTGCTTTAACTATTTATGCAAATATTTCTAATTAAAGTTTTAGATTTAAAAGAATGGATAAAATAACAATCGGAGCTTGCAACATTTCTGAAATAACTCATTAATTCACAAGATTAGAAAAAAAAATCATAGGACGTCTTATAATAATAATAATAATAATAAGAACAATTGATATAATTCGATGCAAGGATTGTATTTATATATTTTTTTGGAAAAAAAAAATGAGGGACCCATGCGACAAAGAGGTGAGATCCGCGAGAATTTAATTAGATAAAAAGTGCTTTAACTATTTATGCAAATATTTCTCATTAAAGTTTTAGATTTAAAAGAATGGATAAAATAACAATCGGAGCTTGCAACATTTCTGAAATAACTCATTAATTCACAAGGTTAGAAAAAAAAATCATAAGACGTCTTATAATAATAATAATAATAATAAGAACAATTGATATAATTCGATGCAAGGATTGTATTTATATATTTTTTTGGAAAAAAACAATGAGGGACCCATGCGACAAAGAGGTGAGATCCGCGAGAATTTAATTAGATAAAAAGTGCTTTAACTATTTATGCAAATATTTCTCATTAAAGTTTTAGATTTAAAAGAATGGATAAAATAACAATCGGAGCTTGCAACATTTCTGAAATAACTCATTAATTCACAAGATTAGAAAAAAAAATCATAAGACGTCTTATAATAATAATAATAATAATAATAAGAACAATTGATATAATTCGATGCAAGGATTGTATTTATATATTTTTCATGAAAAAAAAAAAAAAAAAAAAAAAAAAAATGAGAGACCCATGCGACAAAGAGCTGAGATCCGTGAAAATTTAATTAGATAAAAATTGCTGTAACTATTTATGCAAATATTTCTACTTAAAGCTTTAGATTTAAAAAAATGGATAAGATAACAATCGGAGCATGCGACATTTCTGAAATAACTCATTAATTGACAAGATTAGAAAAAAAAAAAATCATAACACGTCTATTAAAGACAGTGAAACAAGTTTTTTTTTTTTTTTTTCGATATTGCCTCGCACATATATTTCTTTAGAAGTGGGTGTTGGAACATTAGCCGCTGTTCGCCATTACCCCATTCTCCCCTTATTCTTTAGCTGCATTCCATGGAGGCTGTGGCTATTCTCTACTCTGGCACGAGCTCATCTTTTGTCCCTTTGAGAATAGCAACGAAGTCGGAGAGAGGAGAGAGAATAATCCTTTTACGAGGACGCGTGCAATATAAGACGGCCTGACGTCAGGATCCATATAGCAGGAACGAGTGAGAAAGAAAGACAGAGAGAGAGAGAGAGAGAGAGAGAGAGAGAGAGAGAGAGAGAGAGAGAGAGAGAGAGAGAGAGAGAGAGAGAGAGAGAGAGAGAGAGAGAGAGAGAGAGAGAGAGAGAGAGAGAGAGAGAGAGAGAGAGAGAGAGAGAGAGAGAGAGAGAGAGAGAGAGAGAGAGAGAGAGAGAGAGAGAGAGAGAAAGAGCAAATGACGTCGGGAGGCTGGAATGCGCGAGCTCGAGAGAGGTTGTTTGTCACGGCCGGATACACCGACGGCTCTTGCCAAGCCGGTTGTTGTTGTTGCTGTTGTCTGACGGTAAATTGCATCTAATGCAGATGCTCTGGCAGAAACAACCGCAAAACGAGCCGTACTCACTGTCTAGTAACGGGAGTCGCGTCAATGGTAGAACTTTGAGGATCAATCTTTGCTCATTACCTTCAAGAGCAATTCATCGATTTAACATTTACTTTCATAACTAATTTTTTTCTACATACACACATACTTGTGCCGTAATTTTGTTAATCAAAAAAATTGTCTTCCCTTATTGTGAAATAACGAAAAATTCATTGAGTAACTAACTTACATTTTCGTTAAAAAAAATAAATCTCCAACACTTGGAAAATCAATAATCATTTTGTACCGTTGATTTGGCAAAAATGACGAAAAAAATAAAATAAAATATTACACGATGTAATAAATCTTGATGGAAAATTGACTTTACGGCCGTTGAAAATGTTTACCGATCGAAAAACTCTTGGAATTTCCATTCTCCAGACTGCGGGACGATATATTTTTACGCGTCAGGGACCAAACTACGGATATATATTGAGGCCACGATGTAACCGTACGTGTAACGACGGCAGAGAGAAATTCGTAGTCGTACCTTTCGCTCCGGGGTCGACATTGAACGAGGTTTACGAGTGTCTGGGGCAAGACGTAAAATGAGAAACAACCGAGCGAGAGAATAAAAGAAAATTTGGTCGAGAGAGAGAAAGAGAGAGAGAGAGACTGACGGGTGAGGAAGAGGAACAACGAGGAATGGATTTACCATTAACGTTATAAGTTCGAGAGATATGGCCGAGGTAATAAAAAATAAATAAATGAATGAAAAAAAAAAAAGATGAGAGAGCCGTGTACACCGTGTCGCGAAGTTAAAGGGTCGTAAAACCTAATGAGATGATGTTACATCTCTCTTCTCATCTTTTGGTCCTCCTTTCAAGCCTCCAAATCTTCTCCATGTTTCCCCTCCGTCTATCATCCATCTCATTTCGTTTTATCTTACTCTCTTTTTTTTCTACCCTTTCGTTTTATTTCTTATCGACGTTTTTTTCTCTTTGCACTTTCGGTATTTCCTCGTAACACAACCAGTTATATATTTATCTGGCCGAGGGTGCAGAGGGTTAAACACATCGGGGAATATCGATATTGGCCCCTTGCCTAAAACATCCCGACGGCTCCAAAAGGGAAAAAAAAAGAACAACACCGCAAAAGAGCTCTCGAAAGTTCACGTATATACATTATGTCTATTAACCGCTAAAGCAGCAAACTAACCGCGAATTAACTCTTGGCTACACATTATCGCATTCTATATATATCAGTACAGTAAAAGCCGATAAAGTACTCCGCTGTGTAACGAAAAAATACCCTCGGGATCTCGTCGAATTTTCACGAAATCGATATCTCATCGAACATTTCATCAATCGTTTGTTGTTTTTTTTACTGGAACAAAATCCACTATTTCTATCATAACGGGACACTTATTGTCGATGAATAATAATGTATATTCTGTATCGAGATAATATGAAGATATTTTGTCACAGCGAAATAATCAACACAGCATTATTTGTACAATTAATATTTTTTTTATCGCACTATCCGGAGAGGATTGCCAACCCTTTTTGAAATTGTTGAAAAAAAAGGGTTGTATCGATAATCCTAAAGGAGCGATTGTCTAAAATGTTTCTACGATCGTGCAAATATTCAGTCCCGAATCTACAAAATTTTGTGCGGAAATGCATTTTATTTTTCAAAATAATCTTTGTTGTAGAAGTCTTTTATACAACTAGCTGCGCCCCGCGGTTTCCACACGCCGCCGCCGCCCCTCTGTAGGGTCGTAGCGTGAAGTTATATAGTCCAGAGCCTTCCCGAATAAACGGGCTAACTAATGCAAAAAGAATTCTTCAAATCGGACAAGTATTTCCTGAGATTATCGCGTTCAAACAAACAAACTCTGCAGCCTTATTATACTATAGTATAAATATGGTAGTAAGATTAGGGCCATAACATAAAATTATATAATTTAGGGCCTTCCCGAATAAATGGGCTATCTAATGCAAAAAGAATTTTTCAAATCGGATTAGTATTTCCTGAGATTAGCGCGTTCAAATAAACAGACGAACAAACGAATAAACTCTCCAGCTTTATTACAGTAGTAAGATGAGGATATTTTTTTTTAATATTGAAAAGCGCTTCAAACAATCTCTCGTACACGATCAAAATATAAATGTCCGACTTTTAATCTCGGATTTCGCCCCCTCCTTTAACGAGGGGTAAAGAAATGGAATAAAAGATATTTTCGAATCTCGCGAGAAGTTGACAAATAACAGAGCGGGATTAAACACGCGCCGGAAACTTTATTTTTCGGCCAAAGTCAGAGGCACTGAACCGTCGGTCGTTCACTTTAACTTGGACGAGTTTGCCACTCCGCTCGTGCAAACCTATGAATATATACATATATTCCACTGCTGATTTCCGCCGTGTATTTTCATTTTTCCTTCGTCATAGCCACGTGCTCGTGTACTGCGCAGCAAACAAACTACCAAAGCTATTTAGTTCGTAGTACATTAACCTCGCGATTTTATTCTTAAAAACGCGTGTATGTATATAGGACGATGTCGAAAGGTTTATTCATGCTCACCGATCACTCGCGATATACTCGTTTTAATTCCTACTTCTCATTCTCATTTCATATTATTAGTATATTTTATATATCGTTTTTTTTTCTCTCATGATATGAATATTATGAGAGAAAAAAAGAAGAGAGAGAGATAAATATGTTTATATAAGCATCGATGTCTCATGACTCCAATCACAAAATTCTACTCAAGATATTCGAAGCAACGATCCATTTAAATACTCTTTTGATTCGAATCAAATGTTCAAGTAAAATGAAACTGTACGTACTTCGCATAAATTTCATTTAAATGATACTTTGCTGGGGTGGCGTTTTACAACCCTGTCAATTTGTCAAAAAACAGTCGTTTCGAAAATCTTAAACGAGCGATTATTGAAAATATTTCGAAAAATCAAGTAAACAAATATTCTGATTCAAATCGAAAATCAATTTAGAAGGAGATACATTTTTCTCTCAAAATAAAATAAATATTTTAAATAATGACACTTCTCTTGCAATTTTTTATATTACAATCTGAATAGTTTATTACATGACCAATAAAGCTTTTTGAACAATCTCTCTTTTTCGGATTTTCGATACGTTTTTTTTTTTCAAAAATAAAATAGGTTGTTTCTGACTCATAATCGTGGAGTGTTCCTTTAAGGTAGTAATCTGGTAACTTAAGCCGATTTTCATGTGTTTTTTGGAGGGCGTTTTTTTGTAGGAAAATAAAAATTAATCGTTTTGGATATTTAGGATGTTTTTATTTACATATTAAAGATACAAAAAAAAATTTTTTTGAAAAAATTTAATAGTTTATTCTTATTATTATTATTGATCGAAGTTGGCACCTCGAAAAAAAAGCGCGTGTGTGGCCCCGGTGATTTTGGCTCTTGACGTTATCTGAAATAAAAAATTCTTGATAATTCTTAATCTATAGACATGTCATTCTGGTCGGAACTACTGAAGTTAAATTTCATGGATAAATAACAAAATGGCGGACTTTGGATAAAGGGACTTTTTTTTCCAAAGTCCGCCATTTTGTTATTTATCCATGAAATTCAACGTCAGTAGTTCCGACCAGAATGACATGTCTATAGATTAAGAATTATCAAGAATTTTTTATTTCAGATAACATCAAGAGCCAAAATCACC
The DNA here is from genome assembly GCA_958009045.1 of Oxytorus armatus. Lineage (NCBI taxonomy): Eukaryota > Metazoa > Arthropoda > Insecta > Hymenoptera > Ichneumonidae > Oxytorus > Oxytorus armatus. The sequence continues at coordinate 31,261,994 of OY253747.1, read as the reverse complement.
GGGGCCACCCACGCGCTTTTTTTTCGAGGTGCCAACTTCGACCAATAACAATAATAATAATAATAAACTATTAAATTTTTTCAAAAATTTTTTTTTTGTATCATTAATATGTAAATAAAAACATCCTAAATATCCAAAACGATTTTTATTTTCCTACAAAAAAACGCCCTCCAAAAAAGACATGAACATCAGCTCAAGTTACCAGACTACTACTTTAATCAAATTGAATTTTGTCCAATTCAAATAAAATTCTACGTTATTTAAATAATTTACGTGCAATACCAACAAACTTGATTGGGATAAAGTGAATAAATTTTCTAGATGACAAACAAACTGAATAATCTTGTGCCCTCCCCCTAAACCCGTAATTTTCGTTGATTTATGATTTTTTTATTGATTTATAAAAATCCGGTATTTATATTTTACGCAATGTTTTTTATTCGTAGTTTAATTTTTTATTTGTCAATTTTTTTCTTTTAATACGAAATTTGTGCGTTTTGTTTAAACGCACGTTTTCGCGGTGTAACGTCGAGTGTATATATCTACGCCTGATCGTAAGACGTCGCGGTAATGATGAATTTTGAAAAATTCTCATAATCGATCGATCGATCCTCGTTGATATACATCCTTAAAAATGATTTCTAAAGGTGCCATTGCATATTCTAAAGCTGAATAAGTACGACAGATAAAAAGAAAAAAAAAAGATAACAGCGATCAAAGATCCTTGTAGAGAAATAAGAACACGATCAAGAATTCATCGATTCGGTTTATTCGCTTATTTTTTTTAAATATTTTCACTTCTCGTCTATAAGGATTTTTGATGAATATATCGAACCTTAAATACCTCGTCTCCGCGCAGAATCTCCTTGTACCTGTTTTACCACGTTGACAAGAGGGGAAAAAAACCACTTTTAGCAGTTTACCCAAGGAGGGAAAAATCGAAGGCAGGATCGATGACATTTAGTTTAAACAAAAATTCCTCCGCCACCACACGTAGAAGATACGAGACGATGATAGATATTGACCCACAAAATGTGAAGCAAATTGTTCAAAACTTACTGCACAACCGACGAGTTCGACTTCCGGAAACCCTTTGCCACGCACGATGTTTCCGCGTCGGATTTACCTTTTCCATTGATCTGTCAATTGAACTTCTCTCGTTCTCTGGACATACAAATTCTATATCCTGAATTTCTTCCGTCATGTCCTCAATAACGATTACAGGCGGACGTTTCATCGAAGTACGTTCCTGTTCGATCGATGTACTCGGCTCTGACATGCTGTGAGAAACATTTTTCATCCTTTCTTCTTCCGTACATACACGATAGCATTTTATCTTTTCCAATTTGTGCGCAAGCAAAATCACTTCCTGACTCCGTGTCTTCTCTGTGCTAATCGTTTTCATCGTATCCTCAAAATTTGCTCCTCTTCCGTCTTTATCGATTGAACAGTGAGCGTCGTCGGTCAGAGCGACATCCGCTGAAACAGCCAAAAGCTGAAAACTCGGAGCTTCCTGTTCGTGATCGACCGAGCTTTCATCCCTCTCGACTATGTCGGGCTTTTTCTTGTCTGGATTTCCATCCATACCGACCGTCACTCCTCCATTCCAGTCGCGCTGGAACATCCGAGAAAGAGAGAGAGAGAATGCTTATGAGGTGAGTGAGAATTCCATTTTACCAATCGAAGCTTATAATCATTGTCAAGTTTGCCAACCACAGATAAATGTGCTGCACGAAAGAAACATTATTCTCGTCCCTTAAGGTAGTAGTCTGGTAACTTAAGCCGATTTTCATGTCTTTTTTGGAGGGCGTTTTTTTGTAGGAAAATAAAAATGAATCGTTTTGGATATTTAGGATGTTTTTATTTACATATTAAAGATACAAAAAAAAAATGTTTTGAAAAAATTTGATAGTTTATTATTATTATTATTATTGATCGAAGTTGGCACCTCGAAAAAAAAGCGCGTGGGTGGCTCCGGTGATTTTGGCTCTTGATGTTATCTGAAATAAAAAATTCTTGATAATTCTTAATCTATAGACATGTCATTCTGGTCGGAACTACTGAAGTTAAATTTCATGGATAAATAACAAAATGCAAAAGGACGTTTTTTTCCAAAGTCCGCCAATTTGTTATTTATCCATGAAATTTAACTTCAGTAGTTCCGACCAGAATGACATGTCTATAGATTAAGAATTATCAAGAATTTTTGATTTCCGATAACATCAAGAGCCAAAATCACCGGGGCCACCAACGCGTTTTTTTTCGAGGTGCCAACTTCGATCAATAATAACAATAATAATAAACTATTAAATTTTGTCAAAGAAATTGTTTTTTTAATCTTTAATATGTAAATAAAAACATCCTAAATATCCAAAACGATTCATTTTTATTTTCCTACAAAAAAATGCCCTCCAAAAAAGACATGAAAATCGGCTTAAGTTACCAGACTACTACCTTAAACATTTTTGTACAATGACAATTCCTTTTCAATTTTCACATTTTATCCAGTTAATAATCTAACGATGTGAATTACAATCTCTGACATGGATAAATCGGAAAAATTACGTTAAGAAATTTTCGGGCAATTGTTTAATTTACGAATGTGAGACGTTTAAGATGACTATTACGATTAAGTTGAGGCAAAACAGTGCCAAATTTTCATAATAATTTCTGGAAATTGTCGTGAATTAATTGACAGTAATAAAAGGGCGGGTGTGACTGTTGTACAGGTCAGTACCATGGAAAAATATTTATATCGATAAATTCGTAAAAAAAACATCAAGTAATTTACGTCAATTTCCGAGGAACTGTATTTTTATTCATATTTTATTTTTTACAAGGAATAATTTATAATATTGATCCAGCAACGAGACGAGTGATTCATATTGTTCATTGAAATATTCCCTATTAATTTATTACCCACGTTTTTAATAATCTCTATTAATTAAATACTATGTCCGTTTGCTTATTAACATCAGATAAACAAATTTCTATAATATTTAACACAGTAAAGGCCATTAAAGTATTTCGATGAACTTTCTGAACGAAACTGGAGTATCAATAAAAAGTCAAGCGTTAAATGTCTTTAAGTCACTTTCCTTCGGATGATATGATAAAAAGAAAAAGATTACGCGTTTCGCCTATTCCGACGATTCATGCTCCAGAAATAAGTCGTATCGAACGTGACGGAGTTGTCGTCGCGCGTCCACGATATAATACAACCGCGACATATCGCACGAAATGGACGACTTCAATAGAGAACCAAAATCGAACGTACAAGACACCAGGAGACGAGGGGGAAACTTTCAATGAAGAATAGAGGAAACACGCGAAGCGTGAACGTCTGGACCGAGTATTCGCGTTTTTTTTTTTGTGTCAGAATTGACAATTGAACCAGAACCTTTGAAATGGTATCAACCGCGTTATATAACACCGAAAGGAAGAGTGCGCTAGGTGACCATTCATCGTCGTTCTGACAAAAGTACGTCGACCGAGTTTCTCTCGGAGCCTGCGGTTATGGAAAAGTTCAATGAAAAGACGAGAAAACACACAAATATAGTGGAAAACATATGAAAGCTATCTGAGTTTTTAGTTTCAATGAATACAAATGACATAAAAATCAGTAAATACAATATATACATGAAAATAAAACAATTAAATAAATAGTAAATAATAAAGCAATGAAATAAATGTTAAAAATAATAATACATAAATAAATATTGAGTCGAAATTGGAAAAATAAAGTGTAAACGAAAAATTTAAAAAAATTTAAAAGCCAATCACTTGTCGCACAGTTTTATGGCACAATGCTTGAACAGTATGGCGGAAAACCTCGTTGGCCAGCCGATAAAGCTTTGCTCTTTGTTTCCCGAACGTCCACACGACACCTCTTCATCCCTTTTTGCTCGTCTCTCGCTTTCCGTATATTCGCTCCGACAAAAGGGGATCCTCGATAGTAATTTTGCGGCGATGCGAAAGTGCAGGAGGATTAAATATCCTCTACTCGCTGGTGGTATATCAACAATACAACCCCCATTCCCGTCTGGACCGCAGTTATACATTCTCGATAATAATTATGATGTGACGTACTGTTTTGTTGGAATTGGCATCATGTTTCTAAATCACCGATAATCATAACGACGTAAAATCGATTCTCATGACTATGTTATAAACAGGAATGTTGATTAAAACCTCTTATATTATTCTAGGGTAAAAACAAGTTTTAGTTTTTACCCTAGAGATTATTTAGAGTTTCGATGAACTTTGTTCTTAATTTCTTCCCCGTAGACCGTAGGCCGTAGTCCGGTCTAGAGCGAGATTTTTGACGTCATTTCTAATATGCAATAACGTTTAAACTGTTGAAGTTGTCTTGATGAAAATTTACACGTGCATTTATTGAACTTTAGAGAATACTTGTACATTAAAAAAAAAATTTATTTTAATATTTTCATGTAGTTTTTGGCCTTGTTGCAACATGGTGCGCCGAAATCGGCGCCCACTCTGGACGATGTTGTATGCATCTGAAAAAAAAATATATATATTCTCAATTTGTATGAGTATTCTGAGCACTGGTAGCAGAATTGGTACTTAAAAAAAATTTTTATTGAGTCGAACAATAATTTTGCCGACATTTTATAACTCGTCGAATAATGAAATATCATTAATGAAAGTTCAACAGGCCGCCATATTGTCAAAATTTTTTTTTAAGTACCAATTCTGCTACCAGTGCTCAGAATACTCATACAGATTGAGAATATATATATATTTTTTTTTTTTCAGATGCATACAACATCGTCCAGAGTGGGCGCCGATTTCGGCGCACCATGTTGCAACAAGGCAACAAACTACATGAAAATATTTAAAATCATTTTTTTTTTAATGTACAAGTGTTCTCTAAGGATCAATAAATGCACGTGTAAAGTTTCATCAAGACAACTTCAACGGTTTAAACGTTATTGCACATTAGAAATGACGTCAAAAATCTCGCTCTAGACCAGACTACGGCCTTAATCGTTTAAGCGTCATAATTTTTTGTTTGTTTTTTTAACATCCCATTGGTAATTTCTCGGTGGTTACAAAACGCACTGAATTTTTCTCGAAAACCATAAAAATCCGAGAGCGTGAAAAAAAAGAATTGCTTTTTCTCAACTTGTGAAAATCGCGAGGGTGTAAAACGTTTGCTCCATATACGAGGTCTGTTAAAAAAGTATCGCGAATTTTGCATTTCCGCGGGCTACGTATATTCGATCTTCGATTTTTTTGTGGCGTTAGGTTGGTACTCGTGTGCCTCACTTATGCTGAAAAAATCGGCCATTTTGAATGTTTAGTTAATTGTTGACAGCCGTTTTGGTTAGGCGTGTTTCGGCTTGTCTTCGATTTTTGCCTATTCCAAAAAAGCAGCTTTCATTGCGATGATTGAGCTTTGGTTTCCACGTCATAACCATAAACCCATGATTCGTCACCAATTAAGATCCTCTGAAGCAAATTTGGGTCGTCGCGGACCGAGTCCAACAGCTCCTCAGCAATGTTAACGCGACACTGTTTTTGTTCGAAATTGAGCAATTTTGGCACGAATTTCGCGGCGACCCGTCTCATGACCAAATCATTGGTAAAAATCGAATAGCACGAGCCAATTGATATGTTTAGTTCCTCGGCAACTTCTCTAACGGTGATAACGACGATTGGCCAATATTATTTTCTTAGCTTCATCAATGTTTTCGTCTGTTGTTGATGTGCTCGGGCGTCCGGAACGCATTTCGTTGTTCGCATCTTCTTGGCCCTCTGAGAACATTTTGTACCACCGATAAACGTTGCTCTGGTCCGAGGTAGCTTCACCATATGCCACAGTCAACATTCGGAATGCGTCCGCGCACTTAATTTTGTTTTGCACACAAAATTTGATACAGATCCATTTTTTGGATTAGGCAAAAATCGACGACAAGCCAAAACACGTCTAAACGAAACAGCTGTGAACAATTAACTAAACATTCAACATGGCCGATTTTTTCAGCATAAGTGAGGGACACAAGTACAAACCTAACGCCACAAAAAAGTAGAAAATCGAATAAACGTAGCCCGCGGAAATTCAAAATTTGCGATACTTTTTGAACAGACCTCGTATAGTAAGCTCTGCTAGTTACTGCTATAGAATTTGCCGAGACTCGTTCTTTAGTTTATGATGCGCATAATGATGTTCGATGTCGTATACACGGGAGTCGTGTAACGAATTTTATAGCCGCGCTTTAAAATTGTGACTCGTTTATCATTTATCTTTTGTTTGCGTTCTTGCGATACACACGGGAAAAGATGAGAGAGAGAATCCAGGGTGTACGTGACAAAAGCGAAAGTGAAATTAACCCGGATTTATAATGCACTTCCGTACGTTGTTACGGAAATATATCGCGGAAATCACGCTTTACTACCGTTCTCTCTTATCCTCAATGCCCACGCATCTGTTTATTATAATTAAAGTTAAGTTTGCTATAGATTTTGGCTCGAGATTGTTTTTTTTTTTCGTAAAAGTAAATTTGTTTAGTGATGTTGAATTTAATTCAACGCTCTGGGCTCTCGAGAAGCCCATTGAACGTTTTTTTTATAAACTACGTGCACGTGAATTTAAAAAATCATCAATGTTAAACATTCCCTTTTAACAATAAAACCTATATTCTTTAACTGATTTCCGTTGATAATAAAAAGCATTTAGAAAATATTTATTTAACCGGGAGTATCGAATGAGACACTCGGAATCTCGTAGTAAGTCAGTAATGAACGAAAAATAAGGGTGGCAAGGTAGGATTAAGTAGAATTTTAATTTAATTGATAAATTTCGATGGAATCAGTCGAATCGAATTTTTGTCTCTGTGTAACAAGATTGTTAAAACGAGCGCTCCTCCGCAATTAAAAAAAAAAAGCTTTTATTCTCTTTCGTTGTTGTTTTTCGAGCATTTCGAGCATTTTTGTATAAATAGTTCTGTACATCACATGATATTGAGAGATATGTGCAAGTGGCTGTAAAAATTCGCCGGATACATGAGAGAAGCAAATTCCAGCCGACAATCGGAATGGAACACTGGTCTGGAATTCTCACATGCCCGGAATAATCAAGCTTCACCGCCTCCTCTCATGACTGCTGGGAATTGTTGAGCAGGGAGGGTGAGCTTGTATGTACTACCTCTAACTCGCCACGCGAATTTGATTCTCTGTGTGGCGATCTTGTAAACAGATTTACATCCCGATGCTCGTAGAAACGTTCTAATTTATAAGCAGTAGGGGGTTGATGAGTGTGTATTGCGTTTCATGTTATATTTGTTGTTTGCAGAGTCAGCCTCCTCAATAGTAACTTATATTAGGTATCGGCAAATATGCAGTAGACAAATAGTCGGTAAAAATCGATATAGTCCATAATTAATGGTGAAGTATAATTCATTTGATTTCAATAGTTGAAAGAAAAATGAATCATGCGATTCCTCGATTTCATTTAAAGAAAAATCCAACTCTTCTTTCATACAACACCCCGTAAACAATTTATTTTAATAAAAAAAAGAAAAATTTTGTTTTTAAATAAAAATAAATTGTTTATGGCCCGCTGTATGAAATAAGAGTTGAATTGTTTTTTCATTAGATGAAATCGAAATCAATTTTTTTTTATTGACCACATTTTTATTACATTGACATGTCGAAGTAGTATAAAAAAGAAGGTAAGAGGAGAAGAGAAAAATGGTGATTTCCTTATCGCTGTATTCTAGCGATGATCGCTGATCCGAGGTAGAAGCTAAAAGTCAAAGGAAGAGAGATTTCTCCCCGAGGGTACGATGGGTCGCTATAAATCACGCTTGGGATGTTGGGGAAGCCAGAGAGCTTCGCGGTAAAGCCTTTCACGGAATCGCCGCAAAGGCCTACCCCAACAGACCCTGAGTTTGGTAACGGCTGAGGGATAAGGGGCTCGCCAAGATCGACTGTTATGCCTTGAAAGCGAATGAGGCTGAAAATAAATGCGCCACTCGACCGCAGGCAAACAAGGGATGGAAAGGAGGTGCATTACCCGAGGGTATTGTTTACTATCGTCTATCGTGTTAATGAGGAAAATAAAAACTACTCGATTCCTCGGTACTTTTTTACGGATTGTATAACGAAATGCTGTGCTAACGTCAGTTGTGCATTCTTTTATTCGTATGTACAGATCGTCAATTCAAAAGGCAAACTCGTTAATGATGTTCTTTGTTATTTAATTTTTTTGTGCAGCTAATGACCATAACAATTGTAAGTAATCATTAATTTTTGTCCGACAGATTTTGTGAGCAGTGTATTCATGAATAATGTTCTCTTTTGTGACCCAGCGTTCTATCGATATTACTTTCTCTTAAGGGGGGAAATAGGGTTAGACGGTTCAAAAAATCGATGACTGCCTTGACTTTGTTTTTCTCGGTACTATTTTTTCAAACGCGTTTTTCTGAAAACGACTTTTTTCGAACTTGCGTACACGCTAGTTTGAAAAGTTTTCAACCAATCCTTTTAAAAATTAGCAGTTACTTTCTTCATAGTATTGCGCTCCATATGAACCTAAAATCGGAATATTATCATTATTTAAAATAATTTTTTTTTGCAAATAAAGTTGTAAAAAATGGCAAAAAATCATGCTTTTTTTGTTTTGACCCCTGTAAAAAATTCAATTTTCTATTTTTTTTTATAGCATTTAGGTTCATATAGAAGACAGACATATAATAAAAGTAAATTCCAACCTCGTTTGGCTTCAGATGAAAATTGCGGCTTCCAGAATGTACGCAAAATGCTGAGTCTGATTGTGACCTGCACTATGGGGTCGCTGATATCTTCGGTGTTTTTCAAGGAACTTCTTCAAAAATTTTATAGTATATACTTAAATATATTTATAAAATATTCTCAAAGTTTCAATAAATTATATCCATTTTTTATACTATAAAAAAATTCATGAAAATCATTGAGAAGACGCTGTCCTAACCCTATTTCCCCCCTTAAAAATTAATTGACATTGCTTTAAAAAGAATTTTTCCTAAGATAGCACTGTGACGTTAAGGAATTGAGAAACTGAGTGATCATCCGACATAAATATGGGAATTACAGTAAGTGCGAGACAAAATTATGATTGTATGAATAAAAGTGGATTAAAACATATTAAAAATACATTAATCGTTTCACATTTACGTTTCCTGTACAGAAAACATATGTGCAAACGTGTAAATGTATAACAGCTAATTTTTTATAGTAAATTCTTTAATAGTGATAGGAAAATGCCGGCTCGATTGGAGGACACTCGTTACATCAAGAAAAGCTACTCTCTTACACGCTCTGTCAATAGACACCAAAGTCGATGACGTATCTTTGGGTCAGAAACAAATTCTTTCAACGTTTTCCAGCCAGAAGAGAGAAGAATAAAAGTAACACAGTGAAGTAGTCGGAGGACCGGTCTGTGAGTTATTCACGCGACGAGATTCGGCCCCCAGGCTCCATCATTTATATACGGAGAAGTTACGTGCGCAACCCTTTGCTGCGTTACCCAGATCCAGAGAATCTCACATGAAAGTTTTGCCCAATGTTCGGGGTACTTTGTCACCGAATAGCGTCTGAAGTTGCCAAGGGGCAAAGATCCCCTGTCGTCTGAAACGAAATACAACGAAACGTTCGTCGCTCGATTTATCAATAAATTATCGAGTACTCTTGGGGAATCTTCTATCGCCGCTGTACACTCTACGCTCGACGGAATTGCGCATCTACGTGATCACGATTACGAAGAATTTGGCATTGAGCCAAATGTCGCGGCTATAGTACGGCCAAAATGTTATGATGTCCATAAGATTTTGGTCAGTTTTAATTTAAGCTGGTCCAATTTGTCTGCAGTGGAATTAATAATTATTTACATTATAACCACGACACATATTAATACAGTTTCGATGAAATAGATTGAAATATTTTAACTTTTTTTTTTTTTATCTTGACAATTATTTCCCTATAGTCTGACGAGAGGTTTATTTTTGATATTTTGGTTGGACAATCTTCATAAATTATTAAACACTAATTTTTGTTTCTAAATTGCATAATAAAGTTTGAGATACTGTGATTTCTTTATTTTTGAAACAAAAAAAAACAAAGAAAAAATTCCCTCCGTCAAACTATTACTATATTATTTTACTAAATTCTTTTTTATTTTTGCAGATTGGATAATTTTTGGTGAAGTTATGATGTCGACAAGGAGGCGCCACGGTTTTCATCAGTAGTCCATTTATACCATTAAAAAATAATGTTGATATTAAGAAAAAAAATGTCTACATTTTTTTTCTTACAGTTGAAAAGTTAAGAAAAATTGTGAAATCAAGAATTCAATTTTTTTTCGCCATATAACTTTTATAATGATTTTTTAAATTTCCTCGGTTTTCACCGCGCGCAGCGATATGTGAGCCCTTAATTGATACAAATCGTCCGAAGAAAATTTACTTAAGGGGAAAAATAGGGTTAGACGGTTAAAAAAATCGATTTTTTTTTTATTCCATAAATTGTTAGTGAAACTATTGAAAAATATGTTCCCAAAATTTTCAATGAAAATTCCGACTCGTTCTATTGTTATAAGCCATTAAAGTGAGTAGCTCTCCTTCAGGCTCCGAGCGCGCCACGTGTATAACCGAGCGGTCACTCAGGTACGGTATTTTTTCAAACGCGTTTTTCTGAAAACGACTTTTTTTGAACTTGCGTACACGCTAGTTCGAAAAGTTTTCAACCAATCGTTTTGAAAATTAGCAGTTACTTTCTTCGTAGTGTTGCGCTCTGTATGAATCTAAAATCGGAATATTATCATTATTTAAAATAATTTTATTTTGCAAATAAAGTTGTAAAAAATGGCAAAAAATCATGCTTTTTTGTTTTGACCCCTGTAAAAAATTCAATTTTCTATTTTTTTTATGGAATTTAGGTTCATATAGAAGAGAGACATATAATAAAAGTAAATTCCAACCTCGTTTGATTTCAGATGAAAATTGCGGCTTCTAGAATGTACGCAAAATGCTGAGTCTGATTGTGACCTGCAATATGGGGTCGCTAATATCTTCGGTGTTTTTCAAGGAAATTCTTCAAAAATTTTATAGTATATACTTAAATATATGTATGAAATATTCTCAAAGTTTCAATAAATTATATTCATTTTTTATACTATAAAAAAATTCATGAAAATCATTGAGAAAACGCTGTCCTAACCCTATTTCCCTCCTTAATACGATCAATTAACTCGATCCCACTCGATGCCTTTCAATTATTCTAAACGTTCAGACAAAACGAAATTATGTCGCACCGGTGAAGCTGAATCGAGCTAGTTGTGTATGTTACCTTTGGTCAAAATACTCTGTCATACCCTGCTCACTTCTACCTCAAAGAGTTCATGACCTCGGTCCAGTGGGGAGATTTCCTACACTCGTTGAGAAATAATGGTCTCGGAGAGCTTTTGTGACTGGAATGGGCGGCATGTCGGGCAGCATGCGGGAACGACAAATGTCAACTTTTTTCTTTACAGTACTCCGGAATGATATCTCCCTCTTTCTCTCTCTCTCGCTCTCGGTATGTTGTTTCTAGCCAGCCAAATTCCTCCCCCTCGATATGTACGTCACGGATTTGTTTGTACGTAATCCGTTATTTTGTTTTATACAGCGTTGCGCCATGTTGTAAAATTGTATAAAACAATTAGCGAAATTCAAATGCGAAAATAACCTGACGCGTAAATAATAATAAAATCGAATCATTTGTCACAATCGATGATCAGCGAACGATTATTGATAATAATAATAATTTATAATATTATACGATTCTTTAATATTTATGTTTGTCATTTTTTTTTTTTTTTTTTTTTTTTTTTTGAGAACGAAAAATCGTTTTTCACAAGACAGCGACGTGACCGCAATATCAACGGTCCAACAAATGGAGTGGTTGATCTTAAGCTGTCCGTCATTTCTTTATTACGGTCAGAGGAATGTTCATCGCTTTCAGTTACTCCGATCTCTCGCCAAAAATCTCTTTGCTTTTTCCGTTGTCCATTTGGGAATCGTGCAGCATCGCTGCGTTACAGGGCAGCTGTACTTCTTCTGTCATGCAAGTCACGAGCTTGGCCAGTGCAGCTTGTTCCCGATTAAAAGTGTTCCGAAACTCTATTTCCCCGGAGTGCAGTAAAGGGAGCCAGACGAGAACGATTTGATATATGACCCAAAATTTCATGAAGCTAAATTGTCCACCATAGCCATAGCTATGGTAAAAAAAAATATACACCATTCTTCGTGCAGATATTTAACTAATCAATTATCTAAAAAGTATGTGAATTTTGATAAATTAATTTTCACTGTGTGATATAGAGAAGAGAAAAATTTGAATAGTAAATTGAGATGGTTTCAAAAAGAGATTATTCAACACCATTTCTTAAATCATCCAGTATTATTGTTGATACGATTAGTCTCTCAGTGTTGAAGAACGAGATGATGGTGTTGAATTAATCAAATTTTAGTCCGGCTTGCATTTCAACTCAACTCCCCTGGGGCATACTAAAAATGCTTATATTACCTTCTAAAAAGCAAAAGGTCTTAGCATCACTCATTTGACAAATGAAGTTACACGAGTTGCGCCCTTTCCTTTCTTTACTCTCGATACACTGGATACACCACATTTATGTATAGTGGGTTCAGCTCATCGGTAATCCTATACGGTCCAATAACAACGTGAGCTTGGTACTCTCCCTCAATATGGTCGAGTTACACCCTTACAAAACACGTATAAACACTCGACGAATATACAAAACCGTATGCGCGAATAAACCACACCACACACTCTCAGTTCATTAGGAATCTCGAAATGCAAACGGTACTACGCTTCTGTGTAATTTAATAATAAGTTTCGAAAATACGGAACGTTGTCCGAGAATTAATTTGACGAAACGAGCACCGGATCAGTTCGAATTGGCACAATTGATTGAAAAAAATGTTTTTTTCAACGTTCTTTTTTACAGAATAATTTTAAGTTATTCTTTTACAATGGACTAATTATTTGTTAGAGTAATGATGCATTGTTATTTCATTCAAAGACAATTTTAATGATTTAAAGTTATTTCGATACTCGGAAAATTAATTAACTGCGAAAAAGTGCGAGGACGTAACGAGAACCATCTATATTACATGGTTCATTTTTCGCACCATGTAAGCTCCTGTAAGCTCATATCCAATAACTCGTCCGACACCTTCGTTGATACGGACTACGCTCGTAATTTTTCATAATTTGTTTAGGAGCCCATCTAAGTGACCAATAACTTGTCTGATCCGTTCGTTAACACCCTACCGGTTCGCGTGAATTTTCGAGGGTAACTTTTGACGTGTCACTGCGACAGTGCTAATAGATTTATGGATCGAGTTTTGTTGCGTGCGTCAGTGATAAAGTTTCATCCGTAACAAATACAGTCTGCTCAATTATCCATTTTCTCTTCTCCATCTCCTTTCTCTCCCCCCCCCCCCCCCCCCCCCCCCCCGAGTCGCCTCATTATCGATTCTCTCCAGCTTCCGTGTAACAAATTTTCTTTGACCACTGCTCACGTCAACGCCCTCGTTAACCACCAAGCCCTGTTCAAACAACCGGTTACAGGAGTTGTATCGTAGTTTCGTCTCTCACCTTCGATTTCGCCCATGTTTCATCGTCCCTACGATCTTTTGCAAAGGGTTCGCTAGCACTCTGGAAACGTTAATTTATTCAGGACGACAATCGAACACGTACGAAACTTCAAGGATACGCGGTTTGTTCTAAGAAAGTGCACACTAAGTACGTCCCGAACTGTAGCGTTAACTAACACCGGGGTTTACCTCGGGACGATAAATGATCGTCGATACAAATGTCGCAGTTTTAAACTTTGTTGAGTTACTCCAATCCTGGCTGCGGCGAACTCTCGGCATTGTAAGAGAAATAATTTCTTAACAATTAGAAATTTGTATGGGAAGAAAAATGAGCAAACTTTACGAGATCTTTGAATAAGTTTGACACAAGCTAACGTATCATCGAGTAAAAGGGGAAATTCACGTCTTCACTTGGTGTTTAGGAATGTATATATTTTTATTTATCAGAAGAATTAAATGTAAAAAAAAAAATTTTAACTTTTTATCTCTCCCAAGGGAAGTTTCTGCGGGAAACAGACAAAAGTGAGAGTGAAGTTTGGTGCCAACAAGTAAACATCCGGTCTTGTTTCCCGTTCCGCCGCGCCAACACATCCTTTACATAGTACACAAAGGTTAGGGTGTCCTGTGTGTATCCTGTCAGAGAGACTCCCGTACGGGTGCTTGCTGCAGTGGCAAGAGTGATGATAGCGTTGGTTGTATCGATGGGTACATCATTCTTTCGGTCTTTCGACTTCTGAGACTGTCCTAAACGATAAAATTCCTACGGATTCTTCAACGTGAGTTTCTCCAACAGTTCAACCATGTAACGTTACAGTTGTGTCGAGAACTCGGGCACGAAAAGGATGCTAGAAACGTATTTTACTACTGCCGTAGCCTGTGCAACAATGGCTTTAACAAAAATGGAGGAGAGTCGGTGTTTTTGTTCTCTTGTTAAACTTGTCTCTCAACGGCATCGTTCTGGTCATGAGCTGAAATTCATTCATTCCACCCGAGTGACTTCTGACGAAGTCGGAGAGAAGCTTTGTTCCGTGCTCCGTCCAAAAGTCTACAAGCGTACAGATCCTCCCCAATCAAACTGATCTTACTGAGAATCACCGAAGCACTCAAAATGATTTTCGAAATACTCAATAAAACAGGACAATTATTAAAAATTATACGAGAATTTGTACCTTGTGTTTTCGAGAAAATAACAAAGAAGTGCAAATTTTTTACTTCCTTTCTCTCCTTTAATTCAACCGAAATGAGGCACGTCAAAGGTAACTTGCCACGAGTTCTTTTTAACGCTTCGTCGTAACTTTTTGTTAAACTTTGTGGACAAAATTCAAAGGGGGAAGTTTGTTTGAATTCACAGAGCCGCATGGAAGAGAGAAGTCCTTCGGTCTGTTGGGGTTGAACGGAGTTTCTCTCTGGCAACTCCGGTGCACAACCGTTGTTTTACAGTTTCGCTGGTTGTACAATAAACGGGTATGGGAACAGCAAGAGCTGCTTCGAACTATTATGACGAGATGGAGCCGGTTTGAGTCATATCATTGATGAGACACGTCTTTACTTCGCGTTCCAGTTCCATCCCTCTGCGTCAGAGAATTATGCTCAACCGTTCTCCGTGGCCTCTCTTGTCTCGAGAGACTTTATGGAGTTAGTTACATTTAGTTTGTCAGGCTTCGTCGACAGACTGTGACTGAGCTACAAACACGCTCCCCAAGATTTGGTGACTGGTAGGAGTATTAATACACGACTCATGATGAAGATGTGTAAGAAGCACTATCTCTGTCTACAAGGGTGGTTTTAACGCATTACCAGTGTATCACGTGTAGAACTGGTATGCAGAGATGGAAAATTGTACGTAGAGCTTGGTTGGGTTTGGTTCCTTTAGAAAGGGATACGAGTCTTTGATAATGAGCGACTAACACGCTCAGGTAACAACAAGATAATTGTAACGGAGATGCTATTCGATTCAATTTGCTTCGGCTGGAGGGATAAAACTATGCTGCTTAAGAGTTTCAAGATACAGTTGGAATGAACTGAATAGAGGGCTGTTATTAATTAAGAATAGAAAATTTGATCAATGAAAGTACTCCAATCATTCTCCGCTTTGAGGATAAACAGATTCATTTCATGTGGCCAATGATGAAACAAAGGTAATACATTCGTACGTAATGAAATCTAATAAAAGTACATTTCATTCAAACACAAATAAGTAAAATTTCGAAATATTAAAAAAGTTCTCGAAGCTTCATTTTGCCATCCAGATACAATCTTTTGTTTTCACCGCAGGATTCGAACTTTTTTCATTACGCCACGTTCTAACGGTCCTTTTTGTTGTTACATATACCCGCTACGATTCGTTTGTTTCTTTATCACACTGGCAACGGGCCACCGGTAGCCCGTGAGGGAAGATTATTTTCATTCATCCCGCAGACACATTTCCGTACTCTACATAACGCGTTTCTTTGATCAATGTCTGAAAAATGATGTCTTTGAAGCTCGAAATCCGGCCGATTTTCAGTTAGCGTGGAGACACAATTTTATAAAAGTTGCACGTATTCCCATTTACCCCTTGATACAATTCTTTTTCGGAGTGACGTGCAATTTAGTTTCGGCCGAAGTGAGGAGAAAAACATTCCATGCGATTCAGTCACAGCGTGGTACAGTGTACGCAGTGGGAACTCGCTTTTTAACGACGATTTCTATCACAGATGCCAATATCCTGGCGACTCTTCGACGTATGAGGGTCCGCAGCGAAGAGATAGATAATCGAGGCACTCTGTAGACCCGAGAGCATAACACCGCACTATTTCTCACTGTGTGAACGCGTGAAATGTTACGAAATGTAGTTGCGGCTTCCATTGTCACGGAAAAGCTATTTTCCGGCTGTTGTTCAAATCTATGACCGGTCGTGTCGGCACGCCCACGTTACAAAGAGCAAATAGTACTTTTCCGATACCTACTTTACCTCGATATATAACTAAAACCTGAATATAAATATAGAAGTTTCGGAATCTCAAATAATAAATAGAATCTTTACAGAGATATCGGAAAAAATATTAGGATATTAAGATAACTACCGTGGTTGAGTTGGGTCAAAAGGGAGTATTTTTGGAATCATTTCTACAAATTGTCATGCATTAATTGGAAGTTAATAAAAGATTTGGATGGTACTGTTATACGTGTCAGTAATTATGAAAAGATATTTGTACCGATTCGTAAAATCTCACTATTGTAATGAAGCCGGAGAGTTTGTTTCTTTGTTTGTTCGTCTGTTTATTCGAACGCGCTAATCTCAGGAAATACTGATCCGATTTGGAAAATTCTCTTTGCATTAGATATCCCGTTTATTCGGGAAGGCTATAAGGCTATATACCTTTATACTAATGACCATAAGAAGCAATTTAACACGGGTGAAACCGCGGGGCACAGCTAGTAGGTTAAGGGCGGAAATAGGGTTAGACGGTTCAAAAAATCGATTTTTTTTATTTCATAAATTGTTAGTAAAACTATTGAAAAATATGTTCCCAAAATTTTTAATGAAAATTCCGACTCGTTCTATTGTTATAAGCCATTAAAGTGAGTAGCTCTCCTTCAGGCCCTGAGCGCGCTATTTTTTCAAACGCGTTTTTCTGAAAACGACTTTTTTTGAACTTGCGTACGCGCTAGTTCGAAAAGTTTTCAACCAATCGTTTTGAAAATTGGCAGTCACTTTCTTCATAGTATTGCCCTCTATATGAACCTAAAATCGGAATATTATCATTATTTTAAATAATTTTTTTTTGCAAATAAAGTTGTAAAAAATGGCCAAAAATCAGCCTATTTTGTTTTGACCCCTGTAAAAAATTCAATTTTCTATTTTTTTGATAGCATTTAGGTTCATATAGAAGAGAGACATAGAATAAAATTAAATTCCAACCTCGTTTGATTTCAGATGAAAATTGCGGCTTCCAGAATGTACGAAAAATGCTGAG
Source organism: Oxytorus armatus (assembly GCA_958009045.1). NCBI lineage: Eukaryota > Metazoa > Arthropoda > Insecta > Hymenoptera > Ichneumonidae > Oxytorus > Oxytorus armatus. Next base: position 31,244,374 of record OY253747.1, on the reverse strand, counting down.
TCTGATAATTTATTGAAACTTTAAGAATACTTTATACATATATTTAAGTATATACTATAAAATTTTTATACATATATTTAAGTATATACTATAAAATATTAGCGATCCCATATTGCTTGTTTTTCTTGGTACTATTTTTTCAAACGCGTTTTTCTGAAAACGACTTTTTTTGAACTTGCGTACACGCTAGTTCGAAAAGTTTTCAACCAATCTTTTTAAAAATTGGCAGTTACTTTCTTCATAGTATTGCGCTCTATATGAACCTAAAATCGGAATATTATCATTATTTAAAATAATTTTTTTTTTTGCAAATAAAGTTGAAAAAATGGCAAAAAATCATGCTTTTTTGTTTTTACCCCTGTAAAAAATTCAATTTTCTATTTTTTTCATAGCATTTAGGTTCATATAGAAGAGAGACATATAATAAAAGTAAATTCCAACCTCGTTTGATTTCAGATGAAAATTGCGGCTTCCAGAATGTACGCAAAATGCCGAGTCTGATTGTGACCTGCAATATGGGGTCGCTAATATCTTCGGTGTTTTTCAAGGAAATTCTTCAAAAATTTTATAGTATATACTTAAACATATGCATAAAATATTCTCAAAGTTTCAATAAATTATATTCATTTTTTATACTATTAAAAAATTCATGAAAATCATTGAGAAAACGCTGTCTTAACCCTATTTTCGCCCCTTAAATCAGCCTTAAATCTCATCCCGATGAGATATATTCCTTTGTTTTTTTCAAAGAATAAAAATATGCCGCATCGGTTAATGACATTATATACTCGATTTTTCTTCCAAATAACTATTTTTTTTTATGTTACTAACAGACGTCGCGATATCATTTATTTTTTATTGCAACCAATTACCGCACGACAAGTAGTTACCTCAATGAGAACGTTGAATTATGGAATTAGGTATTCCATTTTAGAAAAATCGATAAAAACCTGTTGAAATATCCGTGAATTTCCTGTGGTTGTTGCGGGATTTATTAGAAAACAAACGAGACGGAGATTTATCGAAAAATAATAGCCCTCCGGAGAATTTCCGATACTAACAAGATAGACGATTTATTGTGCAAGTAGCTCGTCGATACGAATCATTAGGTACAGAAGTTAATACTCGTGGGTTTAAGAACTGGGACGAGAGCGAGGGGTGTAAGTGCGTCCAAGAGAAATATCGTATGAGTGTACGTAAAAAAATGTGTGCAATATGAGATTTTCGTCGGTATAAACACAAAATTACGTTGAAATATTTGAAAATAATATACAATTGCCGTGAACGTTTTTCAGTCTTGAGAATTCCCGTATGTTCAAGCAACGAAAATGATTATAAATTTTCAGCGAAGATCGTGAAAGCAAAAAATTGCATATGAACAGCGGTACATTTTTTTTTAATTTATCTTTTTAACAGAGAAAGAAAAATTCGAGCTTAGGATGAGCCGGAAAAAGTTTTCAATCCTCGAGAAAGAAAAAACAAACAGCACCCAGAGACAGAAGCATCGTAAATGTTTTAAGGACTTGGATGAAAAGTGTTCACTCCAATGCTATGATGTATGTACTTCGTCGTGGGTTATACTTTGAAAAACATCCGGTTCTACGTCCGGAATGAAATACACTCTCCTAACGTGTTCGCTTTTAGCCCGACGAAGGGTCCTTTCATCGAACAAACAGAAGAGGACTCAACTTCCGGTAAGTGAAAACTCGAGTTTGAAAGCCAGAGAGTCACACCGCGACCACTCTGTGGTCCCACTGGTCACGGTACGACTATATAACCAACTACGAAACTTTCCCTACATTTTTACTACGAACACAGTTTATGCAAATGCAAAGAGAGTTGTATCGCAAAAATTGTTAGAGTTTTATATCTTGTCGCGGTCTATTCGTCTCTAGCTCTTCGACGTTTGTATCAATACCCTTGACTTCACGTCGATACTCGAACGAACCGTCAACCAAAAGTTATGTGCCCTGTGCGACCATTTTAAACATCAGCGAAATCGACTAAACATTGAACGAACAGCGATGCACCCTGTGAGACCATTTTCAACTTCCCAAGAAGCTCGGACTAGCGGACACACGCACCACCACGTTTTGTGACATCTATCGCGCTTAAGGGTGGAAATAGGGTTAGACGGTTCGAAAAATCGATTTTTTTTTATTTCATAAATTGTTAGTAAAACTATTGAAAAATATGTTCCGAAAATTTTAAATGAAAATTCCGACTCGTTCTATTGTTATAAGCCATTAAAGTGAGTAGCTCTCCTTCAGGCCCCGAGCGCGCTATTTTTTCAAATGCGTTTTTCTGAAAACGACTTTTTTTGAACTTGCGTACACGCTAGTTTGAAAAGTTTTCAACCAATCGTTTTGGAAATTAGCAGTTACTTTCTTCATAGTATCGCGCTCTATATGAACCTAAAATCGGAATATTATCATTATTTGAAATAATTTTTTTTTGTAAATAAAGTTATAAAAAATGGCAAAAAATCATGCTTTTTTGTTTTGAACCCTGTAAAAAATTCGATTTTCTATTTTTTTGATAGCATTTAGGTTCATATAGAAGAGAGACATATAATAAAAGTAAGTTCCAACCTAGTTTGGTTTCAGATGAAAATTGCGGCTTCCAGAATGTACGCAAAATGCTGAGTCTGATTGTGACCTGCGATACGGGGTCGCTAATATCCCCGGTGTTTTTCAAGAAAATGCTTCAAAAATTTTATAGTATATACTTAAATATATGTATAAAATATTCTCAAAGTTTCAATAAATTATATTCATTTTTTATACTATAAAAAAATTCATGAAAATCATTGAGAAAACGCTGTCCTAACCCTATTGTTCCCCTTAAGATCTCCTCACCCTAATCTCAATTATCTTTTTATACGCGAGTCTCACGTTTTCTCGGTGTATGCACTTTCATGCTAATACCGGCGGTGGTGCGAGAGCCGTGGAACACATAATATAAAATAAAATATCAGCCCCGAGTACGAACGGCGTGGAATGGTTCTTATTCCTGGATTCCTCACAAAGAGGAATCCAGGGAGGAATAAGTACGAATGAGAGGAATGATAAATGAGAACGGAAATGTCGTACCGTTGAAATATTATAAAGACCAGGAGGGATGAGAACATTTCTCGTTTTACGGTGGAGGTGTAATTATGAACGAACATTACAATCCATCGACAACCTTTTGACAAAGGAAAAAAATCTTAAAATATAGTCGTCCAATGGATTATTTATTCATTATTCTAAGGGGACGCTTCCGGGCGAGAAGTATGAAGCTAAAGTGTACAACACATTTTTATCGAAGACAACTTTATTGAATGAAAAACGAATAGTGCTTGTCTATCAATGCTTATTATTATTTTTTGTCCATTCCTTGAAACGCTTTTCGAGTAAATGTGTTTGTAGTTTGTTTCAACTGACGTCTCGCTTTAAGGAAACAATGAGTGAATTTTGTCTCGATATTTCAATTTCTCAATAAGTTATTTATTGTTCAATAATTTTTTCTTATATGTTCTACAAATGGCTCGGCCGAAATTTATAGATATATTGACGGTCCTTCGGCAAACATATTTCTTCAATTTTCGTGGATTAGATTCGATGCGTAACCTTTCGTTTAAAAAAATATGAATAATCGACCTAATAATAATTTAAATTATTTCTTATAATGCGCAATTTATTTAAAAATAAATGTCTCGTTACTTAATTGTAATAGACGTCTTGCTACTGTACCGCAATAAAATTGCTCGCTAAAAATATATTTTTCCATCGTATAGCGAATTCGAGAGTTTATTATATTTTTCTCATGCGCTCATATTGTGTGCACTTGTTCATACCACAGTGATCAAATAAGCGGAAGAAGAAAATAGGTAACAAAAAACCGTCAAAGTCCAGTACCTATAGCCGGAAGGGCAAATGAAAACGGCTTTTAGCTGAAAATCCGCGTTGATCCAAAAAAGAACTGAAATGGATATTCAGTGGGAGAAAAAGATGAAAGGAAAGTGGAGAATGACAAAGAGTCACGAATACGTAGAAAGTCTACACACATTTTATTAACGCAGAAGATGACAAAAAGTTTTGAAAAAATATCCTTCATCTCAACGAGAGTTTCCTCTCTAATTCGGTCAACAATAGATGCGGGGTTTTCTACAATCCGGACGTAAATCACCCTGCTTTGGGTGATGCGCTACTTATTCCCGTATCTCAACCTTTGTATTTAGCTTTTGTGCAGCGCTTGTAGCTCGAGCACTTGCTTTATTGTCTGTAAAGCCTGTGGTAAAAATTTCAACAGGAAAAGTCACGCCTAGGATTTAAAAGTAGATTCATGACCAAAATACAGTTGCTGAAGGGACATGAAGAAAATTGAGTCTCCGAATAATGGTGGTAATGCAACTGCAGCACCGAAACAAATAGCTCTTATCAAATGAATACTACGTTCAGTACAATCGATTTTGTAGACATGTGTACGTAATAAGTATTGTACAGTATTTGAAGCTTACCATTGATTCTACAGAATCATGTTGTACCGTGAGCACTGTTGTTCATTTTTTTTTTTTTTTTTTTTCTATACAATAGCGTATACAGTTGGTACGTATATATACACGTGTACAAATCCCATAAAATACTTTCATAGATTTTCTCTCGTCCTATCTTCTATTTACGACTTTTCTCTCGCTTTCTATATCGTACCGAAGCAATTCTTTTTCCAAGAATTCATGAAAACTCTGGGTCGGAAGAAAAAGGGAGAAAATGAAGACTGTAGACGATCGAGTTGGCAATCAAGGCATGTTTATGTCAGAACATACGACACGGAAAGTGAGAACACCTATATATATTTAATTTTTTTTACCTCGAATTGCGATAGGGTGGGTAGTAAAGTTTATGGTTAACTTTATATGCCCAACCGGAAGTAAAGGGAGAGAGAGAGAGGGGGGAACTGACAGAAAAAAAACGTAGTGGTAGTATGGAAAAGTTGAGCGAAGAAATGAAAACAAAAATGGAAAAGGAGAGAAAGATTGTCGTGGGAAGAGGAAAACAGAGTCTGCCATTGTTTTGCTTGGATGCTCTCGTTTCGGTATGCAAGATTCAGAGAGCCAACGTGATTTATTCGTGAACGAAAGGTGCCGCCAACCCCCTTGTAGAAATAAACTGCGAGCGGTGGCAACAAAGCGGTATCTCTGAAATGGAAAATGCTGTTCTGTACCTTTCTTGCAGCTGTGGAAATTCTGCTTTCATAAATACATATATATGTACATTACGTATACTTCGACTTTCCGGTTCGTTTGTATCACCTCGACACTGATTTAATCTCGGCTTGTATCACCATGGACTAGCTCGTCGATTTAAAATCAACGAACAGCGCACAATTGAAGTATGTATACTCAACAAATTTCGCATCTTCCTTCTTTTTTCACCTTCATTCATATTCAAGTACTAACACAAAAAAAATTCCTTACTCCGTTGTTATTGCTCTTTTAGCATATTTCATTTTTAATAATTTTTTCACATTTAAATTTTCTTCAAAAATCACTATAAATGCTTTTGTTTCAATGAGCATTATTTGACAGTGCTGAATCTTTTTGCATTCATGAATTAAGCTTAAAATTTAGCTCAATGGCGGTAGAGGAATTCAGAAAATTGGAAATTTCTTTGACTAATATTACGCAACTATACACATAGCAGTATACAATGATTCCTACTATGTATCGAATGAAGCAGCGAATTGTGCGTTAAATGTCTACGGCACTCGTGATCGTCAGAACTAATTTCTCCCATGTGGTTACGATAGAGCGAAGGGGGTTTACGATTCGTACCGAGCGTATTGCCACGGGTCAACGGGAGAGCAGCAAATTGTTTTATTTCGTTGGAATTGATTGACCGTTGCGTTTTCTCTGTCTATCCCTCAATGGCGTCTCTCCATCCAACGTTGACGTACGAAATTACGATTAAATTTTCGATCGATCAGCATCGACACTCGACGGCAACGTGTATATTCGTCAGCCACTAATTCGGTATTCGATGAATTATGTGCGTGGGTTCAATCTGTCTCTCGGACAAAACAAACCGGCTCAAGAGCCATACACATGCTATCATATATAATTTTCTATGCAGCGATATATGCGTATATAGTTTACCCTGTAGCTTTTAGAATTTAGCCGCAAACGCGTAATCGAGTGACGCTAAAATTCAATTACCTGAATCAGCGCCGACCATTTAATTCATCGTGCCGCATGGGATTTTGCATTGGATGCTCGAAATCGACTTTGCCACGTACAACGCTTTGCAACATGCAGATGCATTTGTAGAATTTTATTAACATGTCAAGTATATTTGAATGGAATGACGTTTAATTGTTGTAAATAATTTTTTCAAATCAGAACCGATTAATTAACTTACAGTTTAATGAGACCATACATTATTTGTATCATACAATCGGCAAGTTACATTCAAATGATGCCGAAATTTTCGGTTCAATAAATATCTATTGATTCAACAGAAATATATGCTCATGAGAGTTCAGTTAGCGCAACGTACCATTCGGATTCCCGAAATTTGAGTAAGCTGGCTGAAGAATTTTTTAATTAATTCATTCAATCATCAACCTGTTATCGCAAGCGAGCTTTCGCAAAAGCACCTGCATGGCAATGTAATATTTAATTGGTGCTAGCTTAACGCTTTTCGTGCAACCCTATTCCGCCAACGAGCATTAAATAAAGCGGACGATCTTCCGATAAATCCCACCCTCCTTCATTGTTATTATGGTTTAAATCTTTGTGAACTCAATATCCGACCGAAATACATTTATTAAAAACGAAAATCCGTGTCACTGCTTATCGAGCAGTTACGACAGTTTCATGAGAATACCAGATTGAAAGAATAAAATGGGTATTGTACTTATGGTCGTCAGGCAGCTTTTATTGCATTTCCAATGGAAGCAAAGTGACACGTGATACGATTTACATTAATATTTCGAGCTTGACATTATTCCTTTAGGGAATAGAATAGTCATGAAAAAATATATCAGCAATCCCGAGCTCCAAGCTGCACAAGATATTCCACTTCGATATCCAAACGTAATTCAGTAGTAACAGTCGACAATGGTCAGACACGAGAAACTCTCAATTAAAATTGCAAACACTGCCACTGTCAATCGAACGTGCTGAAGTTTCAATTTAAACGATACTGCGCGGACATTCCAGCGAAGGGCTCTGATAGTAATAATTAAATTACGATCGATCGATATACGGCGAGAAGAGCTTAAAAAATAAGTGCTCTTGGGCCAACTACACGGACGCCAGAAGTGGCAACAAGTAGTTGTTGCGACAAATCACTTAAATCTGAACGAGTCTTGAATTAACCAATGACATTTTATAATTTTTATATGTTTTAGAATTCGTTTAGAATTAAGGGATCAGTAATTTGATGGTCTGAGTGGCCTCGCAACATCGGGAAAACATCAGCTAAAAGCTCATTTTAAAAAGTAACATATTCATCAACGTAACCTTTATCCAATATAAATTGATGATTTACCGAAAGTGTAAAGATCGTAAAATATGTCTTTTGTTTATAAATAACCAGATAATATAACCAAGTTTTTGCGCCTGTCAAATAATAAAACCTTGAAGTATTTTCACGATTGTTTTCAAATTTTTAACGAACAGTTTCATACTCTAAGTAGCTGTCGTACTTTAAGTAGAATTTTCCTTATTTGCAAAATATTGAAAACTTTTTTGCCTCTAGCGATCTCATTACTGTGCATTGAAAATATATTATAAATCGGTTTATCAGTCAGTAACGATTGTAATTTACGTGCCGGACTATACAGAAAATATATACGGTATTTAAATGGGGTGCTAAGCTCGCTGAAGGAAATATATGCTCGCGTTAAGGGTGAGGGGCGGACGGACTTCTCGAGTCCGAATAATGCCGGAATAATTACCTGTATATAGGATATTCCACGTGAAATGGGACAATTTTTAACTGGAGGGTCAAACGTTGAGACTCCTGAAGGATTGACCGCCAAAAACCCAAAACGGAATTACTTGGTATTGATAGAACCAAAAGAATTGTTGGCTCAATACACTTTTGGAACTTGTCCAGTGAACGAGCGGTATAAATCCATAAAGGGAATCGAGCAAAGTATTTTCCAATTTAAGAAATCAGGAAGATCCTTTCTCATTTAACATTTTGCAGCCACCGTTTTAGCAAATTGACTTTTGATAATGGTTTCGGCACGAAAAAACCTTTTACTCCAGTTGGAATACCCCATGTGAGTATTTCAGTTGTGGAAGAGTAACTCCGAAGGAACAATCGATAACAAAGCTCCTCGTGCTGGTCCAACGAGAATGCTTTCGGGATGAAACTTGGGAATGAAATTCTACGATTGTACGAGAGGCTTCTGTAACTTCCTGAAAGTTTGTAATCAACGATATTATTTACAAGCATATCGGAAACAGAATTGCGAAATATTCTCTCGATCAACGATACTGGAATGAGCACGTTTTCCCTTTGAGAGCTTTATACCCCCAGATGAATTCACGAACGGAATAATTTCACGACGACGACGATACACGAGTAAACACGGAATTTGTTTTTTTCTTCTTTTGTAACGTATGACCGACGCTCGCGAGTATGATGGAATGGGGAAAAAAAATGTCCTAAACGACGAAATATTGACGAAAAAAATGGTAGTCGAGATAAATATACAAATGTATATATGGCATACGGGTCGCGGTGATTCTGTTGCATGTGCAATATCCGGCTCGCTGGCAAACTTTTCCACCCTACTAGCGTATATAAATATTCATGTTTACTCGCTGCACATCGCCACGACTGATGGGAATTTCGTAGAGCGTATTTCGGATATATGAGCGGTGATAACCAGTGAAAATAGAGAAACTGTGACAAGAATAAAAGTAATTATAGATATCGTCGATTACACTTTAAATTTCGTTCTGGAGGGGCTTGTCAATGTCATATGCATTAATTATAAAGACAGCCAACGTTTGTGAATATTTCATAAAACTGAATATTACATTTTCTCTCATGTTCATATTTATGTACATCCATCACAAATAGGGCAAAAAAGCGAAGTGTCACGTGAGTACAACGACACGATATTTCACCTTGCTAGTATAATGCACATGTTCCTGCACTCGTCCTGGTGCACGTAGGGCAATGGCAAAACCCCTGAGGACATCGATATTGAATTTTTTACCGACGAAATTCTATTCGAATGTCCTTAAGCAGAAAATGACGATTTGATAAGGTTTCTTTGGCCGCGGATTGGCTCCACATGTGGAGCGCAAACACCCCTTGGGGCTAATGACGAACTAGTTAATTCCCCTAACTTTTGGCAATAACAACGTCAAACTTCTCGATATATAGTCAACAGTATTACTGATAACGCCATTACCCCGGAGATCCAAGTTATCTTACTACTATAATAAAGCTGGAGAGTTTGTTTGTTTGTTCGTCTGTTTATTCGAACGCGCTAATCTTAGGAAATACTTGTCCGATTTGAAAAATTCTTTTTTCATTAGATAGCCCGTTTATTCGGAAAGGCTCTAGGCTATATAACTTCATGCTATGATCCTAATTTAACTATATTACTACTATACTAATATATCTAAACTATACTATAATAAAGCTGGAGAGTTTGTTTGTTTGAACGTGCTAATCTCGGGAAATACTTATCCGATTTGAAAAATTCTTTTTGCATTAGATTACCCGTTTATTCAGGAAGGCTCTAGGCTATACAACTTTATGTTATGATCGTAAAGAGCGGCAGCAGCGCGTTGAATCGGGGGACGGAAATTTAACGCGGGTGAAACCGCGGGACACAGCGAGTTTTTTTATATTGTCGTAAAAGAAATGTTATAAGCAAAAAATGTTCATAACTATTCGAAATTAATGCATTAATAAACTTTGTTCTCAATAAAAATTACTCCGACTGTTTCTAAATCCTTATTGCATAGTTCATTAATCTTTGATCGAAAATAGTGAAACACGGTCGGAGCTTCTAACACTTGAGGGGGATTCGATGCTGGTTGTGGTACGAAAAGACGGATTTATTATAAGAGTAAGGCACAGTATTTATTCATAACAAATTACAAAATTAATTAGCAAAAATTCGTTAGCGCGGTGAATGAATTTGTGAATTGAACAGAGAGTCAGTTGAGTTGTTGCCGCGGCGCTTGTTCGTTAGGAACTCCTTCGTCAACAAGAGAATTCCTGATAGTCTGCTTGTTGACGGAGAGAAAATATCGAAGAGAGGGTAGAAAAGTTTTTACGAGAAACAAAGGTTTAGAAAATGCAAGAGTGCGTGTGGGCACTTTTGGCCGCCAGAAGAGACTCCCCGTAAAACAGCCTCGTCTCGGGAGAGACTCGACTGGGACCCGTACGCACTCGAGTTTTATGACAGGGAAAACTGAGAGACGGTCGTTCTATTTTGTAGACGAAGGAGTGAAAGGAGTCAAAGAAATAAATGCGTAAGAAAGAATCGAGTACTTACAAAGAAATTACTGTTGAGAAGAAAATGCATATTGGAAATGAAATAAAATGAAATAAAATAAATGCGTGTTTATATGCGGCCAGAGAGTGGTGGCGACGCCGTCACCTCACACTTATGAAAAAACGTATTAAGGGCGGAAATAGGGTTAGACGGTTCAAAAAATCGATTTTTCTTTAATTTCATAAATTGTTAGTAAAACTATTGAAAAATATGTTCCCAAAATTTAAAATGAAAATTCCGACTTGTTCTATTGTTATAAGCCATTAAGGGGGGAAATAGGGTTAGGACAGCGTTTTCTCAATGATTTTCATGAATTCTTTTATAGTATAAAAAATGAATATAATTTATTGAAACTTTGAGAATATTTTATACATATAATTAAGTATATACTATAAAATTTTTACACATATATTTAAGTATATACTATAAAATATTAGCGACCCCATATTGCTTGTTTTTCTTGGTACTATTTTTTCAAACGCGTTTTTCTGAAAACGACTTTTTTTGAACTTGCGTACACGCTAGTTTGAAAAGTTTTCAACCAATCGCTTTGAAAATTGGCAGTTACTTTCTTCATAGTATTGCGCTCTATATGAACCTAAAATCGGAATATTATCATTATTTAAAATAATTTTTTTTTTGCGAATAAAGTTGTAAATAATGACAAAAAATCATGCTTTTTTGTTTTGACCCCTGTAAAAAATTCAAGTTTCTATTTTTTTGATAGCATTTAGCTTCATATAGAAGAGAGACATATAATAAAAGTAAATTCCAACCTCGTTTGATTTCAGATGAAAATTGCGGCTTCCAGAATGTACACAAAATGCTGAGTCTGATTGTAACCTGCAATATGGGGTCGCTACTATTTTATAGTATATACTTAAATATATGTATAAAAATTTTATAGTATATACTTAAACATATGTATAAAATGTTCTTAAAGTTTCAATAAATTATATTCATTTTTTATACTATAAAGATTAGAAAAACAAATTGTTATAAAATATCTAATAATCCTTGTGGTATATAGGTTGTTTCTTGATATTGGCAATATAATATACGAGTATATTCCTTTAAAATGGTGATGCCCGCCATTACCAGCTGTTCTCTCATTACCCCGTTCTCTTCTACACGCAAACGAGGGATTTAAAATTTCCATTATCCTTACGGAAGATATTAAACACGAATCTGGTACGAAATACGATAGAGAAGAGGATCGTTTGCACGAAACAAATCGAATATATAAAACAATGCTAATAATAGTGATATTAAAGTTCAACAATGAAAATCATAATCGCAATTATTTAAAAAACTAATATTCATTATTGATCAAACTATTCGAAAAGCCGCTATATTCCATATTCTTTCCGCAATTTTTACCGATTGATTTTATCGTATATATATAATTTTTTGTTTTAATAAAATTGTACGCTCGTTCGTGAAATACGAGAACGGGAGAGAAGCCTCTTCCGCTCATCACGGTAAAATCCAAAAGTCCCGAGGGCATGTCGAATTTAATTTATCTTATGAAATACATCGAATTTTCGAGTTTCACCCGACGCAGGGAACTGATTTGTGAGAGACCTTTCGAGAGCAGATATTTCAAGATTTAACGTTGATATAGCGAATTGATTTTAGTTTTTTATTTTTTATTATTAGATCCGAGACACGAGGATTTCTCGAACAAATATTCTGCACGTGGTGAAACGGATTACGTCGACTTTATCCTGCGCATTTATAACAGACGATGTTACATGTCCAAAGGGCAAAGAGCGTATTCCATAGACTTATACATAGTGTCTACGCCCTTTAAACGTTCAGAAAGACGATAGGGTTGGTGTGTATTCCGAATATACTTGGGTATACGTTGAATATGGTCTGTTATAACAGCTCAGGGCAAACTTGACGTCGATCCTGTTTGTGACAGGTTTATGTCCGGTGTACCATGTTTATTAGGCATTATTAATGTTATAATACATATTAGTGTGTATTATATATATATATATATATATATTAATACTGTAATTATATATCCTTTTTACGTGCGGAAGGTGCATATTTTATTTTCAATCATAAAGTTGCTATATCATTTGTCAACGAGGCAATTTTCAAGTGCATGAGTTTGGTGTTATAACAAAAATTCACGTACACCTGCGGGCGAAGGTTTATTTACTTTTCCAATTCACCGAAGCATATATTCACGAATAGTGGTTCATTGCGGTCAGTCCACAAGGGAGATCCATGGACCGGAAAGGGTTTGTTGCATGGACGAATGTGCCCATATATGCATCTCCGACGGAACATGTAACGCGTGTGTCTACAGTGCGTATACCGCGTATATCGTCAACCGGTCATAATTGAGCGATCAGCCATACAGAATTATTGAGCAATAACAAGAATGATTACTATTTCGATTGAAAAATCATTTCTCATTCATTTAGATTCATAATCAGAGAGTTAAAAATTAGGTTTTCGTTTTTGAAGTAAAAAAATGCTATTAATTAAGACGTTTTAAGTTAGTTAATCTCTCAAGAAAGGGGAGGAGGCTATTTACCATCAGTACGCAACATTATTATTGGTATATGATCTGTACCCCGCGGTTTAACCCGCGTTGAATTTCCGTTCCTCAATTCAACGCGCCACCACCGCTCCTTAGGATCATAGCACAAAGTTATATAGTATAAAACCTTCCTGAACAATGGGGCTATCTAACGCAAAAGGAATTTTACAAATCGGATTAGTATTTCCTGAGATTAGCGCGTTCGAACAAACATACAAACATATGGCACACACTCTTCAGCTTTATTATAGTGGTAAACTTAGGGCCATACCATAATAGCATAAAGTTATATAGTGTAAAGCCTTCCTGAATAAACGGGCTATCTAATGCTAAAAAGAATTTTCCAAATCGGATTAGTATTTCCTGAGATTAGCACGTTCGGACAAACATACAAACATATGCCACACACTCTTCAGCTTTATTATAGTGGTAAGATTAGGGGCATAACACAATTGCATAAAGTTATATAGCCTAAAGCCTTCCTTAACAAACGAGCTATCAAATGAAAAAAGAATTTTCCGAATCGGATTAGTATTTCCTGAGATTAGCGCGTTTGAACAAACATACAAACTCTCGAGTTTCATGATAGTAGTGAGATAGTGAAACAATTGTCGGTGCACATTTCGTGTCGCAAAATTCTTGTGCAAAGTTAATTATAACTAAAATCTAACACGATTATCGGGAATAGCGAACTGCATACAACGCGAACCAATTTATAGCCAAAAAATATTTTTTATTCCATAGATTTTCAATGGCACCATAAGATTTGTTTGAATTGTAGCATTCGATAAATAAGCCCCGAACCAACGTTTCTGCCACAATATTTTTATCATATAAGTTGTGGGAGTACGTATATCAGGATCGAACTGAAAAATCGTGAGACGAATAGGATTACATGTTGCACTCACAGAGTCTTCGTTTTTCATCGACCATATATATACACAGATACAATATTGACATCCCGGTGAGAATGTGTAATAAACGCCACTCGTGGCTGTGCACGACAATCTATCTATCTCTCGCGGATAAATCTCAGGGTCCTGATGCATCAGTGAAAAGTTTGCGCACGAGCAACGAGAGCGACACGTTGTACGAACATCAGCAAACTCGCAAATATTATTTTCGACGACGTTGGAAAACAATTTTTGTAACTTCTGCAAAAAAAAAAAAAAAAACAAAAACAAAAACAATCGAACAGTAAAAAATGAATTCCAAACATTCGTCTGCGGTAAATTTTTTGTGAAATAAAAAAGTAGGAAAATGTGTGTCAAATTGAAAAGGAAAATGTAATCGCACTGATTTTCCAAACTATTATTGAAATGGATTTCAGGATTAATATGTATTTGAATATACAAGTGAAATAATTAATGAAACATATAAAGGGTAGTTTTAATGGGTCAAAGGGACATTGGGATAATAAATCTATGTACAAACGAGTACGTTTTATCCTTCAACCAATTTAATTACGATTATTAATTTGTTAATTAACCCCGTGAATTTACAAATTTCTGGTTAGTACTAAAAAATGTATTGCATCAGTGCTGAATTCGATGTGGAATTGGCCGCGTTACCGATCCGTATGTTAGATATATTAAACTGGCGCACACTGTGCGGCGGAGTTTTAATAAAAAAAATTTCGAAACTCGTCGCCAACTCTAATGACTAGGGACCGGATGCGATATTGGTTCGACATCGAGGACAAACTTTTTCGGATATATAGTTGCGGAGTTGGAAAATCGTGGTGGTGAAGCGCGAAATATCACGAGCATAGCCTCAGACGACTTTCAGGGTTTTTCCGCGTATACAGTGAGGACCGAAAGTTCGACCGGACGAAAATTTATGTGGATAAAGCCGGAAAAAAAATCAATCATACTTAAGGTATGAATTAACATTGATTTTCAACAATAACAATTCCTAAACATATCAATAAACTTTTCCTTTTTTTAATATCTCATCAGTGATTTCTTTAACTTCGTACAATTTTCCAGATCATAATAATAATTTTGTTAATCAATTTTTTAATATACGGTCCGGAGAATCTTTGTGAGGCTGTACTGATGAAACGGTTATTAGATAAGAATGGGGTAACGGCGAATTTCTAAAGATAATGTCGAATTTTTCCAATGAGATTCATTTGTACGAATGTTCTCAAGGAGAAAATAACGATTTTATACGATCGGCTAATGAAGCTCGGACATTGTTTTCTTTTTAATTAATATTATTATTTGACGTCGAGACCCTGTCGCATTCTCGTGCTTAATGCTTAAATCCTTCTGAACAAATAGACCTCATCTCGCTGATAGAATCGAGACAATAAAAACATTTAGACAATTAACACATCGAGTAGGAAAGTAAATTGCAATTGAGTTCTCGAAAGCGAATAGATAATGGTGATAAGTGAGAAACGTCATTCGTTAAATTATTGCCCCTTCTTAAAAACTTCTTATATCCCAATAATTTCTATTTTCGTTCGACAACGCGAAGAAAGTCGTGAACATATTTTCGTCGTTATACGAGGTCTGTTAAAAAAGTATCGCGAATTTTGAATTTCCACGGGCTACGTATATTCGATTTTCGATTTTTTTTGTGGCATTAGGTTGGTACTCGTGTCCCTCACTTATGCTGAAAAATATTCAATGTTTAGTTAATTGTTGACAGCTGTTTTGGTTAGACGTGTTTTGGCTTGTCTTCGATTTTTGCCTATTCCAAAAAATGAATCAAAGAATCTGTATCAAATTTTGTGTGAAAAACAACATTAAGCGCGCGGACGCGTTCCGAATGTTGACTGTGGCATATGGTGAAGCTACCTTGGACCAAAGCAACGTTTATCGGTGGTACAAAATGTTCTCAGAGGGCCGAGAAGATGCGAACAACGAAATGCATTCCGGACGCCCGAGCACGTCAACAACAGACGAAAACATTGATTAAGTGAGGAAAATAATATTGGACAAACGTCGAATCACCGTTAGAGAAGTTGCCGAGGAACTAAACATATCGATTGGCTCGTGCTATTCGATTTTTATCAATGATTGGGCATGAGACGGGTCGCCGCGAAATTCGTGCCAAAATTGCTCAATTTCGAAGAAAAACAGTGTCGCGTTAACATTGCTAAGGAGCTGTTGGACTCGGTCCGCGACGACCCAAATTTGCTCCAGTGGGTCATAACTGGTGACGAATCATGGGTTTATGTTTATGACGTGAAAACCAAAGCTCAATCATCGCAATGGAAGCTGCTTTTTCGGAATAGGCAAAAATCGAAGACAAGCCAAAACACGTCTAACCAAAACAGCTGTCAACAATTAACTAAACATTCAAAATGGCCGATTTTTTCAGCATAAGTGAGGGACACGAGTACCAATCCAACGCCATAAAAAAATCGAAAATCCAATATACGTAGCCCGCGGAAATTCAAAATTCGCGATACTTTTTGAACAGACCTCGTACTTAATATATTGGAAACTTTTGTAAATCTTCTAACACAAGAATTATTATTTTTGAGCGTGAAACGAGTGGAAACGAAGGTAAATAGATTGATGATTAATCAAAAATATCGTTAGAATAATTAAATAAATAATGAATTTTAACTTAACTTCGTACATTTTTCCAGATAATAATAATAATAATTTTGTTGATTAATTTTTAAGTATACGGTCCGGAAAATCTTTGTGAGGCTGTACGAATTTCTCAATGTGATGTCGAATGTTTCCAATAAAATTCATTTGTGCGAATGTTCTCAAGCAGAAAATAACGATTTTATACGATCGGCTAACGAGGGTCGGCCATTTCTGTCCTTTTAATTAATATTATTATTTGACGTCGAGACACTGTCGCATTCTCTTGCTAAATGCTCAAATCCATCTGAACAAGTAGAACTCATCTCGCTGATAGAATCGAGACAATTAAAACATTTACAAAGCCGGTTGAGACTATTATCAAAGGTGGACTATACACGGTAGTGTATTAAATCAGTTTTAACTCTGATGAGTATTACTCCCGAGGGACTATCGAACAAGGTCTTGGGAACCGTTGGAAAATCCCACTCAAAGTCTGTCTGAACTTTCCTCTCGGGTGGAAAACCCAAAGCTAGTTTACAAAGTTGAGTGCCTGGTGAAAGGATCGCCGACCAGTACTCCATCGACGCAAAATCCTTCCTGTATCTCGTTTTAGACATTAAAATATAGATCTATTTCGCACAGCGATAAGTTTGACGATTTCAAAAATTGCATCATTATTTCGAAATTATGTAAACATTACATTTTTAAAAAATGATTAAATAATTAAAATCTGATAGTTTTTCGTATCTTTATTCTTTTATTCAATATAATGCATCTTTTTTTCTTTCTTCAGATTATTCCCCGTATACTTGCTCAAAGTTTTTCAGGTTTCATCATCGTATAACGATCTCTCAACCATTTGTTCGGTAACTTTGACGTTTCCGCGTACCGTTTCATCGTTCGTGAGAAATATCTCGTTTGAAAAGACCCTCTCCCCCGGCGAAGCAAGAGTTTTTACGATCGTTTCGCTTTGTTGGAGGCTCTCGTCACAAGCCTTTTTAGCTTTTCACCTTCGTTCTTCATCCTTCCGAGAGACTCTTTACACATTTTAAGCGCTCCTCTGATTCCGGTTCGCCTCTCTCGGTCAAAGATAAAAGTTAAAGAGGTACGTACAAAAGTGGCTGCATAAAAGAGTCAAACCGGATACGGTTACAAAAGAAGTTGGTGTACTATATAAAAGAGTATGTTCGCGCGTAAGTACAAAAAGTGTGCGAGTGACAGGTACTCGGAGACGTATAAAATTCCGTACTGTCGTAAGACGAAAAAATAAAGGGCCCATTTCAAAAAATTGAAGTCACGCGAAGCAGAGATTATCGGCTCAATCGAGCTGGACTAACATTTTTATTTTTCTTGTAAGTGGGAAAACTTTAAAGCGGGCAATGTCCTATTTTAATTACTTCTCGTCCTTTTTTCCCCCATTAAAAATCCTCGATCGTATACAAGCGTACTGTATCGACCTTTGACATGTCACAGAAAATTGTCGAGGGTAGACATGAATCGTTTTCAAACGCATACTCGAGACTTTGTTAACATCACTTTAAAAGCTCGAACGAGATGGGATTGCTGATACGATACTGCGCAACCGTAAGCATCCTCTCGCTCGAGTCGACGTTCTTTTTCTCCTTTATAATGAATAACGACATATCGTATAGCTGACGGAGAAATAAGCTCAGCAAAAACCTGTTGGAATCGTTTAATTGGTACGTCTAACGAGCTCGCGGTTAAATTACGTGGGAGATAGTAAACAGGACTGAGTAAAAAATTGAGTCTTTGATTGGAAAATTAAACGGATTTAGATAATTAATTATCATTTATAAAAGAATAATTAATCGTTCAGAGTTTTTCCAATTGTATTCAGAAGAAAATTTCGTTCAAAGAACAACGTACAGCTTATTTTATTATTGCAGCTATTGCTACAATAATAAAATGTTAAGATTCTAAGAGAAATCCATAGATACACAACCGTATGCAAAACTAAAGAAAATCTTAGGTCTGAGAACGAATGGAAATAAATTTTTTCCAATGTAACTTACATCTGCTCTCCATTAGTCCCGGATACAATGAATAATTCATTAATCGAAGTTACGAATACCATCAATAACGAGAATATTCTTATCAACCGTATATATAAGACTGGAGGTTAATATCCTCGAGAAACGGAACATAGGATTTAGTGACGTCACAGGAAATTAGAATCCCAGTTGAAACGACATGGAATGGATATGCGATAGATATGGCTGGAAGGTAAAGGGGAGGGTATAGGTATGGCGGTGAGGCGAATGTCTGCAGGTTTATATCGAGTACAGAACTGCGTAATTTCAGCTACTGAGATAGCTCGTGTTTATACGCGCTGCGAGAGAGACATGCAAATGAACCGCGTGTTACCGCTCTCATCCCTTGTCGTTGAGACGATGAAACTCCATACGTGTATTTGTTAGATGAAAAGCAATGTCGAAATGGTATGTTGAAATTTGCACAGTCATCAGCGAATCATCCGCATAAGATGAGCTCACCTGAGCGTCACCGGGAATACCTATTAAAGGGTTATCCATCATTTCAGTACGAAGCCTCGACAGTTATAAGCCGATTCCATATCGGATTCCAATATAGATACCAAAGAGATTCCGAGTATGTGAATACAAATATTTGCAGATATACTTTGCCGA
The DNA here is from genome assembly GCA_958009045.1 of Oxytorus armatus. Lineage (NCBI taxonomy): Eukaryota > Metazoa > Arthropoda > Insecta > Hymenoptera > Ichneumonidae > Oxytorus > Oxytorus armatus. The sequence goes on along the minus strand of OY253747.1, from coordinate 31,225,079 downwards.
GCGAAAAAAATAAATTTAGACATACCGAAACTACCCACGTAGAAATTGCCAGTATAATTCTACTTGCCAAACTTTGGGCCAATATTGGAGGCCAAACTTTGGCCGCCAGTAATGGCCCCGTACTGGATGACTATCTGGCCATACTACGGGCCGTACTACGGGCCATACTACGGGCCAGTATAAAATACAGTCTTATGCCAGTACTGGTTGAATTCTACTGGCCAAGCTTTGGGCCAGTATCGGCGGCCAAACTTTGGCAGCTAGTATTGTTTCAGTACTGGCTGACAATCTGGCCAAGCTTTGGGTCAGTATAAAATTCCGTCTTGTGCCAGTACTGGTTGTCAATTTGGCCGCACTACGGGCCGGTATAATAACCAGATCTGGGCCAAAATAGGCTATAAAATACGGCCAAGCTCTGGCTTCGATACAGGCTTAGTACTGGGCTATAGAAAATGCCAATACTGAGAGTATTTCACTTTAACAGTTGCGTTCTGTAATGTAATTGTAGATTAGGTTATTCTGATAAAAAGTCCATTATTTTGCAAACAACCAAATTGTTGAATTATAATTTGCCCCGAACTTGAAATTGCACGATTAATACAATATTTTTTAGTGTAATATTTTCTTCATATAGCCTATATTTTATAAACACTGTTCTATAAACATTTAAGTACGTGTTTTGGACCTGTATATATACTTAGTCTCTTATTAATAAAAACTACTCCGAGTATTTAGTATATATCAAGTGCATTTAATTATCAAACATTTATGCATAAACAACCCAGACAACACAGACATCCAAAGGACGTCCTAAAAACATCCGAAGAACGTCCTTACGTTCAAAGTACATTCTTTGGACGTACGTGTGCTGCTTGGGAAACATCTGGTAACGTGGTAAAAAGAAATATAAATTACTCCTAGACAGAAATAGAATTTAAATAGACATTGGATCGGCGTCCACTAGACGCCAAAAATGTCCAAAAGACATCGATTCGATATCTATTTAATTTGCCATTTCTCGCTGAGATGTAATTTGCACCGTCAGCAAAATTGTCTGCCATGATCCGGCCCAATGAAATAACCAGTATTGGGACGACCGTTGGTGCCAGTAGTAAGCCAGAAGTTTGCCAGATCTGGGCCAAAGTCCGGGCCAAAGGCTGGGCCAAAGTCTGGTCCAAAGTCGGAGCCAAAGTCGGAGCCAAAGTTCGGGACAATTAAATAACCGGTACTGGCCCGACCGTTGGTGTCAGTATAACGGCCGGCTATTACACTCCTGTACCGAACCTGTACTGGCCCAATACTGGCAGCCAGTACCGGCACTACGGTAACCAGTATTGGCCCATCGCTCGGCCGTTACAATTTTTCTACGTGGGTACATGAAAAATATATCAACAATCGACTTTATACACAGCGAGGCAAAGAGTGTGTGATAGAAAAAAATGTATGGCTAATGTAAAGTGTAAGGTGCAAAGTATTAAAAATGTATAAAGTAATAAATGGATAGATAAGATAGAAAAAGGTTTATAACTATCGATTAAAGTACTTTTCGTAATTCCTATTTGTTGAAAGTTTTCTGTACGATGACAAACGATGCACAATTAGAATCTAAGAAATCAAAGCCTGGGCACACTTCGCTAATCTTCTCAAAGTTGAATACATTTTCCTTATTAGATGGGCACATGATTTTTTTTTTTGCAAACTTTTACTTTTTCTCGCTATACGTATACGATAATAAATTCTAGATCTGTCGGATATCCCTCGTAAATCATGAAGCGAAGACTTTTCCATGGAAATCCTTGTTTCTGGAGCTTCATCGTTATAACTGGTACGAAAAGTTCGTACCGACATATGGCTGTATTAATCACGCAGTCTATTCAGACACTTTATCCTCGAGATATTAAGCTTTAGTTCACTCGGGAATAGTTGATTTGCATTCCTTCGGGAGAATATAATTATGAGGAGATGTAGAGGAAATGTGGTGCCCTTCGGCGTCTGGAGAAGCTCGAGAAACAAAAAGATCAAACAAAGGTAGTCAAAGTGGTTCCTCAAAGAGTTATAAATCTACATACTTACTAAATATTCGCGAAAAATTTTAATAACTATGCTAATGAGTTATGTGGATTCACTTGGTAACTTAGCTTTTACTGAAAACGTAATTACGAGAGAATTTCGTTATTACCATTTTTCACACGACCTGTCAGCCTTCCATTTTCATACGAAGATCTCATTAACATTAATGAGATTCTACAACGAAGTGATGAGCACTGTGTCTTTAAAAAAAAATGTGCGAGAGCGCAAGATCGCGAAGTCACACGTGAATGCGTAGTGGAATTGGTTTGTCAAAGCGAATGCTTGATTTTTCGCTGTTTTCCATCGAGCAAGATGAATTTATTTCATTCAAACAAAGTGTTAGTTTAATGAAAAAATATAACTACGTTTTAATTGACTAAAATGGCTTTGTGGCCAAATAGCGCAATTACCAAACGGAAAAAAAATATATTAATACACGTAAATAAATTGACAAATTGAATAAACGTAAAATTAACTAAATTTAAAAATGGATAAAAATCATGAGTCTCATTTTTTCATCGACTAAAATAACGCGAGTGTCAATTCCGTTTCACGAATGCAAAAACCTCGAAAAGAATTTATCCGCAACATCCAAGTGCATCTCAATTTCGTAAAAGTATCCAATTCCCTGTTGCGGTCTTGAGGGAACAGGTCCCTGACTGCCTTTTCGTCATTCTCGCGATTTTTTATTTATTTTAGCGTTCCACCCTGGGTTACATTTTTACGCACCAGAGGACGGGAGTTACGATCGTTTGCTCTTGCTCTGCATCATGTAGAAACGCACGAATTTAGTTTCCCTCTAATTTCAGCGAAGAAAATTGGTACCATGTGAAAATGTAGTTCGAGGGAAAGAGGATTAATATATAGCGAGGAAAAATTCGGCTCATTTAATTCTAACAAGAGATAATTTGACATTGCAGCGCGTGACGACAGGGTGTAACAGTTTTATTATCTCTCGCAACTCTTACCAAAATAGTCCGGAGCTAATTTTCTTGTCGTTCAGACGGAAGAAATTACATTTAGGAAGAGTCGCGAGAGGAGAACGAAAATTATTAACATCAGCGAGACTCTTAAAGAGACTTTTGACCTCGGGCTTATTATTCTCGGTCTTCGAGGAAACGCGTGTAATAATAATCGAGCAGGAAAGTAAATTGCAATTAAGTTCTCGAAAGCAAATAGATAATGGCGATCGGTGAGAAAAGTTTTGTTTTAAATTTTTGTCCCTTCTTAAAAACTTCTTATATCCCAATAATTCCTTTTTCTGTTTGACAGCACGAACAAAGTCGTAAACATATTTTTTTCATTGCCCCGCAGTTTCGTCCGCGTTAAATTGGCATAAAGTTATATAGCCTAAAGCCTTCCTGGATACACGGGCTATCTAATGCAAAAAAAAAATTTCAAATCAGATTAATATCTCCTGAGATTAGCGCGTTCTAACAAACAAACTCTTCACCTTTATTACAGTAGTTTATTATAGTAGATATATTGGAAATTTTTGTAAATCTCCCAACACAAAAATTATTATTTTTGGGCGTGAAACGAGTTGAAACGAAGGTAGATAGTTTGATGATTAATAAGAAATATTGTCAAAATAAATAAATAAATGGTGGATTTTAACAGTATTTACAGATTTCCACAATCGGGAACACACACTTTGTATTTTGGAATTGTTGCATATAAGATCTATTATTTCAGATCTCTAAGACCTGAGGTGAAGAGTAGATGGATTATATAGAGACCTGAGTAAATATCGTTGTGGTGATAGAGTCCAGTTTATTCGCCACAGATTAATTTTCCTAAATATTCAATTATGAGGAAACAGCGAAGAACCGTCGGATAACCGCAGTTGAGCAACTGCATTGCGCTATGATTATCAATTCTCGACTCTTGAGAAAAAGGGGAAATCGGAAACTCTGAGGATCCCACGAGTTTCTGGTAACCACCGTTCTCATTCCGAATCCTCATTTCCCGCATTAGCGGTGCTCTCTCCTCCGTATTATTACTTCTCTACACTTTTCATCGGAGCATTCGAACGCACACAGCGACATTAACATTCTCCTTTGTGTCTCGTATTTTCGGTTGTGTAAGCTTTTCGCTTTATTTCGAGACTCAAATTTTCATCTTCATTTTCCCGGGTAATGTTTTCGTGCGTCATATCATTACGAGCTACCGAATTTACGGAAGTTCTCTATCCCACAACGATTCGTACGAACATAACGGAGGGAACAACTGCGTAAAAAGTTGTACATGATGATGAACAAACTTTTAATTGGATATGGCGAAATAAATATTCCGTTATTACGAATAATCAGTTGAGCCAAATAAGTTTGGGTAATTAGAAAAAAAATTTTGTTTACATTTTTAATTATTAAACATTTGCTAAAATTAAATAAATGCTAATAATTTTGTTATCTTCATTCCTTACTCAATGTATAATTTTGTTATCGTAAATTACTAATACTAACGAGTATACTCTAGATACTTTAGAAAAAATTATTTTAAGAATTTCTCATTCAAATGTTAATTTCTAGATTACAATGCGAATGATATATGAAAAGTAATGGATAAGAGTTGATGATTTAACAAACGAGGAACGAACATTTTGGCAAAAGGGAAAACTGTATTCCATTATATTCCTTCCTCGATCTCTCGCAATCTCAGTTCCTCCGTTCTCCGCACTCTCGTCCTAGATGCGGGAGAGAACTGAAACTACCCCTAAACCACCACCATCACCAGTTATATATATATATATAGTATATGTAACGGAGGGAACCCTCGCGTATGCAAAATCTCTCGCATATATCGTGGAAAGTTGTCTGGAACCCTCATCGTTCTCTGCAACTCGGTTCAACCACCATTTGCCCCTGACACTTGGAAATGCAAAAAAACTTTATTTCCCCATCCGCGAAGATCCGGGATATCGTTTAACGATGATACGCCGCCGAATGTCGAGATGTTCGACGATATAACATTTTTATTTCTTCTTTTATCAGCTCCTCGACGTTGGCAACTTCAATACCTCGTTAATTTTTATCATTTAACGTCGAAATGATTTAATCATTTAAATGTCGTTATTTTAAAAAAACCTTTAATTATACAAATCTCGTAATTACGACCCGCCAAAATCGTACAACGTTGATAACGACGGCAGGAACGAATAGCTTCCGGTTAATTTTAAACAATTTCCATTTGCGTTCGTATGTAGAGGGTATGTACACTGTAGGCAATACGGAAGAACCGTCGAGAGCTTTTGACGAATCATATTCGTTTTGTCGAGCTTACTGCCCATGTACATTACATACGTGGATTTATAATGCGCACTCTAAAACCCCTTGTAGGTATTTTCCAATTCATCACTCACAGTGCCAGATTGTTTGTGAAAAATAAAGAGGAAAAATATGCGGGTCTTCAATCAATTGTACTGTACTTTCGAGTGGAGAAAAAAAACACTTCGTCTTTTTTTAGTTTAACAATTATGTGAATTTGTAATGTACAGTGTGAAACCCTTTGGCACTACGTCGGTGATATAAAACAACGTGGAACGCGCAACTTTGTTCATTGTACGTATTTTTCCAATTCATTAAATTCGACCGAACACTGCTCGTAAAAAAAAGGACAGGGAGCAAATATGCGGGTCATCTAGTAACACTATTTTCTGGGGTTGTAAAAAATAAAAACTTTTCCCCCGGAAATCCCTTTTATTGATCAAGCATTACTGATCAATTGATTAATTCAGTATTTTTTTCTTGTAAACAAAAGTTGAGAATGGGCGAAACTTCCATGAAATATCTCGTAAAAAATCTTTCATTATACACTTTCGTTGTACATGATTTTCATTACAGTGGCGGATGGTCATATTTTCACTGTTAAAGTTAATCAAAGAGTGAGGTAGTCGCGAAAAGAACTTTAATGAGTGGAGCACTCTCGGTTGTACTTTTTCACAGGGAGAGGACTCGCTGAAACTTCCCTCATGCGGAAAGAACGTCGAGCACTTTTTTCAAATTGAATCAACGCTTTACCGGGTCGTTTTACTCGTACAGTGCGTTGTCCCGTCGCGCGCAGACCCGTGCACCCTTTGTTCGTGTTGTCCGAGGTTTTTTTTTACCACACATGCAAGAAAAGAGCTCGTCTGCCTCTTCCTGGTTCATTTTTCTCAAATCTCACACTACTCCGACCACCGGAGTACATTCTCGGTTTATTCGTTCAACGGACTATATATAAGCTAAGATTTTCATGTTCGTATTGTGTAAATTTCAATTTACATAGTTTGCATGTACAGTGGAAAATTATCGAAGCAAGACGGAATAGCCAATTTTGTACTTTTCAATGAAGACATTTTCAAACATTAAAATTTCGTTCTACGGGGTTACAAATATTGTACGACATAGGGCGAATGCTTCGGGGGAATCTGGGGGATATGAATTAATTATTTTTATTTCAAAAGACCTGAAAGTTGCTATTAAAGAGGACCGCATAAAGAATGGGGCAGTGACTGAAGTTTGATATGTAAATACACGAATAGCAAGGAAAAATGTTTCCGAAGAAGGTATACGGAGGAAAACTTGTTTGGCTTATCAAAATGTCTAGTTAATGACATCGAACGCATATCAAATGAAAACTAATAGATTGGGGAACTTGGAAATAGTTCCAGCACTGGTCACGATTTATATTTGCATTACCTAGTGGTATACTAATAAAGATACAAAAAAAGTATATTCTATTTTTTTTATACAGAATTTAATTATGGATCTTTTTTATATTTAGCATCGCGTCGATAGGACAAACGGTTACCGAGATAATAGGGAAATACCTGAACTGGAGCAACTTTTTTCAAAATGTTGTCTCGGCCGTCACAGACTGAGTTCAGAATTTTTTATATAAACAAGTGCAAGTAAAAATGTACCTTTCTGCCAAGTTACAACTCTGTCCGGATGCAGACAATGTTATCATCGAAACGAGAGAATTCAATTAATTATTAATATTTTGCATCGATGTAATAATTCACTGATCGTCAGTTATCGTGGTGAATCCGCCCTAATTCCGCGAATATTCCCATATCTCAACTTTTGTTCCTAGGGGGTTGCTGAGATTCCAGAGGGATAATGCAGTTTTGAAATATCAACGAAAATTCGCCATTTTGACTCACTTATTGCAGAATAATGTGTTTTATCGACGAAGGTCGAGAAAATGTAATTTCAATGGCTGAATAAACCGACGGTTCTTTCTCCATCGAATCATACGTCGTTCTTGAGAAAAATACTCTTGGCTTCTACCGAATTGAATGAAACTGTGCAAAAGGCAATATCGGTGAAAAAAAAAAAAAAAAAATCGTTCAACGCAGGCTGGCGATAAAGAATTGTGCGCGAAAAAGATAGATAGAGATAGAGAAGGAAAAAAGAGGGAAACGTAGAACAAACGGGAATAACAGAGTTTCGGTAGAACGTGAAAATATTCGACGCGTGAAAAACTGGTTACGGAAAGGAAAATATTTGTAATGTCATTTGGCCAAAAATTTCACCGACAGGACGAACAGAGCGGATGTCGAAAATGTGTTTTCTCGCACAGATAAATCTATATAACGACGAAATCGTCTCGCGGAGAGAAAAAATTCGTAAAATCGAACGCATAAATTGTCTCATGGATGAACGCTGATTGAACGAGAGAAAACAGTGGAGCAGATCGGAAATTTCGCGGTTTATCTCCCGATTCCCGATTGCCGTCGGAAATACCACGATCAAAAGTTGACCCAACTGAAAATCTCCGTAACCAATAAAAGATTTAACATTTTCTATCCGCATTAATTTAGGTAAATTCGAGGAAAATTCAGAGAACGATGTGAATTTTTCATCGGATTTCAAAGAAATCTATCGAAAAAGGATCAACGATATTATATTGGTGAACAAAGACTTCTGAACGTTACTAATAAAAAAAATTACCAATTTTACTAAATTATTTTATACCACGCAAGACAATTATTTTTGACCTTTCCCCGTTAGGACCGACATATTATAACCATTCAGCTTTAATATAACGCCAGAAAATTTTCTACTCCAACGAGCGATGAGGAAGGGTCTGATTTTCAGAATTTCATACTTTCATTAAAGTTCTCATTAATCATGGATGATCACTCTGCGAATGATGGAACGAAGCCCGAGAGTAGGAACGTCATGTAAGCCGTCTAAATTGTGAAAAAAGGGTACCACGCTTTTAATTCTGGTTGAGCTACAACTACGTGCATAGACTATTCGGTCTGTGTCTCGTGAAATACGCTGTGAGGTACGTAATACGTTGTACATCGTCAGGGGCAATAATATATATATATATATATATATATATATATACGTTAGAGAAAGAAAGTACCATCCCCGAAGATCCGAGCCATTTGTACACCGAACACGTGCTCTCGCGTCTCTCTGCTACGAGATCCACTTTTGTATCCGGTATATTACTATATCCTAGAGGTAGACCAATTCGCGATACTGCTCGCAAGGAGATCCAAGAGGAAAATTTTGATAGTTGACATTAATTCCAAAGTCTGACTGCTCAAAACCGTTCCGCCCAATTTGGATACTGTTATGGCGTGTTTTTGTGTTCTTTTTATTTGCTAAACTTTCGAACTTTTTGTCTCTGGCATCCAAGTCGCTAACTCAATCCCCGTCCCTCCTGACTTTTTCGGTCCACCGAGTGCAAGAAAGATAGATCTAAAATTTCAAGCACATTTTTCTCAAAAAAACGCTCGACCGTCTGCCTTTATTAATTATGCAGAAAGCTCCACTAACTATTCTTTTTCATCCCCTGATCCTTTGGCAATTTTGTTAGATTACTTAAAATTCGAATTTCGTAAAAGCGACGATGAAAAACTAATGTTTCGCCTACAATGCGACTTGCGAAAATTAGATGCGATCGTAGTATTTCGGGAATAAGATGAAAATTTGAAAAGAAAGAAAATTAATCGCATTGAAAGTCGCAAGGATATTGTGTCTGAATAATAATAATGCTAAAAAGATATTGATAAAAGTGTTTTAAACAAAATAAAAGTTTCTTCAGTCAAAAATAACCTTGAATTTAACGCGGAAGCGTTATAGTCGTTCTCCTTTAAGGCGAGGCTAAACAGAAACAGCGATGACTCGAGTGCGAGGGAATTAGCGGCATAGGGATCGTGTGAGGGCGAGAATGAGGGTGTTAAGCCTCTGCCGTAATGGCTTTATTCACGACAAATCAACTTTTCTCGCGACTCTAACGGATATTTATGCACGAACTCACTTGAAAATACGTTTATCCACTCTCACGATGCCTACGGTACACGGTATACGTACATTTTCAATGTTCTTGGCAAATGTTGAAATACTGACGCTCAAACAAATATCGCTCGTTGTATCGCTACCTAACATTGCGTGGTAATTATTTCTTGCACCCCAACATTGAACATCCCCGGGCTATCGAGATTAATTACCCGGGGCGTATTACGGTAACAGGGATGAAAAGTGGGATTGAAAAAGTGTCAGTGAAACCGGAAGCCTCTTGTTTTTTTTTTGCCCGTTGGGCAGTCGGGAGTTAAAAATACGAATGTCTAAGAAAATTTGATGATATTCTAAATTGGAGTAAAAGTTACTAAATGTCTATGTTCTAATCTATGTTTATTAGTAATTAGTTGTTTGAATTTGAATTAAATTTTATATTCATTTTGACAAAAACTTTTGTTAATAGAATTTTAATGGCATTTTACTAGTTTTAATTAAGCAATTGTATTCGATACATCATTTTTTAACATTAAATAATTATAATCGTCGAAATATCAAATTTTAGATTATTGATCTTCTCTACGGGTCTACTTTAGTTCTTCGTGAACTCTACCAAACAAAAGTTGTGCACAAAGTTGAAAATTCGATTTCACGAAAGAAAACGAATTATCAGAGAATTATCGATGAATCAATAGCGTCTTGAAGTGTTTTTTTTTTCTTTCTTTCAACCCCCCCGGGACGACGTATTAGCATCAGGGGACCGAAAGACACGCTAATTGAATAATACCGCGAGAACTTTTCATGAAAAAATCGCCTCAGCGTACTCAGCGTTTCTTTTCTCAGTGCCTCGAAAAACTGGACCCTTCCTCAGCCGCATAATGGATAAAAAAAAATACAGAAAAATGAAGACTCGACAAAAAAAAAAGAAAGTCAAATAAAAAAAAAAGTACCAAAAAAGTTTTCTCACTCTCGTAATTCCGAGAGGAAGCGCGAAACTTGAAGATAAATACTTTAAAAACTCCAAAGTACGAGAGTGAAATGATAAAATAAAAATTTTTTCCTCCCTTAAAGTTCGCTGTGCACTTAGGAAATGGCAGAAATGGTGAAATACACTTTTTCTTGACGTATAAAAAAAATGACCAAGATGTTGCCTTCCAGCAATGAGGAACAATGAAATGAGCGAAAAAAGTATGTGAAAATATTTCACGAAGAAAAATTGATTCGTTTCCAATTGGTCGTAATTCTTATACGTTCGGTGTAAGGGCCAGAATTTATGTTTCAACGAACATCAATGACGTTTCGAAGATTTACGTCGAACGGACACACTACTCCGTTAACAAAATATCACAATATTAACGATAATCATCATAATAAATAAGAATAATTTTTGAAATGTTATAGCATACCTGAAATATTCGACCAAATCATTGAAAATTTATACGTTCGTCGCGTACATTCGAAATAATGGCCGATCAGTCGAATGGTCGAAGAATCGTGATGATCCCATCACGCGTGCTATTTGTTTGTAAACACTCGAGGGACGAAAACGTGGGAAAACTTCGTTAAGGTAATATCCGTTAATATGGTCATGCAAAGAGATATAAATATCTATTCTTTTGAAAAACAAAGCGCGCGAGTAAAACGTTAAAAGGTAAAAATCTCGTATTGAAGCGACGAAACAAATTAATGGAGGACAAGCCAGAAAAAACGTTACAAATGAATAACAACGAGAATACGAAAAAAAAGGGAAAAAATGAACACACGAAACCGATGTTATTGCATTTTTTGCGTCTCAGCGTTCATTATCGAAGATGTTGTTTTTTTTTTTTTTTTCAAACTTCACAATTTTCCACCGTCACAATCCGTCAGCGGTAATCCATTGGCTTATCCCTGGCACACAGTTTTTTTATCAGGGTCGCCTAGACACTTGTAGAACGCTTTTAGCATCATCTCGTTTAATTTTTCCTTTTGCGATAATAATTTGACGAAATTTGAATTTAATCGCTTTTAAAATCTACAAATACATTCTTTTTATCATCGCAAAGAGTGCAAATAAAGAAAATTGAAATGTGAACGATTTTACAGATTGAAATAAAAGTTTTTAATCGCGTGAACGAAAAAAATCGACAATCCCGGGTGACGTTTTCATTGATAATTTATCAAAATTTCAATTCAAATCACGTTTATAGATTTTCGACAAGTATTAGTTCCGAAGATAATCGCAATGTGATGAAGACAAAAGACAACATCGTCGAAAACTTCGTTGAAGATGAATTTCAAATTAATCGCATTTTTTTTCACTGTCGTTAAGTTATTTTTTCATTTTTATTTTGACAAAACAATCAAGGTACATTTGTAACGAGTGGAATTTATTAATTTTCCGTGAAAATATGATGACAAGAAAATTCGCCTGCTATCGTAGTGCGATTGCACGAAAGGCGCTTGCAATATCTCGTGAGCACGAGGCAAACGGTACGAGAACGTAACGGTGACTGAACGTGAAAAGCTCACTAAAGAGGCGGGAGCGAGTGAGATTGAGAGAGATAGAACGCTTGTTTGGGACGCCGGCGCTTTTCAGAGCGCGCGCTTTTCCTCCGTAACGTTGCAACGTAGGATAACAACGCGCGTGACGTTGAAACGACAACCGCGGTAATGTCGTCTCTCGTTTTCCCGGGGAAAATGGAATTCCCGCGCGAATTACCCTCGTGGAATTCTCTCAATATATCATTGCACGTTCTCGCTCCACACAACGATCGAATTTATCGCGACCAAGAGCTCGCCGAAGGTGAGACAAGCGACAGACAGAGAGAGAGAGAGAGAGAGAGAGGAAAAAGGGAGGGAGACCGTGAGAATTTCTTGTTTGAATATAAATCGAATACTCTTGACCCTCCGTTTCGAGAATTACATCACCGAGATCCAATTTCAGCTCGATCGATATGCATAGACTGAGAAAAGAGTATTGAGAGGGTTAATAATTCAACGTGATGATAAAAACCAATGGAGATTTCGGAATAACATATATGTTTGTATTTTTCGAAAGTTATTTTCGCCCATTTTTTAAGGAAAGCTGATTGGAAATGTATAATGGAGTACGCCCATGCCAAAATTTGCTAGGAATCTAGTTGAATACAGCTGAAGCCCTACAACAATTTCTGCACCGGTGTTTATTTGTAAATAAGCCAATAGCAGGTTATTGTAGCCCCGAGCGTCTCGAGCCCTTCTATTTGTTATAAAAGAAAAAAAATATTATCGAATTTCGCATTTACCCATTGGTATTTTGAATTTTCATCAGAGGTTTTTCCGCGCTAATCAGCGGAAAAAGTCCGATCGACTACAGACTTTGAATATGTTAACGAAACGATTAAAATTTTATTTATTTATTTTTTGCACACTTTTCTTACAAACCTTAAAATATCAGAATTTCAATTTTTCATAATTTGGCTTCTGTTGCGCTGATTTTAACTTATAACCAGTGTTTTAAAAATACCGTGAGTAGAGTTACAGAATCCCGTTTGATTCATCCGGATATCATAATTATTGTAGCCGTAATGGCAATTTGAAAATTGACGAAAAACAATGGGACGGGGTGTGCATGGAAAAATTTGCAAAAATTCGGAAAAATCGATGTTTTGAGTTTAAAAATCTGCAAAAAATCGAAAATACATCGTGGCTCAATGAACGAAACAAAATTTTAAAGGTCGAACAATTGCGAAGGGAATGAGTGCAGGAATGGAGAATCAACTCCGTCGGAAAGCAACATTAAAACAATATTAGTGCACTAACTAGATTTTGGGAAAAATTAAGAGAAACAATTTTTTTTTATTTTTTTTTTCGGGCTCTGTATCGATGTAGTTTGCCAATTTACTAATTTTAACTAGTTTTTGAAATAATTTTAAAAAATAACAGAAGACTCTCCAATGGCTAACTACGACGTGGAATGTATGTGATACGGAAAACTATTCAAACTTTGATCGATGTCTCAAGTTATAACATAATGGATTAATTAATGTCGATAACCAATAAAGATATATATTTTTTATTTCACGTATAGCGATGAAAATTTATGGCGATAAGGACTCGGATGAAATTCTAAGTAAAATGCCCCTATTGCACTTAGTCCGATTATTGATTGACCTGTAATGACGTCCGTTTCCACTCAATTCGAGATAAGACGTTGCGAAACTTTGACGACGTTTCGTAATCTATTCGTGTGTTGAATAAAACGAGAGTGATTAGAGCTCAAACACTCTCACTCTATCCAATCTTTGACGTAAAGAGGATTAACCTATAGCATTGCAATTTCCCTGATTCGATAATTAATGCGATTAATAATTTATTACGATCTGGCAAATAGCGAGCAACAAGCTTCGGTATATACCGAAGCTTGTTGCTCGATGCAGCTAATACGACTATTAGCTGCATCAGCAAAGTATTGGGGCGCTACATCTTCGACATTTTCATTGAATTACGTAAATTTGAATTGAAAGTTACTCGTTTTTTTTGTTCTTATTATAACAAGATGGTAAAATATATCGAAATTTCTTGTTCAGAAAAGTGTTTTACAGTTTCTTCATCAATTAACAAGCTCCTACGTTTTCCGATCGAGGTATAAAAAACAAATATCAACATAATTGAAATCAATAAAGTGTCGGTTAGGAAAAGACTGCAAGGTGACCTTTTGCAAAATGAATTTCATCTCTACAATTAGTAACCATTCTTCCCCAACCCCAATTTAGTAACCCTCGTTGAAAAAAAAACCCTTTGTCTGCATCGGACAGAAGCGTCTTCCAACTTGAGGATTAAAATTGTCACCAGTGCCAAATGATAGCTAAGTAGGGGTGAAAATAGCATTTTCACAATCTCAGAATTAAGGGAGGAAATAGAGTTAGGACAGCGTTTTCTCAATGATTTTCATGAATTTTTTTATAGTATAAAAAATGAATATAATTTCCTGAAACTTTGAGAATATTTTATACATATATTTAAGTATATACGATAAAATTTTTATACATATATTTAAGTATATACTATAAAATATTAGCGACCCCATATTGCAGGTCACAATCAGACTCAGCATTTTGCGTACATTCTGGAAGCCGCAATTTTCATCTGAAATCAAACGAGGTTGGAATTTACTTTTATGATATGTTTCTCTTCTATATGAACCTAAATGCTTTAAAAAAAATAGAAAATTCATTTTTTTACGGGGATCAAAACAAAAAAGCATGATTTTTTGCCATTTTTTACAACTTTATTTGCAAAAAAAAAATTATTTTAAATAATGATAATATTCCTATTTTAGGTTCATATAGAGTGCAATACTATGAAGGAAGTAAGTGCCAATTTTCAAAACGATTGGTTGAAAACTTTTCAAACTAGCGTGTACGCAAGTTAAAAAAAAGTCGTTTTCAGATAAACGCGTTTGAAAAAATAGTACCAAGAAAAACAAGCAATATGGGGTCGCTAATATTTTATAGTATATACTTAAATATATGTATAAAATTTTTATAGTATATACTTAAATATATGTATAAAAATGTTATAGAATATACTTAAATATATGTATAAAATATTCTTAAAGTTCCAATAAATTGTATTCATTTTTTATACTATAAAAAAATTCATGAAAATCATTGAGAAAACGCTGTCCTAACCCTATTTTCCCCCTCAATGGCTTATAACAATAGAACGAGTCGGAATTTTCATTTTTAATTTTGGGAACATATTTTTCAATAATTCTACTAACAATTTATGAAATTTAAAAAAAATCGATTTTTTGAACCGTCTAACCCTATTTCCCCCCTTAAGGAATTGACGAATTGCCGAGTAGACAATAATTATGCAGTGCTCAACGGTTCGTAAATTTAATTACTTACAGTCAAGTTGCCTGCCGCGTCTCCTGATATATGCAGCGATTTATTATACGAATAGGTTAAGACCAAGGATCTTGCGAGGGCGAGATTATAATCGGCCAGTGGAAAAAAGAATAGACTTCGTTAGCAACAGATAACGGGGCGCGGATGGACTTTTTTACGAGAATAAATCAACCCTTATTCTGTAAGAGCTTTTTTAATTAAAATCTTGATTTTACAGTTATGTAGTATTGATCATTTCTGGCGGTGACGTTCTCACTGAATTAATTATCCTGTATATTATAATTAGTAGCCGCTGGGGAGAACAAACGATAATCCTGTATTTATGTTGGAGAAGCTTTGTACCACGGCAATTAATATTATGCCGACGTTGTCGCTGTAATAAAATATTAAATAATGATGTATCGTCTCGTCCTACGACGTACTAAAAAGAAAGAAAAAAATATGGAAAATGGTAAAGATTATGAACCTGTCGATTTTCCCGCCGGGAATTCACAATATAATTTCTATAATCCTTATCGATGTACGATTATACTACTTGCAAGAAACGATCAATATTTTCTTTCCCGTTGCTCAATAACTTATTATTCATGGCCACGAGGGACGTGAAAGCCTTATTAGTATTCTCTGAACTATTCATTATTATTATTATTATTATTTTTGTTTCTGTTATGTGCAGAAAAAAGGAATTTCTCCTCGAGAGTTCTTATTAGCGTCATATATATTGCTCGTGTAGTCTCGTTTGTGCAATGATTATTGCTACGAGTAAATACGTAGAACTGACTGTGACTACTTTACTTAATGAATTAGATATTATTAGAGAAAATATACGTTCGTCGACCTTAACGAAGGATAAAATTGAAATATAAATAACGAAAAGAAATTATTATGTATAAAATTCTAGCCGAATAAACGACACATTTTTTCATACATTTAACTTTTGCCCCCAAGATAATGTGAAGAAAAACGTCAAACTTCAAACCCTTAGTTTCTTAAGATAATAGTTTTTTTCTGCTTTTCATGAAATTAAATCAAATTGATTCGTGAGTCTAGCTCGTCACTTTGAAAATTGAGATCGACGTAAAGGAATTTTCATTCGAAAGCCTTTTCTACTTAAGTGATTCTGCATAGTATACGAAGGGATATAGACGAGTAAAAGACGCGTTTTCTGTCGTCTCTGTCTCTTCTTTCTATTTTTCCCTAAGTGACTTTCCGTCAATGCTTTTTAGAGTCACCCCTTGCGAGAAATTGCTCTGGATGCTGCCTTTCTCCCTCGCTTTCTCTCTCTCTCTCTCTCTCTCTCTCTCTCCCCCACGCCATGTACTCTATGCATTTCCAGTGTCGCTCAATACTACATTTTTGCAAGTTCATTTTTCTTTCCTTTGCCTCGGGACGTTCGTCGTCGTTATCCTCAACCCCGTTCTTGTGTGACACCACTTTTTCTCCTCGTTCTATCTGTCTCTCGTTGTCCTTCATGTTAATAACGAGAAAAAAAAATGTCATCGCGTCAGACTGACCATTGTTTTCAACGTAAATAATATTAATTTTCACGAGAAAAAAATAATCATTTACTAAATCGCGTCGCTCTGAAGTATTGGATAGAAAAAGTTTGATTTTTCATACCTTCTTTTCGACTAACCATACCCCCACGTTCGAGATACGGATTTTTCTCGGGATTATCGACTTTTTAATCAAACTTCATCTAGGTAACATCCTCTCTATATCTATCGGCTATTACATCGCGCTGGATAACACGCTAGCTAGATGGAATTTCCTTAAAAAGTCGATAACCTTTAGAAAAATCGTATGTAACGGTACCCCTATATATCTAAGCGGACGTATATTACGAGAAATTATTACGTGCCTGGTGGAAGTCGTGGATACTTTGAGTCTCGGACTCTTCGATAGTCCAACGAACACGACAAATGCGCTGCGTTTGCGAGAAAAAATAATATACCGCTGTTTTCGTAGGTGGGTTCGTTTCGCGCTGAACCCCACGTGAAAAACGATAAAAATACACGAGCTGGACTAGCGAACATTTCAATTTCCTTTAACCCCTTACGACACAGACAAATAAGGGACATATCGTTTTAAACACGTAGCGGGAAAACAGCATAAATTTTGCTTCGTCGTAAGGTTCGTAACGTGGGGGAAAGAAAAAGTTTTTTTCATCCTTTCACATTTCTATCCCCTCGAGCAAATTATCACAAGTATTAATGGAATATTTTATATATTTTTGTTCAATACGGAAAAGTCTAATGAAAAAAAATAAAATTAGACGCTCAACGAAATATTTTATATATTGAAAATTGTTATAATATATAAATTTTTTTTTTTTTTTCTATTCTATATTTCACTAATATATATCAATGGAAGCAAGGTAAAAGTTGTATTATCCCGCGCGACGACCAAAATAGTCGAAATCTACGTGGTTTGATGAACTCAGCGGGGTGTCCGGGAGCGGAAAAACGTTGTTCTAAAATTACGACATCGCGAGCCGCGAATAGGCAGTACCACGCTCGCATATCGGATAGTTTTAACGAGTCGCGAGTTCTAAACGGGTGAGCCGGGACTCCCGATTAAATATTCTTTTAGTTTGTACTTCCTTCGGTTCTGAACGTCTAAAATCCTCTTAACCTGCATATTCAAAAGGTGATTACAGTGTGCCAAAGACCGGAGAATCAATAATAAATGATAAGAATCGTCTACATATGCTATTGGACATTTCGGATGAAGAAAAACTGTTTCAGTTTGAGGACATTTTTTAAACGTCAATCCACGAAACGTTCCTTCAAAAATATCAACGAATACAGGGCATCTTAAAAATAAAATAAAGGACTAACTATTGGAAAAATGTCCTTTCTTTTTTTAATTTGTCAAAAAGAAAATCGTATCGAAAGTCTCAAACAGCATATCTTTCGAAATACTTCTCCGATCGGGTAAAAAAATATTCAGTTCGGTGGGTAAAGAATTGTAAGAGAAATTCTACTTTTTAAATATTTATTTTATTTTGAAAACAAAACTTGTAAGAGAAAATTTAAGAATAGACTAGAGAAAATTCGCGAATAACTTTAAGAAAGTTTGAGACATATTGCTCAATTGGACCTGAATATTTTTAAACATCATTGAACTTTTCGAACAATAACGCGTTTGGAATACGATTTTTCTTTTCGGCAAATTGAAATGGAACTTAGGCTCCCCTTTGAGCTATTTTTTTAAATCTCATCGATCAGTTCACCAATCGAAAATTGGATTGCCCCGGAAAATGTTCTCGGCTAAAGAGAAAAATAGAACGATAACAATTTAAAAATCATTCTCATTCCACAAGAATGGGACGGATTTTATTTTATTACATTTTACTGCGTATTATTTCAAGTGGCTGGAAATATAATATATCGTATAAAATGTGACATTTAACAATGGCTCCTCAGTTATCTCTTTTCCCAACGTGACAAAAGGAATAAAAAACAAATAAAAATTATCCGCCCAAAAGCTTGCGCATAACGCGCCATAAAATAATAATGCCGCAGGTCGAGATGGAAGAGGATTCCGAGGGATTTTACAGGATGTTATGTTCCTCCGAGACGCTGCGCTCGGGAAGCAAAGGATTTTTTCGAGATTTCAGCGAATCCGTGATCAACGAGGCTGGCGAAAGTTGGATCGAAAAAATATTTGGTCGAGTTAAAAGCGACGAAGAACGCGTCAGAGTCGCTCTGACTGATCCCCGAGTTAAGAATATTGTGTCGGAGACTCTTAGTAGAGTCAAGCATCTGTACAGGGACAAGGATGCCGCGATCTCGAGAAGCAAGAGGCTGGAAGGTCTCGAAATTGCCGCAAAAGAAAATCACGAGAAAGCTCTTCTTTTGTTCAGTCAAGCCGTCCTGAGAGCACCCGCAACAGGTATTTTTTAATATACTGTATTTTTCATATTAATCATTCTATAAAAAATGCTTTATTGTAATGTTGTTGTGCGCAGAAAGGAATTTAGCTGTCAGTAAGAATTTTTTTTTGATAAATGAATTCAAAAATATATAACCATAAACGAGAATCTATTTCAATGTACCTAGCGGTAATGAAACTATTTTGATAGATTTCCTGGAACGGAGAAGTTATACTAATTATCCCGTGACTACGCATTCACCATATCACATTCTGTAACTTGTTAATCCTTTGAATTTCAAAAGCTCGTGAATGATATGTAGGCGGGACTTGCCCGACGAAATGTGCTTTTAGGTAGATTTCTCCACGTGGATCAGGGCTTCAGCTTGCCTCTCGGATTGCTCGCCCGTGCAGACACCCTCATGGCTCTCAAAGACTACGATTTCGCCCTTGAGGATCTAAGGCTAGCCTCCGAAGAGGAGTTGCCCCAAACAGCAAGGTAAGCTTTCACTTCAACCTCTACCATGAGTAAACACATAGACACATAGATACAGAAATGAATAAATAGGATAATGAAAGAGGGGAAAATGCAACGAATTATTTGGCCTTTACGAATAATCTCGGATACGAAGAAATCAAGTTGAGGATGAATGAAGAAAAACGGTATCTTTCTGATTTCTGTTGAAAGCAAAAGTATATCCCTGAAGACAGTAACGGATGTGAGGGAGTAAAAGTTCACGCGTTCAATGTTGAAAATATATCAAATTAACTCCAGTTTCAACGAAGTATCACTGTTCCTTCCCCGTAAAATTAACGTCGAACTGAAATAACACTCTTCTAAAATTCGTTCAGTATTATTAATGCTGCATTTTCGTTGAAATAGCACAATTCATTACTTGTTGAAAAATCAAAAGTTACAAACTAATCGAATTTACTCTAGTCTTAAGACGGGAAATAGGGTTAGGACAGCGTTTTCTCAGTGATTTTCATGAATTTTTTTATAGTATAAAAAATATATATAATTTATTGAAACTTTGGGGATATTTTATACATATATTTAAGTATATACTATAAAATTTTTGAAGAATTTTCTTGAAAAACACCGGGGATATAGCGACCCCATATTGCAGGTCACAATCAGACTCAGCATTTTGCGTACATTCTGGAAGCCGCAATTTTCATCTGAAATCAAACGAGGTTGGAATTTACTTTTACTATATGTCTCTCTTCTATATGAACCTAAATGCTATAAAAAAAATAGAAAATTCAATTTTTTACAGGGGTCAAAACAAAAAAGCACGATTTTTTGCCATTTTTTACAACTTTATTTGCAAAAAAAAAATTATTTTAAATAATGATAATATTCCGATTTGAGGTTCATATAGAGCGCAATACTATGAAGAAAGTAATTTTCAAAACGATTGGTTGAAAACTTTTCAAACTAGCGTGTACACAAGTTCAAAAAAAGTCGTTTTCAGAAAAACGCGTTTGAAAAAATAGTACCAAGAAAAACAAAGTCAAGGTAGTCATAAATTTTCTTCGGTGTTTTTCAAGGAAATTCTTCAAAAATATTATAGTATATACTTAAATATATGTATAAAATATTCTCAAAGTTTCAATAAATTATATTCATTTTTTATACAATAAAAAAATTCATGAAAATCATTGATAAAACGCTGTCCTAACCCTATTTCCCTCCTTAATGGCTTATAACAATAGAACGAGTCGGAATTTTCATTTAAAATTTTGGGAACATATTTTTCAATAGTTTTACTAACAATTTATGAAAGAAAAATAAAATCGATTTTTTGAACCGTCTAATCCTATTTCCGCCCTTAAGTGATTTTCCAAAAACTAAGAATATGGTATCCTTTTTTCCAAGTATAAACTTTAAGGTTTAATTTTTATGTATCGGAGCTTGTATTCGTTGAGAGAACCCTCGATCGAATAATCGAGTCTTCTATATTTTGAATTTTAGATTAAAAAATCGATTATAATTGCAAAAGGCGAAATTTTATGATTGACAATTGGAAAAAAAAGAATTATGATAATGTTCATTATGTAAACATACTCAAAGCTAAATTTTCCGCTGATAGATTCATCATTTGTCACGTGTTAACGATAAATTGTGTAAACGAATTGACGTAATAAAATACTTGATTGAGTATGGAAAGCGTGAAATAATCATTATGTTAATGTCCATATTGTTTCGAACAAGGAGCTAATTCATCATTATCGAATTGACGTACTTATCTACAATTAGAGAAGTACGCTCGTTAATTAACGAGGAATTTCGAGCGAATTTACCAAAGAGCTATCAGGCATTGTTTCCATAGTGTACGTAGTGAGCACTTCGGTGTAAATTGCCGGATACCCCGGGCCGTTGTGGCCGGCACGTGGCATTATTTCCCAACACGCTCATACGCATACAATTGATGTTGAACACTGAGTATAGTGGATTCGGTAATGCTGGTTTCGTGGTTGTCGTTCGTGAGGCCACTGAAGCTGTTCCACAAGGGATGAACGTTTCACGAACATCGTGACACAATAATAATAGCTAAGATTGTACAATATAATGCCAGAGTGAGAGAGGGGAAGAGAGATAAAGCTAAACAAAGTTCAAAATGTCGCCTTGATCCTCGACTCGATTATACGACTCTCGTTCATCCCTGTCTCTCTCTCGCAACGTGTTTCTCATTGTCAACGACACCCTCAGACGAGGTTTTCCCTCGTGGGAAAAGTTGTTTGATGCAATACGTGCGACAGGAGATGCAAGGATTGTACGCGGACCGAGAATTTTCCCACAGCGTTGAAAGTTATTGTGTGTACGTGAAAGTAAACGGGCGCCTTCCAGAGGTTGAGAGGTAAAACCGCACGTTGAGTCCAGAGCGCAAGGCTTTTCGTGGTACGAAAGCAGCGCAGCTTCTCTCCGAGGGTGTTAAAGCTCTGGTACAAGCTCAACAACCAATTCGTGACAAAGAGAGACATGCAAGAGAGAGAGAGAGGGAGAGAGAGAGTTAGATGACTTTGAAATCGTTTTGATACAAGAGACGAGTTTGAAAATCGAGTTAACATATGTAAAGAGGGTAGAGGGATTATCATATATATAACGTGCTATTTCGATGAATACTCTCACGGTATTTTGTAGAGTTTCACGAGAGAATGGACTTTATCGTCTACGAGTCCCGTAAAGTACAGAGAATACCTACGGTGGCTTTTAACCGTCGGGGGATTATCCGAAACAACGGAATCCTCGTTATTCCAGTCCCTATCAACTATGGCTTTAACGAGGTCTCTCGATGTAAGAATTTCAGCCCTTCCCCCCGCCCCTCTCTCTCTCTCTCTCTCTAGAGGGAAGAATTTCAAAGTAGAATTCAATCGTAATGACAAAAATGGTGTCGTTGAAATTGTACATATACGAGAGGGGAAATTTATGTAGCCAATATTTCAGTTAATCTTTCTGTTTTTCTCTTTGTATTAGCAGACAGTAGTCATGCTCGGAAAGTAAGGAATTAAGGTAGTAGTCTGGTAACTTAAGCGGATTTTCATGTCTTTTTTGGAGGGCGTTTTTTTGTAGGAAAATAAAAATTAATCGTTTTGGATATTTAGGATGTTTTTATTTACATATTAAAGATACAAAAAAAATTTTTTTTCAAAAAATTTAATAGATTATTATTATTATTATTATTGATCGAAGCTGGCACCTCGAAGTTGGCAGCCCGGATCCTAACTTTTTTTATACCGAACCGATTGCTTTCAAATTTTAACAGGCTACTCTACACACTTATAGTGCTCGTCGGAACTACGGAGAAATTTTTTCACCCCTAACTTTTTATTTTACAACCCCTTCTTTGCTAAAGTCCTTTTATTTTAGCAAAGAAGGGGTTGTAAAATAAAAAGTTAGGGGTGAAAAAATGTCTCGGTAGTTCCGACGACAACTATAAGTGTGTAGAGTAGTCTGTTAAAATTTGAAAGCAATCGGTTCGGTAGAAAAAAAGTTAGGACCCGGGCAGCAAAATTCGTGGTGCCAACTTCGATCAATAATAATAATAATAAACTATTACATTTTTTCAAAAAAATTTTTTTTTTAATATTTAATATGTAAATAAAACATCCTAAATATCCAAAACGATTCATTTTTATTTTCCTACAAAAAAACGCCCTGCAAAGAAGACATGAAAATCGGCTTAAGTTACCAGACTACTACCTTAAACGAAAAAAAATCTTGCTTCGAGTATTGTATACTATATTTTTTTTAGTAAAATTTGTTTTTTAAATCCGTTGAAGGTACATTAATTTTCTTTTGTTCGCCGTAGTAATGGCGTAAAAAAAATTGAAAATTACCATTTCAATTGTAATTGTGATTTGGCTTTGTTCATCAAAAATCTACAAGTCTTGGGCATGGCAAGATTGTAGAAACGATTTTTAAAAATACAAGTACTTTTTGCACAAAACCGTCGGACCAATACATTTCTTGAAACACTACCGAGGCAAAATTCTTTTTTCCAATCAATTTTAGTTTTTGGTCATATTTGAAACGAAAATATCGGGAATGTTTGTACGTTCAATAAATTCTCAGTAAAGTCGCGGTACAAAGATGAATATTGCACGTATAAACGTGATTCAGTTATGCGCGATATTAAATGGGATCAAAGGGCAAAAATGCAGATATTCGAAAAACGCGACGAATCGACGTAAACATAGAGATTTATATCTGGGGAGGGTTGAACGATTGGGTCTCTTACAATCCGGACGTGCAAACCCTTCGGCGGTTTTTTACTCAAATTACAGGTTGCACCCCCGTCCACCCTTTTATTTTATACCAAAACGGATTTCTCGTCGATTTCGTGCCAACGCCACATTTTTCTAGCGTCGGAAATATTCCAGCGAATATATATCCAGGTACGGAACGTCCGGTACGAGAACGAATCCGCCGAGCATTTATGCGGTCGAGTGACCGAATGCCTCTGAGAAATGGACGCCGAATCGTTTGCGTTAGAGGAAATGGGGCAGAATTCTTTTCCTCTGTTAGGTATTTTCCATTCGTTCTCACATTTCTATAACGTACCTGTCCGATCCCTCTGGTGGCTACACTCTCGAGACCCAATTTTCAATGAGCAAAATGTATATATTGTACGTTAAAATATAAAATATAATATATCTAAGGCAACTACCGCGATCCAAAGTTGTAGTCCGTGCTAAATTTTTTAAAGAATTTCTAGAAACTGTGCTGCAGTCAAACATTTTTCCTTCCATCGGGAATATTGGATCTATTTTATTTCTATAGACGATAAGATATTTTTCGGATCTATATTTTTTTTTCTATAAACAATAATACGACCAAATTTTATACAAATATCTGAATGTTTTATTTTTTATTAATTAACGATGCGGGGGATGGGGGTTGTATGTGAAAAATGTACTCACCTTTGAGGGGGGAAATAGGGTTAGGACAGCGTTTTCTCAATGATTTTCATGAATTTTTTTATAGTATACAAAATTAATATAATTTATTGAAACTTTGAGAATATTTTATACATATATTTAAGTATATTCTATAAAATTTTTAAAGAATTTCCTTGAAAAACACCGAAGATATTAGCGACCCCATATTGCAGGTCACAATCAGACTCAGCATTTTGCGTACATTCTGGAAGTCGCGATTTTGATCTGAAATCAAACGAGGTTGGAATTTACTTTTATTATATGTCTCTCTTCTATATGAACCTAAATTCTATCAAAAAAATAGAAAATTGAATTTTTTACAGGGGTCAAAACAAAAAAGCATGATTTTTTGCCGTTTTTTACAACTTTATTTGCAAAAAAAAAATTATTTTAAATAATGATAATATTCCGGTTTCAGGTTCATATAGAGTGCAATACTATGAAGAAAGTAACTGCCAATTTTCAAAACGATTGGTTGGAAACTTTTCGAACTAGCGTGTACGCAAGTTCAAAAAAAGTCGTTTTCAGAAAAACGCGTTTGAAAAAATAGCGCGCTCGGGACCTGAAGGAGAGCTACTCACATTAATGGCTTATAACAATAGAACGAGTCGGAATTTTCATTTAAAATTTTGGGAACATATTTTTCAATAGTTTTACTAACAATTTATGAAATTAAAAAAAAATCGATTTTTTGATCCGTCTAACCCTATTTCCCCCCTTAGTATAGAATTCGATGTACAGAACCATTGACGCTCGATGATGCGCGACCAGGCTTGGATTTTATAGACAATACGGAAGAAATTATTTTTTCGCAAGACGAATTTCAATTTACAGTGCTTCCAATGCTCTGTGTCATGAATCTCGGAAATCACAATAGATTTTGATTTTCGAATATTTCACGAATATTCGAGAATTTTTATATTCTCGAAATCACGATAGATATATATACGTGTGAGAATGTTTTCATTCGCGAATATTTCACAACCGCACTGCTAAACGAATGGATGAGTAGTGTCGTAACACTCGAAACGGTTAACGCTAATTCGGCAATTTTCGTGTGGGCTCAGAGTACACGATGTAAGACGAAATTACAATGTTTTTCATGCTACAGAGTCATTTGACTAACATGTAGTTTTTCATTATTTACGCTATGTTGTCTGTACAACGTATGTATTTATTATAGGGTCAATCGGAATGCTAGAGGGTAGTAAATCAACGAGGAAAAGTTTTTCCAAGAAGTTGTAATCCAGACCGCACAATTTCAGTAAATTTATCACTTTCAATTTTCCAATAAATCACAAGACAAGTTAATCGAACAAAATGCAGGATTATTAATGTTTGTAAAGTTTTCAAAACTGGCAAACGCCGGTCCGTTTATTTCGACATTAATTCAAGCATGACTACCACATATTTCCTTCAATCTCTGTTGAACAATTGAAAGACACATGTTCGAAGCAAAGTACAGAATGAATCGTGAAGGATTTATTTTGGAAAATTAAATAAAAAATACTAAGTTTTTTTCTAACTTTCATTTGCGTGGAGTAAAACTTTCTAGAGTTCTTTCAATTATTTTGGCGTAAAGACTTATTACGTTGCACGTGAAATCCGCGAGTGAAATAAAAGTTTCTCTGAAGGTTTAAAGGTTCACCGTGCCTGGAAATCGAACAAAATGCAGGATGAATAACGTTTGTAAAGTTTTGAAAACCAGCAAATGATGTTACCTTTATTTCGACATTAAGGGGCGAAATAAGGTTAGGACAGCGTTTTCTCAATGATTTTCATGAATTTTTTTATAGTATAAAAAATGAATATAATTTATTGAAACTTTGAGAATATTTTATACATATATTTAAGTATATACTATAAAATTTTTGAAGAATTTTCTTGAAAAACACAGGAAATATTAGCGACCCCATATTGCAGGTCACAATCAGACTCAGCATTTTGCGTACATTCTGGAAGCCGCAATTTTTATCTGAAATCAAACGAGGTTGGAATTTACTTTTATTATATGTCTCTCTTCTATATGAACCTGAAAGCTATCAAAAAAATAGAAAATTGAATTTTTTACAGGGGTCAAAACAAAAAAGCATGATTTTTTGCCATTTTATACAACTTTATTTGCAAAAAAAAATTATTTTAAATAATGATAATATTTCGATTTTAGGTTCATATAGAGCGCAATACTATGAAGAAAGTAACTGCCAATTTTCAAAACGATTGGTTGAAAACTTTTCAAACTGGCGTGTACGCAAGTTCAAAAAAAGTCGTTTTCAGAAAAACGCGTTTGAAAAAATAGCGCGCTCGGGACCTGAAGGAGAGCTACTCACTTCAATGGCTTATAACATAAGAACGAGTCGGAATTTTCGTTTAAAATTTTGGGAACAAATTTTTCAATAGTTTTACTAACAACTTATGAAATAAAAAAAAATCGATTTTTTGAACCGTCTAACCCTATTTTCCCCCTTAATTCAATCATGACTACTACATATTTCCTTCGACCTCTGTTGGACAATTGAGAGACACATGTTCGAAGCAAAGTACAGAATAAATCGTGAACGATTTATTTTGGGAAATTAAATAAAAAATAGTAAGTTTTTTCCTAACTTTTTTTTGCGTGGAGCAAAACTTTCTAGACTTCTTCCAATTATTTTGGCGTAAAGACGCTGACGTGTCTTGTGATAAATGACTTAATGCTCATTAGTTCACAATAATATGTACATACTAATTGTTTTTGAAATCCACGAGTGAAATAAAAGTTTCTCTGAAGGTTTTAAAGGTTCACCATGTCTGAAAATATAGCGCTCTCGATCGAAGAACGGGTGAAGTATTCTGCAGTGCGAATAATTCGCTTCTTTCCTGTCTTTCCCCCTCGTTCTTTTTACCCTTGCCGCCACAGCACGTTCGTCTGGCTTTTTTCTTGTTTTCTTTCGTTTCAAACGACTCAACCTCTTCACGTTCTTCCCTCTAGATGATCCGTCGGTCTTTCTCATCCATATGAACACGGCTCTCTGGCTCTCTCGCTTTCTCTTCCTCTCGAAACCCCTTTTGCAAAGTCTTATCAGGCTTATAAGTCTTTAGGGGGTAAGAGCGCGAAATTGCCGTTGGCCTGGTTAACGATTATTCTTGTAGTTCGGTCACGAACATCACGAAGTAGTGAATAAAGAGGTATCGACCGATTGGGGGAAAAAAAAAAAAAAAAACCCAAAACTTCACGAACTTTACTATCCCGTACTACGTGTATATTTTACATGAACGCGTCTCTTCTTATATTTTTTGGAATTTTCAACAATCGAAAAAAGGTCGTAACCCACGTTAGACTTTCAACGTGTTAAATGGTTCTCGTTTACACCCCTTTGGTTTTTGGCGATCGATGCATATATGTACGATAGTTACCGCACTAAAAGCAAACGAGTACGAGGCATTCCAGGTGAAATTGACAGTATCATCAACCTCACCATGATTTTCTTTTTTCCTTTGCTTTCAATATATCGTAGAATGATACGAAGAAACACTGCTCCTGAAATTTAATATTTTTTCGAAAATTCAAATGTAAAAAAAATCATTAAATCATTTTGCAGTTAAAAATTTGATATTTTTTCTTCAACAATTAGTTTTCTTTATAGTAATGGCACATACGTGACAAAATGGTCCCTTCCTTCTTCTATTCTCCCTCTGACTGCATCCACACTATATTTCAACGAAACCCTTCGAAACTTTGGTAAAGTACACAAAGTAAAAGCTCGAACGTATTTAGTCCTCTAACTCAACGAAAGATCTCGTAGACACACGTAGCATGTACATATACTGAGAATCACACATAAGATATATACTCATTAATAATCCCAACATCGCGCAAGCATCCTTCATGGCTCGTTTCGTCGTAACTAGTTGGTCAAATTGTTTTGGGAAACGTGATTCTCTCACCACGTATCGTAAAGTTTCGAGATTAATCTAAATTACTGAAATCACGTAGTTCTCACCGCGCGTAACGTGCAGTTGACTCAACTCAATTGACAATTTCATATCTTGACATTTGTATTTTTTCGTATATCTTAAGTTCTTAATATTAACGACGTTATTTAACGCAATTTCTTTGTTATTTACACGTTATAATAAACTGTAATAAAACAATACTTGGCGCGAATGGTTATTTAAAAAAAATCTAAAATATCTAAAATGATCCACAGATTTTCTGGAAAATAGCACTTTAAGGGGGGAAATAGGGTTAGGACAGCGCTTTATCAATGATTTTCATGAATTTTTTTATAGTATAAAAAATGAATATAATTTATTGAAACTTTGAGAATATTTTATACATATATTCAAGTATATGCTATAAAATTTTTGAAGAATTTTCTTCAAAAACACCGGGGATATTAGCGACCCCATATTACAGGTCACAATCAGACTCAGCATTTTGCGTACATTCTGGAAGCCGCACTTTCATCTGAAATCAAACGAGGTTGGAATTTATTTTTATTATATGTCTCTCTTCTATATGAACCTAAATGCTATGAGAAAAATAGAAAATTGAATTTTTTACAGGGGTCAAAACAAAAAAACATGATTTTTTGCCATTCTTTACAACTTTATTTGCAGAAAAAAATTATTTTAAATAATGATAATATTCCGATTTTAGGTTCATATAGAGCGCAATACTATGAAGAAAGTAACTGCCAATTTTCAAAATGATTGGTTGAAAACTTTTCAAACTAGCGTGTACGCAAATTCAAAAAAAGTCATTCTCAGGTAGACGCGTTTGAAAAAATAGTGACCGCTCGGTTATACACGTGGCGCGCTCGGGGCTTGAAGGAGAGCTACTCACTTTAATGGCTTATAACAATAGAACGAGTCGGAATTGTCATTAAAAATTTTGGGACCGCTTTATCAATGATTTTCATGAATTTTTTTATAGTATAAAAAATGAATATAATTTATTGAAACTTTGAGAATATTTTATACATATATTTAAGTATATGCTATAAAATTTTTGAAGAATTTTCTTGAAAAACACCGGGGATATTAGCGACCCCATATTTCAGGTCACAATCAGACTCAGCATTTTGCGTACATTCTGGAAGCCGCACTTTCATCTGAAATCAAACGAGGTTGGAATTTATTTTTAATATATGTCTCTCTTCTATATGAACCTAAATGCTATGAGAAAAATAGAAAATTGAATTTTTTACAGGGGTCAAAACAAAAAAACATGATTTTTTGCCATTCTTTTCAACTTTATTTGCCAAAAAAAATTATTTTAAATAATGATGATATTCCGATTTTAGGTTCATATAGAGCGCAATACTATGAAGAAAGTAACTGCCAATTTTCAAAATGATTGGTTGAAAACTTTTCAAACTAGCGTGTACGCAAGTTCAAAAAAAGTCATTCTCAGGAAGACGCGTTTGAAAAAATAGTGACCGCTCGGTTATACACGTGGCGCGCTCGGGGCCTGAAGGAGAGCTACTCACTTTAATGGCTTATAACAATAGAACGAGTCGGAATTTTCATTTAAAATTTTGGGACCATATTTTTCAATAGTTTTACTAACAATTTATGGAATAAAAAAAAAATCGATTTTTTGAACCGTCTAACCCTATTTCCACCCTTAAAGACGCAAAATATCCGCGTATCCACGTTGTCGACGGAAAAGAGTAACATTAGTCATTGAAAATACGAAAATACGATCGTACTTCGTACAGTGAGCTCTGATTATCGTACAGCCTGTCATTAACTGCTTGTAAAGTAGAATTTCGTGCTAATAATGCAAAAACCAGGGCTTGCATAAATATGGCGATAATCAAAAAGAATCGAGTAGAAGGGTGAAAAGATTATGGGGGATGAATTGAATACGAGGGTAAAAGATGAAAAGTTTGAACATTACCTGGCGCATGGTCGTAACCGAAATGAATACCAGGGGATGAAAAGTTTGCTCATTACTTGACGCTCTCTGGCTCAGCTCGTCGATTGAAACGTACTCGCCCAAACCTTTTACTTCAAGTCAGTGAGCAGAGAATCCTATGAATTGAGAGAGACAGAGAAATAGATATTCAGAGAAAGCGAGAGACAAATAAACTTGAACGTCAAAACTTTAATCGTCCACTTTAAGTTCGAAGACTGCTCAGCTCTTTTCACAACTTTTCACTTCGTTATTATGATTATTATTATTTTTTATTCTGCGTTATAAAAATTTACCATAAATCTGCGATTATACGATTTACGTGGGATCATTAAATTCTCAGTACGTTATCATTACAGAATATAATCAGCCAGAGAGTATTTTCGTAAAATTAACTTATGATCATTCACTTTCTTTTGAAATATTGTGTTAGCTATTTTTAATTATTTTTGATTTGATTAATGCTCAATATTCACTTTATCAATTCTCTTTTTCTGGCACGAAATCATTTTGCACAATGAAAATTGAATTTTATATAATTAAATAATAATGTCGTTTTTAAATCAAGAATTTATTGGGAAAATTTCGATAACATATTTAAAAAAAATGTATAGTACTTTAAATTGATAAAATTCGAGTATACGTCGAATGATCTGAAACGCCCCGTATATAGAGGTGGATATACTCGACATAAATCCACCGGGCTTAATCATCCCAGTCGTAACGCTCTTATTTCCTTTTCCGTTCCATCCGGGCGGGTCTTATCTTCCGTTCGAGCTTTCGTGGTTTCACGGAATTCTCTCACCCTTTCACCCCTTTTTTTATATTTATTTCTTTACTCTCTTTCTGTCTATTAACTTTTTCCTCATTGTGCCTCGTCCGCTCTTCGAAAGCTGCTACGCTGATTCCTTCGAGTTCGAAATGTGACTGATATGCTTGCAAAGCGACGAGACGAAATTGTTTACAAAAAAAAAAGAACGGAGGAAGATCGATTTATTTTATACAGACACATCGAGCAACGCAAAGATATCGCGAAATCTTTTATTCAATAAATAAATAAATATATATATATATTAGGGCGATTTTTTTTTCTACTATTTTTTTTTTTCAGTCCCCACCCGAAATTTTGTTGGATATGTCGAAAAAGAAATTTCCTGAAAGTTACAGCCCTTAATATTAATTCTAAGTACTTTCCCAAAGCGTGAGAAGATTTTCCATCTAAAATACACGTAAATCGAATTTTTTTATTTTCAAATTTCTATAGCTCAGCCGCATTTTATGCTATCATATTGTTCTTGGTTTCGATTTACTCAGAATAAAACAATCTAGAAAAGTGCCTCTTGCGGCGAAAGTGTAAATTGTACTGGTGAGTTGATACGGGTCACTGAAGTTGATTTATACCCAAAATTCTCGTTTTTTTGCTGTTATATCCGAAACAATTAACTTTACGCAAAAAATGTAAACGAAAAATTTGTTGGAAATTTATTTTCCTATAAAAAAGGTCCTATCGACCCAATTGCTTAGATTAATATTTCTTGAGATATTGAACTTTTTTTATTTTTTATTTTTTTTATTATTTAAGGGTGAACACCACTGTGACCCCTTGTTTTTTTTCACATTTTTCAAGATTTTTTTTTTGTGGGAAAAAAAGAGATATTCGAAAAATTTTTTTGGGTTTTGTTCCTTGTTTATTAATGTATCAAAAAACATTTTTTTCACATTCTTCACGCCGCGTGGTGGCGCTAGGGAAGCTCTCGCGTCAGGTACTGTCATCTCCGCGGCACGCAGCAGAACTCTCTTCAACGTCGATCTGAAAAAAAATACCGAGTGTTTTCGTTAATAATATGATATTTTGAAGAGAAGTATATAGAGATTTGGAAAAATATTGTTTTAAAAAAAATAGGCACGCCTTTGAAATTAACGTTAATTTCAAAGGCGTGCCTATTTTTTTTAAAACAATATTTTTCCAAATCCCTATGTACTTCTCTTCAAAAAATCATATTATTAACGAAAACACTCGGTATTTTTTTTCAGATCGACGTTGAAGAGAGTTCTGCTGCGTGCCGCGGAGATGACAGTACCTGACGCGAGAGCTTCCTTAGCGCCACCACGCGGCGTGAAAAATGTGAAAAAAATGTTTTTTGATACATTAATAAACAAGGAACAAAACCCAAAAAAATGTTTCGAATATCTCTTTTTTTTCCCACAAAAAAAAATTCTTGAAAAATGTGAAAAAAAACAGGGGGTCACAGTGGTGTTCACCCTTAATATTAAATATTTTATAAATTTTATTCTACTCATAAGTTAAAGTTCAATATCTCAAGAAATATTAATCTAAGCAATTGGGTCGATAGGACCTTTTTTGTAGGAAATTAAATATCCAACAAATTTTTCATTTACATTTTTTTCGTAAAGTTATTTGTTTCGGAGATAACAGCAAAATAATGAGAATTTTGGGTAAAAATCAGCTTCAGTGACCCGTACCAACTCACCAGTACAATTTACACTTTCACCGCAAAAGGCACTTTTTTAGATTGTTTTATTCTGAGTATATCGAAACCAAGAACAATATGATAGCATAAAATGCGGCTGAGTTATAGAAATTTGAAAAAAAAAAAATTCGATTTACGTGTATTTTAGATGGAAAATCTTCTCACGCTTTGGGAAAGTACTTAGAATTAATATTAAGGGCTGTAACTTTCAGGGAATTTCTTTTTCGACATATCCAACAAAATTTCGGGTGGGAATTGAAAAAAAAAATAGTCGAAAAAAAAAGTCGCCCTAATATATATATATATATATCGAGAAGCTTATTATATTTATTCGTCTACCCTTATTCGTTAACTCTTTTTTTCTCCTTTATCCAACAATTTTTTTTCCACCCCTATCGTGAGTGCACTTAACTATTCTTGGTGAAGAGGTAATTGACTCCGTAGAAGGGAGATGGGGTATATATATATATATTTAAATACCCATATTGGATGGCGAAAGTTTTTTAAAAACGCTCATTAAGAAAATTAACTTTGCCGTCTCTTTCAACAGAGTTGCTTCTTTCCTATCTCGATATTGATCTTTTTTTTTCCACTTCTAATATCCGCAGACCCTCGGGTATCCACGGGCCATCGGGTGCTCTACCTATTAATGATTATCAGAAGCGCCTGAGATTTTAAAGATAGTTTATAAAATTAATTTTCTGATGAATTTCTTTTTATTCAAACGGAAGTCAATTTAAAATGATTTATCTCTTTAATTGCAAAAAAGAAGCAATATTTATGATGTATTTTCTGAAAATAAACATTTTTTCTCACTTCTTCCTGACTCCATTCTCACGGCGCTTACCACGTGATCATCGCGTCGTCAGAAAAGCTCCTGGCGCTTTTAGCTGCGATCTTTTTAAGAATTAACGGTAACGAACCTTTTTAATTATTCGAGAGCGTGTGACCGGAGCGATCGATAGTGGAAAAGATATTCACGAGACATAAATAATGTATTTATATACTCCTTAAAATACGTACAAAAAGTCGATTAAACAATTGACGACCGTCATGACACTGAGGGTGGTAACGAGGAAAAACAAAATCGATATCCTTTAAAAAAATGTCCTAGTTAAAGTGCTAAAATACTATCCGGCGTGTACATACCCTAATTCCGATTTGAAAATTAAAAAATAATCACTAACGATTGAGTTTGCTCAACATCCCTTTTGAATTCATCGTCCGTTATCATACACGGTTGTATACAGCTCTGTATGATTCAGCTCATCACGAGTAGATATTGTTTTGAAAATTTCATATATAATGTAAAAAAAAAAAGATGAGAGTACAGCATGAAAATCGTGGGCGACATTCTCACAGACAGCCAATAATTCTAGCGATTCGCTCCACCAAGTCGAAATATTGACAAAGATTTTCAATATTGCAAACAAACCGACAAAGCTCTCGTTCCAGAACACGAAATTCTGACAAACAAAGTCCAAAGTTAAATTCATCAATACCTCGCGGATAAAACACAAAATCATAAGAAAGATAGATTTAATAATCTTAAAGGGGGAAATAGGGTTAGGACAGCGTTTTCTCAATGATTTTCATGAATTTTTTTATAGTATAAAAAATGAATATAATTTATTGAAACTTTGAGAATATTTTATACATATATTTTAGTATATACTATAAAATTTTTGAAGAATTTCCTTGAAAAACACCGAAGATATTAGCGACCCCATATTGCAGGTCACAATCAGACTCAGCATTTTGCGTACATTCTGGAAGCCGCAATTTTCATCTGAAATCGAACGAGGTCGGAATTTACTTTTATTATATGTCTCTCTTCTATATGAACCTAAATGCTATCAAAAAAATAGAAAATTGAATTTTTTACAGGGGTCAAAACTAAAAAGCATGATTTTTTGCCATTTTTTACAACATTATTTACAAAAAAAAATTATTTTAAATAATGATAATATTCCGATTTTAGGTTCATATAGAGCGCAATACTATGAAGAAAGTAACTGCCAATTTTCAAAGCGATTGGTTGAAAACTTTTCAAAATAGCGTGTACGCAAGTTCAAAAAAAGTCGTTTTCAGAAAAACGCGTTTGAAACACGTGGTGCGCTCGAAGCCTGAAGGAGAGCTACTCACTTTAATGGCTTATAACAATAGAACGAGTCGGAATTTTCATTAAAAATTTTGGGAACATATTCCTCAATAGTTTTACTAACAATTTATGAATTAAAGAAAAATCGATTTTTTGAACCGTCTAACCGTATTTCCTTCCTTAAGTCGCGGGACAGGGAAATTCATTAGATATAATTTTTAATAAATAAAAGAGAACTGTGGCATTATGAAAAAGAGTAACATTCGGTGATCATCAGAGAAATCGAGAGAAAAACTATTTTGTATTAAGTTATCAACGAGGTCTTCGTTACTAAACTATTTTTAATGATTTCGTTTTACTTTAACAACAATCTCCTCGAATATCGAAAAAAATTGATTAAAATAAAGCAATTTTCCTCGTTCTGTAGCAACTAAACTATTGATTTTTTTTTTTTGTGTTACTTTACAACACGCCAAAAACAAAAGGAATTGTCACGAACCTGTTAATTTAGTCTAGAATGTCCCGTAAATGCATTTGTATAATAAATAGTAAATTGTGGTTAAATGTGCGCGGGGGCAAACAGGCAAAAGCTCTGAACTTGGCACTTTAGTAACTTTATATAAACTCTGACTGCTACACTATATATCACTTCATTTTCTCTAGCACGTATTATTACGAGACAAACAATTTTCCAGCTGGCCAACAGGTGTGACACTGGCGCGTATATATCTACGTGTATGGAGAATTTCGTACCGACTCGACAAAATATTATTCTCAGAGGAAATGTACACAAGATGAAAAACCTTGCGCGTATTGAAAGTGTCCACATTGCTTTCACATAATTTTTCCTCTTTTACAAAATATCCTCTGTCCGAGAGCGTCTCTTGATTTTACCGGCATAAAGACAAATGTGTGAACAGGCAAAAAATCATTTTTTAACTTAAAAATCTTTGATTTTCTATTTTTTTTTAAATCGATTCCCTTTTCAAATACCATTTTTCGGTCTTGAAGGAAAATCTCATTATAGAATTAGCTTAAAAAAAATTAAAAATGTAACTTAAGACGGTGAAAAAAATTGAATCATTGGAATACCTTCTCAACAACAACATAAACAAAAGTAATTGACGAGATTCGAGATGTTTTAAGTCAGATTTTGGTCACATTGACAAGAAATACCTCATGTACAAATACGGAAACCTTTATTATTATTTTTTTTGCTTTTCATTGCATGGAGCCAACGGCTGAGCAATAACAATCACCCGCAGAAACCCTTTGGTTCAACAAAACACAACTCATTTTTATAACCCCGGGAGATTGTCGCATCTCTTTCAACAACAAAAACGATATAGTCAACCGTCCGGAGGGAGATAAAGGAGGGAAATAGACTCGGGGATGCACCGGGGGTTTCGAAATCTTAAATTCCAAACTCGAGAGAATAATAATGAAAGAGAGTAGAGCGAACCGGTTGAAGTGAGTAAAAGTGAGCTCAGAAATTCGAAGCTTCCCAGGTAGTGAGAAAGAGAGAAAGAGAGAGAGAGGAACAGCAAGAAGGAAATAATAATTGCTGCCCCTGGGACTAGAACTGAATAAAGGATGTACATATGTAAACCCTCCCGAAGGAAATGGCAAATATCGATCCAACCTCGGGACAAAACAAGCTTTAAACTCGAGATCTCATGGTTCAAGAAAGAAACAAAAAAAAATGCACGTACTAAATCCCGGTTCTATTGAGATTATTTCGTGCATACAAAATGGCGAACGTTTCACTCCAGTCTTTTCATGAAAAGACTGTAATATATATATAAAGTTTTTTTTTCATTCGCTTCAACATTTTGTCGTTTCATCTCCGTACAATAAATAAGGACGTTTCAATTTTGTAAATCTTTATAATACCTCCTATCGAGCCCGCGGCGAAGAATGCCGAACTTACGCTCTAGTCATCCACCGGGCTTTATATAAAAATATCATTCGGCTCTGTACCATGGCTGTTATACCCTTACCGAATCGATAACGCAGGAAAATAGAGAGGATGAAAGTCGATGCGAAAAATATCGGATTTCATGTACCGCGAACTTTTTTTTCCCCCGTTTTACCGTGCCGAATGTTTCGCTTTACGGGAAATATAGACACAAAAATGTTGATCTCCAGCGTTACCCTGTATTCCTGAAGCTGGAGGAAAACAATATCGGCAACAACAGTTATTTTCATATTGTATACGAGGGGGGACCCAAAAAAAACGGGAATTGCGCTGCGGCGTGGACGGAGAGTGGGGGAACCCATTGCTCGACCGTGTGTCCGTTGGGGACACGTCTCCTGAGTCAGTGTGCGAAGTTCTGTCGACGTGAGTGCATCGGTTCGCCCGTGGGAATTTTTGTAGTGAAACAACTTTTTCCATTTCGGCGAAAACGTGATGGCCAATTGTCGAGAGCAACGCGCGGCTGGGGAATTTTATTTCCTGTTGGGGAAATCGGCCGCGGAAACTACTGTAATGCTTAAGACTACTTATGGAGATGCTGCCTTAAGTAAAACCAGAGTCTACGAGTGATTTTCACGTTTTTAAAATGGAGAAATGTCAATTGAAGACCAACCCCTTTCAGGACGCCCCTCAACGTCACGAAGTGACGAAAACGTCGACATAATCAATGCTCTCATTCGTGAAGACCGTCGCCGAACCATTGATCAACTCTGTGAGATGTCTGGGATATCATGGAGTTCAATTCAGAGGATTTTATCCAAAGATTTGCACGTGAGCAGAGTTGCAGCCAAATTTGTCCCTCGCCTTATGACAGACGAGCAAAGGGAGCGTCGACTTCAGGCATGTTTTGAACTTCAAAATCAGCTCGAAGACGACCCTGAACTTTTTTCCATGGTGATTCCTAATGATGAATCGTGGTGCTACGGATATGACCCCAAAACAAAGCAGCAATCAAGCGTTTTGCCACTGTGGAGGAGGTAAAACAATAATCGCTGGAAGGCCTAAAGAACATCCCGATAAGTGAATTCAAAAAATGTTTTGAACATTGGAAGGATCGTTTGCAGAGGTGCGTTGTGGTCAAAGGAGAATACTTTGAAGGTGATCAAAATTTGGTGTTAAAATATTAAAACAGTAAAGAAATTATGACGAAATTCCCGTTTTTTTTAAGTCCCATCCTCGTATTTACTAGCGAGGCTTGCCCCCAATAGGGGATTGTTTGGGTTTGTATTGACATACAAATAAATGTGAAACATTAATTAATAGAGTTCGAATCCGTGTTGACTTTTGTGCTCGAATCAACGGAAAATCACGACTTTTATTTTTTTTTTATTTAAAAACAAAGATGATAAAAGTATAGACAATTTTTTTTCCAGCGTTAGGAACGTGGGAGGATCTTTTTTACTTGAAGCTTTTCGCAACGATATTTTTTGTTGTCCTTTTTTTTTTTTATTGGCGTTATTCACTGACGAGAAAACAAATGCGGCAAGCCGGGAACTCGACGTTTCGACGGAACAATGGTGATGGATAAAACAGAACAGTTTGATGTACACTATAACCGAGTGTGAGAACAACGGAAGCACGCGCTAACGAGAATTTGCATCGATACGATATGGGCAGTGATTCGATCATCTATTACACGGTGTCCAACAGGCTGTTAAATCGTGAAACAGTAATACGACAACTCATGTGCGGCGAGACATGGAGATCATAAATGCATTATCACGAAACTAATATTTTAAATATTTTTTTTTTTTTTTTGTAATGTCACATTTTAGATGAATATCGTTATTATTTGTTGTATTTTTTTTTTCAGCCAAAAATGAATCTAACTTACTAAAGTATTGGATATAATTTGGACAATCATTCGCCTTTTTTAGCAATATTTCTAATTGATTAATCGAGTGTTTCTCTTGGAATTAGACGAATTTAATGAAAGATAGGAGTGAAAAAAAATCCTGCCTTTTTTGCTCTTCGTCACAATGTCAAGAAATTGAAATTCTTTCTCATACAGGAAGCTTTTTGCGAAAAAAGGGGACACTTATGATGAAGCAATGGCGAGCATTTCGATACATTCAAGAATTTTTCTTTATCACTCAATTACAGGGTACAATTGATCGAAAAAATTGAGGAATGCACTCGTCTTCTCGAAGAGTCTAGAAAATCGTTGACAGCATACGGAGCATCGTCGACAATGGCCAATCAGTTGAAACAACAGTTCAAGACACGTGAGTCTTAATTTCTATTTTTCACTGTTTTCTATTTTTTAATTTCAAAATTCATCACGTCGAGAACGTTTAGAAAACTCCTGAAAGCATTTTTCCGGTGAATCGATATTTTCATTATCGATCTAATAACGAGACCGACCGGAAATCGACGAAATAATTCAAAAGACAATATCTGAATATCCAAAAATGTCCGACTTTCGTAAGCTGTTTAATTTTTATAAAAAAGTACAGAAGAACTTCGTTGAGGAACATAATGTGAAAAAAATTTATTTGTTTAACCACCCTTAGATGATCAAAGAACATGCATTTTTGTCTATAAAATGATAAAACGGTGATATCGAATCTGAAACATGATATGCAGCAATGAAATGCTCGACAAAAGCAAATTTACTTGTCGCAACGTTTATCGATTCGAGAATTCGTCTATAACAAATAACATTTTTTTTTTCACGTTTATCCCCGTCACTTATATCCTACACTCGGTATTTGCGTCCGCTTGATCTCCTCGTCACTTTACATATCCCTCAATCTCGTTAATTATTCGGAGAATCCTCATATCGCACTGACGTATCTCGACACGACTAGGAATAACCGCGCACTATCAAGCCCACCATGCATTCTGATATTCGAACCTCGGCACATTGAGGAAGAGACAGAGGAAAGAGACAGAGATTTAGTGGTCCTTCCCTCAGACATGTCGAGAACAATTTGAAACCTTGGAGACAGCGGAGAATCGATCGAAATTGTTCGCTCACGTCCGACCTGTACAAAATCTTACTACTGGCAGTGGCGCCAGATATCCATTTATCCCGAATCCATTCAATAATCCCGAACAAAATGTACTTTTGCCAAAAAATAAAATCATACCATGAATTCCAAACGATCAGGATTTCCATTTTGCAGCACGTGGATCGTGGGGCTCCCTTCCATCCCAAAATTTGAGAAGTCTTTTTTTCAGGCAGCGTTCCCGAATTAAGAGGGGAAATAGAGTTAGGACAGCGTTTTCTCAATGATTTTCATGAATTTTTTTATAGTATAAAAAATGAATATAATTTATTGAAACTTTGAGAATATTTTATACATATATTTGAGTATATACTATAAAATTTTTGAAGAATTTCCTTGAAGAACACCGAAAATATTAGCGACCCCATATTGCAGGTCCCAACCGGACTCAGCATTTTGCGTACATTCTGGAGACCGCAATTTTCATCTGAAATCAAACGAGGTTGGAATTTACTTTTATTATATGTCTCTCTTCTATATGAACCTAAATGCTATCAAAAAAATAGAAAATTGAATTTTTTACAGGGGTCAAAACAAAAAAGCATGATTTTTTGCCATTTTTTACAACTTTATTTGCATGAAAAAAATTATTTTAAATAATGATAATATTCCGATTTTAGGTTCATATAGAGCGCAAAGTATTGCGCTCTATATGCGCAATACTTTGCGCTCTTTCTTTATAGTAATGAAGAAAGTAACTGCCAATTTTCAAAACGATTGATTGAAAACTTTTCAAACTAGCGTGTACGCCAGTTAAAAAAAAAGTCGTTTTCAGAAAAACGTGTTTGAAACTCGTGGCGCGCTCGGGGCCTGAAAGAGAGCTACTCACTTTAATGGCTTATAAGAATAGAAAGAGTCGGAATTTTCATTAAAAATTTTGCGAACATATTTTTCAATAGTTTTACTAACAATTTATGAAAATTAAAAAAAATCGATTTTTTGAACCGTCTAACCCTATTTCCTCTCTTAAGGCCGTCGTCTGGTCTAGAGCGAGATTTTTGACGTCATTTCTAATGTGCAATAACGTTTAAACCGTTGAAGTTGTCTTGATGAAAATTTACACGTGCATTTATTGATCCTTAGTGAATACTTGTACATTAAAAAAAAAAAATATTTTAAATATTTTCATGTAGTTTTTTGCCTTGTTGCAACATGGTGCGCCTCAATCGGCGCCCACTCTGGACTATGTTGTATGCATCTGAAAAAAAAAATATATATATATTCTCAATCTGTATGAGTATTCTGAGCACTGGTAGCAGAATTGGTAGTTAAAAAAAATTTTTGACAAAATGGCGGCCTGTTGAACTTTCATTAATGATATTTCATACATTTTCGGGTATTCGACGAGTTATAAAATGTCGGCAAAATTATTGTTCGACTCAATTCTGCTACCAGTCCTCAGAAACAGGCTATCTAAGGTAGGTGCAAAATTTGAGCTCGATCGGTTCATTAGTTATCGAGATATCGTGGGCGCCGATTTGAAAAACATAGTTCTGAGATAAACGCGTTCAAAGTTGCTTCCCGACCGCGCTACCTGAGCGCGAGGCTTGCTTAGAATTTTTATTTCTCGGCTATTTTTTTAAATATCAATAAACCGTTTTCAGGAGCGTATGAAGAAAGGTCTACGGAATAAGAAAATGAAAAAAAAAAAATATCGATTTTTTCAAATTTCTAGACCAGACGACGGCTTTAAAGGGTATGGGCCACGGTAGCGGTTATAAAATCATGTGCACATTTAACAATTTTTTTTTGTATGAAAAAGTAATTTATTTATAAAACTAATTAAACATCTATTTAGTATAAATATCAAGCAAATAAAAAATATTTTATTTGTTATACAAACTGAGTTGTTATACAACTTTAAACTGCGATAAATATTCTTGGTCGGAAAAAACGTCCGAATTCACGCGAACAACTGCATACACATCTATATGCAATATGACTTTTTTGAATGTATCTAAATTAATCTACATTAAATTTGCCGCTGGCTCATCTGTCCCAAGCCATATA
Source organism: Oxytorus armatus (assembly GCA_958009045.1). Classification (NCBI taxonomy): domain Eukaryota; kingdom Metazoa; phylum Arthropoda; class Insecta; order Hymenoptera; family Ichneumonidae; genus Oxytorus; species Oxytorus armatus. The sequence goes on along the minus strand of OY253747.1, from coordinate 31,183,080 downwards.
TCCTCTTTCAGTAATACCTGTGCCTGCAATAGCGTATGATATAATGGATTGTCGAAATGAAAGGACCTACATCCCTGCCACAGTGATATCCTATTCCGGTCTCGGTGGAGTTAACGCGCGAACGCTTTGATTGCGTAATTTGCGCGTCCGAGACTGGGAAACGTCAGTGAGATTGTTTGCTCTTCGTATGTCGCATATATAAATATATATGCGACTTTATATATAGGCACACTGAAGTTACTTTAATTAATGTACGTAACAGATTAAAATAAAATCTGTGTAGCGTGAATCTAACGTTTATTCAATTAATATCATTTAAAATATGACATTCGTTTTATTGGAGACATTTTTTCATACATTCGTCAAGTTATATTAATTTTTCTTTTCGAAATGATATTCAACTGTAACGAACATAAATTTAGATAGATATCTAAACGAATACGGATACAAAAAGGAATAAAACGTTTGTCTTCGTTAAAAATCTGTCATTGAAATATAGTCACGTTTGATACCATTATTTTTTCAATGTAATGGACAATTCGCTCTAAAAAGTAAAAAATTCACGGCAATTTTTTACGAGAACAAATTGTCCGGTAAAATTAATTATATAAAGGAATACAAATTTGCTTTCCAATCGATTGAGATATAAAGTTGAATGTCTCCAGAATTTTTATCGTATCATATTGATTCGTGGTAGTAGTCTGGTAACTTAAGCCGATTTTCATGTCTTTTTTGGAGGGCTTTTTTTTGTAGGAAAATAAAAATGAATCGTTTTGGATATTTAAGATGTTTTTATTTACATATTAAAGATACAAAAAAAAAATGTTTGAAAAAATGTAATAGTTTATTATTATTATTATTATTATTGATCGAAGTTGGCACCTCGAAAAAAAAGCGCGTGGGTGGCTCCGGTGATTTTGGCTCTTGATGTTATCTGAAATAAAAAATTCTTGATAATTCTTAATCTATAGGCATGTCATTCTGGTCGGAACTACTGAAGTTAAATTTTAGGGATAAATAACAAAATGGCGGACTTTGAAAAAAGGACTTTTTTTTTTCCAAAGTCCGCAAAAAAACGCCCTCCAAAAACGACATGAAAATCGGCTTAAGTTACCGGACTACTACCTTAATCACCGTTTGCCTCGTTCATGGGCGTATGGACATAGCAAATACCTTAAATCGAAATCCCAGGTGAATTTTCATGTGTGCGGAATCAAAAAAGAGAGCGGGGGGTGGGCCGAAATGGCTCTACGTGTAGGAAAGTTCTCCGGATAAGTCTGAATGTTTCCTCTCTCTCGCTCTATACGTCGAACTTCACGTGTACCATTGATCCTCTCTCCCACCTTAAATTTCATTCTCAACAAACTCCAACACCCTGAGAAATTTCGAATCGTCAATTCACACCGCTCGCTCGGTTGCCATGGCAACGTTCGGTTCATTTTCGCGACGCGAAAGAAAATGTATACCCGTAAGCCGATATATCGTTGCGAGTGTCGTCGCACATAAAAATGCAATGCCAGGCAGCGAACAAACATAAGGACAAACATTTTTGCCAAGAAAAAAAATAAAGAACAGCCAAAAGTTCTATATATACAATATACTTTTTGACGACATTTTTTAACCACAAATAATCAAGGACTTTTTTATATTTAAAACATGCGATATACAGAAATCTTCACACTTTATTTATTGGCAGATTGATCGCGAGCTTTTCTTCACATTTTTCTCACACGTAATACCGACAAAAGAGAGATAAAACTATACGTAGGAGAGAAAATATATGTAGATAGTTGTAGAGAAGGCTCGAAGTAAAGAGCGTGGCCATCAGAGACCGAGAACGTGGTGCGGAATACGAAGAGGAAATTTTTGTTACGATAGAGATGAAAAGACAAGGGGACGGAGATGCTCTGATAAATTTTAAGTACCTGAGAAAAGTTTAGATCGAAGAATATCATAGCCAATAACCTTAGAGAATTAAAGTCCCCCGTGGCGGTACTGACGGCGTATACTCGTACGTCGTCGAAAATGTATTTTAAAAATTTATCGTATTCGATCTCAAGATGTCGAGATCTCGAATATCAGAAAAATTTGAAGGCTTTTTTTTCTGTTGTACCGTGAAAAGGGTTTATAACATTTATTTGCCTAAAAGGAAATTTTCTGTAATAATAATAAAACATTTATATCGGCATATTATTTAAGGCTAAAAAAAACTAATTTAAGTGTCGGGTGGAATTTTTGTTTATGTGCGACCTATAAACTTTTTGCGATAACCCGAATTGTAGAAAAATGAAGATAATGAAAAAGAACGAAGAGAATAAATCCGACTTAGAGAATAAAACCCCTTTGGTGATATTGACGGCATACGAGGTCTGTTCAAAAAGTATCGCGATTTTCGATTTTTTTGTGGCGTTAGGTTGGTACTCATGTCCCTCACTTATGCTGAAAAAATCGACCATTTCGAATGTTTAGTTAATTGTTGACAGCTGTTTTGGTTAGACGTGTTTTGGTTTGTCGTCGATTTTTGCCTATTCCAAAAAAGCAGCTTCCATTGCGATGATTGAGCTTTGGTTTCCACGTCATAACCATAAACCCATGATTCGTCACCAGTTATGACCCTCTGGAGCAAATTTGGGTCGTCGCGGACCGAGTCCAACAGCTCCTTAGCAATGTTAACGCGACACGGTTTTTCTTCAAAATTGTGCAATTTTGGCACGAATTTCGCGGCGACCCGTCTCATGCCCAAATCATTGGTAAAAATCGAATAGCACGAGCCAATCGATATGTTTAGTTCCTCAGCAACTTCCGCGCTTCTGCGTCCGCGCACTTAAGGTAGTAGTCTGGTAACTTAAGCCGATTTTCATGTCTTTTTTGGAAGGCGTTTTTTTGTAGGAAAATAAAAATGAATCGTTTTGGATATTTAGGATGTTTTTATTTACATATTAAAGATACAAAAAAAAAATTTGTTGAAAAAATTTAATAGTTTATTATTATTATTATTATTGATCGAAGTTGACACCTCGAAAAAAAAGCGCGTGGGTGGCCCCGGTGATTTTGGCTCGTGATGTTATCTGAAATCAAAAATTCTTGATAATTCTTAATCTATAGACATGTCATTCTGGTCGGAACTACTGAAGTTTAATTTCATGGATAAATAACAAAATGGAAAAGGACATTTTTTTCCAAAGTCCGCCATTATGTTATTTATCCATGAAATTTAACTTCAGTAGTTCCGACCAGAATGACATGTCTATGGATTAAGAATTATCAAGAATTTTTGATTTCAGATAACATCAAGAGCCAAAATCACCAGGGGCCACCCACGCGCTTTTTTTTCGAGGTGCCAACTTCGATCAATAATAATAATAATAATAAACTATTCAATTTTTTCAAAAAAATTTTTTTTTGTATCCTTAATATGTAAATAAAAACATCCTAAATATCCAAAACGATTCATTTTTATTTTCCTACAAAAAAACGCCCTCCAAAAAAGACATGAAAATCGGCTTAAGTTACCAGACTACTACCTTAATTTTGTTTTTCACACAAAATTTGATACAGATTCTTTGATCCATTTTTTGGAATAGGCTAAAATCGAAGACAAGCCAAAACACGTCCAACCAAAACAGCTGTCGACAATTAACTAAACATTCAAAATGACCGATTTTTTCAGCATAAGTGAGGAACATGAGTACCAACCTAACGCCACAAAAAAATCGAAAATCGAATATACGTAGCCCGCGGAAGTTAAAAATTCGCGATACTTTTTGAACAGACCTCGTATACGTCGTCAAAAATGCATTTCGAAAATTCATCGTCTTCGATCTCGAAATGTCGAGATCTTGAATATCAGAAAAATTTGAAGGCTTTTTTTTTATTGTACCGCGAAAAGGGTTAATAACATTTATTTGGTTAAAATGAAATTTTTGTAATAATGATTAAACATTTATTTCGGCATATTATTTAACGCTCAAAAAACTACTTTATATCCCGGGTGGAATTTGTTTTTGTGCGACTTAAACACTGTTTTACGATATCCTGAAATGAAAGAAAAATTATGATAATTAAAAAAAACGAAGAAAATAAATCCGCAGAGGCGAAGTATAAAAAATATCCGCAAAGTTGACGAAAAACATGCATTCATGGAGAAATTCTCATATGCGAACATAAAACCACACGTGGTTTCATTATACACGTTGTATGAATTTCCAAAGGGAAAGAAAAAATGGCACGAGTATGATGTTTTTTTTTAAAGCGTCACTCGCGCCGAGCTAACGAAGAGAGAGTCGGAACCATCCCCGTATATAAGCAGAGGGGGATGAATTCTACTCGCCTCGCAATTTAACCGAGAATTCCGTCCAGAATCCGGCATCGTTATATGTATAGTAAACTAGCATCACCATCCTCTCGACCTACCGCAAGATATATATTCACTATATACGTATACATATATATATATGTACATATATAAACAAAGGCTATATCACGAACAACGCTCGTACATCGTTAGCGATTCGCTGTCTCATCATCTGCTCTCCTCATCAGGTACATACTTACTTCGTCTCATAATCGCCACTGTCGGTGTTTGACTCGCTTTGTTTGCTTCGAAATTAATCGTAAAACGAGCGAACGTCATACATTTTTAAATTCCATATACCACGTTCGTAAAAGCTTGAGAGGATTTAATTAATTTCACAAAATCAGGGCTTCATAATCTCGGCATTTATTTTTATGTCATTGATAATCTTACGTTATACCCACGTACCGTGAGATTTTCGTAAAAATAATAAGTTTATTTAATTGATTACCAAAAGAGGATTAAAGTATAATTTGTTTTTTTTTAAATTATTATTACTTCCAACTCTCGAAATTTAAATATGCCAATATTCCTACTCGTAATATTCTCGTTTGTATTCAACAACGAAGTATTTGTTCATTCCTGGCATCGACAAATGGTCGTGGTGGAATATAAGGAAAATTTTGTCGAGAGCCCGTGATTAAATTTAGCTCGAGCGTGAGAGCTCTTTTTAATTGTGCAAAAGAAAAATACAAACCAATATATAACGAGCTTTATAATCCAAGTGGTCGATTATACGGACTATCGTAATGAGGTGTTTTTAATTAATTCGGCATGTATAGATACGTCGTATTAATTAATTGACGGTTTTAAGAATTCAGGCGTGTTCTAATTAGTGGACGCGTGCTCGATTTTATATTCCGATCAAATATCACAACGATAATTACAAATTTCAATTTATCCTTTGCTTATCGTTAACGCTGCCATTGATTGCACATTCAATAATGAAAAATTCAACACGGCATTCGTTACGTTTGCCTCTATAAATATTATGGTAGACCGAAAACGTTATGGAAAAATTATTGAGCGAGATTCATATAGCGATTATTGATGTTCATTGTTAACGCTTTCCGTTATTACATCCAGAAAATCGATTAATTCGTTTTAATAAATCATTTCCTTACGGCCAAACGAAATTTATTTCACGAAGACGGACCAAGATTTACGATAGATATCAGGCGGATTGGACATTTCTGAATTCCTCGTCATGTGGAAATTTGATTGAAATATGATAAATATTAATGTACTTTGGTCATGAAAAGATTGGAGCGAACGTGATGAACATTTTAGTACTTTTTGAACGCGAATTTACGGTCAGTTCATCCTTAAACTGTATGCAGTGAATCGTTCAACGTCAAATTGTATTATGGAAATTCGTGCTGTCTAAACGTAGGCCAGAGGATTGCACAGGATATACAAACATACGGGATATTCCGCGTGCTGCGGGACACTATAATAGGGTTAGGACAGCGTTTTCTCAATGATTTTCATGAATTTTTTTATAGTATAAAAAATGAATATAATTTATTAAAATTTTGAGGATATTTTATACATATATTTAAGTATATACTATAAAATTTTTGAAGAATTTCATTGAAAAACACCGAAAATATTAGCGACCCCATATATTGCAGGTCACAATCAGACTCAGCATTTTGCGTACATTCTGGAAGCCGCAATTTTCATCTGAAATCAAACGAGGTTTGAATTTATTTTTATTATATGTCTCTCTTCTATATGAACCTAAATGCTATCAAACAAATAGAAAATTGAATTTTTTACAGGGGTCAAAACAAAAAAGCATGATTTTTTGCCATTTTTTACAACTTTATTTGCAAAAAAAAAATTATTTTAAATAATGATGATATTCCGATTTTAGGTTCATATAGAGCGCAATTCTATGAAGAAAGTAACTGCCAATTTTCAAAACGATTGGTTGAAAAATTTTCAAACTAGCGCGTACGCAAGTTCAAAAAAAGTCGTTTTCAGAAAAACGCGTTTGAAAAAATAGTACCAAGGGGGGCCTGAAGGAGAGCACTCACTTTAATGGCTTATAACAATAGAACGAGTCGGAATTTTCATTTAAAATTTTGGGAACATATTTTTCAATAGTTTTACTAACAATTTATGAAATAAAAAAAAATCGATTTTTTGAACCGTCTAACCCTATTTCCCCCCTGAAGTGTATGGAAAAGTGATTTATTTATAGAACTAATTACACATCTATTTAGTATAAATATCAAGCTAATAAAAAATATTTTTTTTTGTATTTTTTTGTTGTACAAAATGGCCGACTACCGCTGTTTGTTTTGGGTATTTTTTTTACGCGGTGTGACATTTGGCAACCACAATTTTTGACCTAGATAAAAAAAAACAGAATTCTCGTTAATCTACATCAGAGTACCTAGAGAAGTACGTACGGAATTTGAAAAATATTGTTTTATTCGAATATTGTAGGCATTTGAACTTGAGAAGGTGAATTTCCAGTGAAAAATTTCGTATAAAACTGCTCATAAAATGGAAAGTTTTTAATTAATCAGAAATTCCATACCTACTTCTCTAAATATTCTGATGTAGATTAACGAGAGTTTGTTTTTTTTTTGTTTTAGGTCAAAAATTGTGGACACCGAATGTCACGCCGCGGAGAGCCTCAAAAAAAAAGATTCCAAAGGCAAATAGCAGTGGTCGGCCATTTTATATAACAAAAAAAATATTTTTTATTAGCTTGATATTGATAATAAATAGATGTGTAATTAGTTTTATGAATAAATCACTTTTTCATACTAAAAAAAAATTGTTAAATGTGCACATGATTTTATACCCGCTACCGTGGCCATATCCCTTAATTCGCTAAACCTTATGGCAGTACATTTTTTTTCTCTAATCTCAATTACACTTATCTCTGTTTAAATTTCCTTTTTAATGCCACCATTCGTGAATTAAACGGGGTTTCTATTACCTCGACAAAAAATCATTTCACTTCACGTGAAATACCCCGTGCATAGTTATCTTCGTCCCGTTGTCAACGTTATGTATATAGATCATTGCAGGAAAATTTGTCATGATCCTTATGAAATGCAAATCCTGTTATGAATTATCATGGTAATTCCTCTCTCTCTCTCTCTCTCTCTCTCTCTCTCTCTTTCTCTGGCCGGACCACGATAATGAGGAGAGCTTTTCAAGCATCAAACGATCGTTTGCTGATCGTGTGTTTTGCCGCGAAATTTATACCACTTCGGGGCTCGAATTTACATGTACGTTTGTCAATTAAATAATAACGTGAATTCAATCACAAGGGATAATTATATATTTTGAGATTGGGGTCCTTATAAAAAATGGTTGGACGGCTAATTTTTATTTTTATCAACTCAATTTTCCAATCATCAGTATCTACATTTTTTTTCAAACTTACAGATCATTTAAGTGACTTAAAATAATAATATTATAATTATTTCCCTAACTTAGTGTATAGGAGAATGTCGTTGACCTTCGTTAAAACTTTTTGTTCAATTACCTAGTGTCACGACGCATCCTGCGTCTCTTGATTATTCAATTAATTACGTGAAATACGAATATTTGTCATTGTAATTTTATTAACGAAATCCACTCATTAATTTAAGGCAACGAAAGATTTCGTTGAATGTATAATACAAGAGTAAAAAAACGCTGCTGTCACATTTTCGTTAAATTTCACGATTTTGTTTTTGAAGTCCTTTGCAAGAATTTTCCTTTTAAATCTTTGTATATTGAGTATTGTCGTGTCCGTAAAATATGTATAGACTTGAAGGAAAATTAAAATATTCATAAAACTTTTTTTTTTCTGCCCTTAAACGCCAACCGAAGATCGTCCATCGCGAAATATCGTAGTGAAAAAAAATTCCGAACTTTCGTATCAGATCGAGAAAATTCCTCTGAAATGCAAATACGTCAGACACCCCGAAGCTGTGAAATATTTCAACGTAAATTCCCGGAATATATAACTGTACATAGAATTTTCCACGCTGTATAATACAGTGTAGTGTAGCACTAAACGTGATCCCTATTTTATGGTGTAAATTCCCGCACAGGATATCACTCCGTTTGCAACCCTTTCTTCCACCCTGCCCGCCCATATTACATCCACTCGTCAGTGGTGAATTCTGGTTTTCCGTGATCCGATACACCGCTGTATTGTGCTCTCGATCGTTCGTTCGTATCACAAAATTTCGGTGATAATCCTCAGCCAGACGGGTGAATGAAGGCGCACGAGGAATTTAATATCCATCGTACAGGAAATTCAATGCGAACGATTTCCATACTTTCCTTCTTTTTTTTTCGTATCTTATTTTGTGCGACTCTCGATTTACGTATAAACCGAAATAAGAATTCGGGATATACATGGCACATGTACTTTCAATACGGTTTCTATTTATTTTTATAAAATTAGAAATTTCTTCTTTTGGTATAAGGGGGGAAACAGGGTTAGACGGTTCAAAAAATCGATTTTTTTTTGTATTTCATAAATTGTTAGTAAAACTATTGAAAAATATGTTCCCAAAATCTTAAATGAAAATTTCCTACTCGTTCTATTGTTATAAGCCATTAAGGGGGGAAATAGGGTTAGGACAGCGTTTTCTCAATAATTTTCATGAATTTTTTTATAGTATAAAAAATGAATATAATTTATTGAAACTTTGAGAATATTTTATACATATATTTAAGTATATACTATAAAATTTGTATACATATATTTAAGTATATACTCTAAAATATTAGCGACCCCATATTGCTTGTTTTTCTTGGTACTATTTTTTCAAACGCGTTTTTCTGAAAACGACTTTTTTTTAACTTGCGTACGCGCTGGTTTGAAAAGTTTTCAACCAATCGTTTTGAAAATTGGCAGTTACTTTCTTCATAGTATTGCGCTCTATATGAACCTAAAATCGGAATATTATCATTATTTAAAATAATTTTTTTTTTGCAAATAAAGTTGTAAAAAATGGCATAAAATCATGCTTTTTTGTTTTGACCCCTGTAAAAAATTCAATTTTCTATTTTTTTTGATAGCATTTAGGTTTATATAGAAGAGAGACATATAATAAAAGTAAATTCCAACCTCGTTCGATTTCAGATGAAAATTGCGGCTTCCAGAATGTACGCAAAATGCTGAGTCTGATTGTGACCTGCAATATGGGATCGCTAATATTTTATAGTATATACTTAAATATATGTATAAAATATTCTCAAAGTTTCAATAAATTATATTCATTTTTTATACTATAAAAAAATTCATGAAAATCATTGAGAAAACGCTGTCCTAACCCTATTTCCTCCCTTAAGTAAATTTAACACCGATGTGAATTTAAAAATTCGTGCAAGTTCGAAAAAAAGTATATTTTCGATTATAAGTTTTATTTCGACAATTTTACGAGTGCCATCAATAAAATATATTGAAAAACACGTATTTTCATACCAACGAAAATGTATTCCGGTCTCATTTAAATGCACGAATGCCGCGTATATAGGCAAAACAATTACCATCGAAAATACGTAACAATAGTGCAACCCCGACAAACTTCATTACGTATTCCGTACCGGGTATAACCGCCAGAGGCACGGTATATATAAAAAAATCGGTAAGCAATGTCGTGAGGGAAAAAAAAAAATTGATTCGCAAATATTGGTTTCACATGCAGTCCCAGAGATGCTATAAATTTACAAATGATACTAGAGATCCGAATAAATTCAACGTCTGGCCACAAATGATACACCATGTGAAAGACCAGCAGAGACACACGGGGTTGTTGCCCCATTTGACGGGCTAGGGTAAATTTCACGAAACGACCGAGAAACGGAGAACGATATATAGGGCGTTTCAAACAAAATCGATAAACTCGTGACATTTTTTTATTTTTATTTTTATCAATACAGACTAACGCAAATATTAGTTGACAAAACACTGGAACTGTTCTCGAAAATCCTCAGTCAGATACAAAAAATATCGACCTGTAGGTTTTTTTAAGGAGTTATACGCAGTTAGGAGACCGAAAAAGAAGCGATTTTTCAAGAATTTTTCCTGGAAAGACATTTTAATTTATTACAGTAAAAATGTATACACATATTGCGGTAATGTTTAACTTTATTTTCATATTTTTTATTTGTAGAAATAAGAATTTTTAAAAGCTGCTATAGCCGATCTCCGGGAGCTCCTCTAAAAAAAAGGCGTCTTGCGGTGAGCACGATATCTCTGGATTGGATCATCCAAAATGAAAAAACAAAAAAGATTTCGTTAATATACGGTATTGTCTGGTATTTAATCGAAGAAATAAACAGAATATTAACTTTTAAGAAAATGGCGGCTACTCAAAAAAAAATGTTGATTATCGATAAAAATTTTCGCTTTAAATTGTTTATAAAATGGAAAATATTTATTGGCGAGCCAAAACCTTCGATTGATCACTAAAAAATATATTTATAAAGCTTGTGTACAAATTTGAGACTGATCGGTTCAGTTCGTTTCCTAGGAATCTTACTCACCGACTTGAAAAACACAGTTTTGAGAAAAACGCATTCAAACTTTCAAAATGATGCTCAGACGCTCCGAGACGTCTTTACAAATATGCGTGTAACTTCGAGAATATTTGTCGGATTGACATGAAATTTTCTGCGTGTACTTAAATATCTGTACATTATGAAAATGAAATAAAAATTTTTTTTTTTTGTAAATTCTGACTGCGTATAACCCGTTAAAAATATTTTTTAAATATAGAAACGAACGCCGAAACATTCTTTGAATTAACAAAATATAGGAATCAATAAACCATTATTGAAAATGATTAATCGTAAAGTCTGAAAAAATTCTGAAAAATTCTCGACTTTATATCAACATTTTTAAGCTATACAATAGAGTCGACTGGCATTGAACGCCATCTTTTTTAATATTTTTCCTTAAAAAAAGGGCTGGGTGACAATTCCCATCGCAATTATTTTTTGAACATTGAAAAAAAAATTATTAAATTTCTCTCAACATTTTCTTTCTTCTAAAATGTGTCAAATAAATCACGCTCGAATAACGGTTAGCGTAATAAATCCTTTGAAAAAAAAAGCTTCCTTTAGCAAGCCCTTCGAGAATTTTGCAAATAATTGTCAAAAAACATGGAGCAAATCCGAGTGTAGCAGAGCCAAAGGAAGTCCCACTTCGCGTAGAATTCCTGGCGCAAATATCGCCTGCTAGTAAACGAAAGGGCGTAATACACATAATTTAACACTTTAACCGAACTTAGCAGAGTCCGTTTGTTTGCCAACTGTCGATATTTATCCAGAGTCCACGTGCGGTTGAGTGTGGAACCCGAGGAATTTAAGTGCGGTACGGTGAATAAAGCCCGTGGTTGCAGCGAAAGGATAGCGAGAAAACAGTTGAAAATTGCACCATCTGTATGTGCAGTTTTCAACTAAAAAGCGCGCCGAGCGCAAAGGGCGGGAAAATGCGCAATGTCCAGAAGTTGATCCACAGCAATCTCTTTTCGCGTCTCTCTCTCATTCCTTCCAACATTTTTCGTTTTCACGATTGCCTCGTCTACGCTATTCTCTCCTGAAACAATTTACACTTGCCGTACTACCGATAGAGTCTTCTCGTTTCCGCGAGTTTCGAAATTCTTGCCGAAAATCCTATACATTTTCGTGTATATAGAACGATTGCTCTGCCAAGCGAAAGGTCCTAAATCGAACGATTTAACAAAATAATAGAGTGTATTACCGCGTCCTTTCGTTTGTTAACATTATTGACAAGCAAAATGTCGCAATGAATCGAATTTAATACGTAAAATGATCTAATTTACGTCCTTTTACTTCCTATAAAATTCGTTAAATATCTCGCGGTTGTGAAGCTCACAGTTTTCGAACTATTTGCACGAGGGTCCCTCGAGAACTCAAATATTTGTGGTGTATGGTAATTAGCTCGTTCGGCCACTTGAAATACCACTATTATTCGTATATTCATGTTTATGTAGGCATAAAGGACGTTTCAGTTTGTTTGAAATCACCATTTCGAGTGTTTGTCGAGGACTATCCGGGCGTGTACGAACGTGTACTCGCGCTATCGAAACTACGCAAACAAATTCCGTGATACCTTTTACGTGTGCGAAAACGATGAATCTTCGTGAAAATATATATATTGCATTCACCTACATAACGAACGAAAAATTAAGGGCTCACATACCGCTGCGCCCGCTAAAAACCGAGTAAACTTGAAAAATTATTATAAAGGTTATGTGGTGAAAAGAAAAATTAAATTGTTGATTTCACATTTTTTTGTTAAAGGGGGAAATAGGATTAGGACAGCGTTTTCTCGATGATTTTCATGAATTTTTTTATAGTTCAAAAAATGAATATAATTTATTGAAACTTTGAGAATATTTTATACATATATTTGAGTATATACTATAAAATTTTTTAAGAATTTCCTTGAAAAACACCGAAGATATCAGCGACCCCATATTGCAGGTCACAATCAGACTCAGCATTTTGCGTACATTCTGAAAGCCGCAATTTTCATCTGAAATCAAACGAGGTTCGAATTTACTTTTATTATATGTCTCTCTTCTATATGAACCTAAATGCTATCAAAAAAATCGAAAATTGAATTTTTTACAGGTATCAAAACAAAAAAGCATGATTTTTTGCCATTTTTTACAACTTTATTTGCAAAAAAAATTATTTTAAATAATGATAATATTCCGATTTTAGGTTCATATAGAGCGCAATACTATGGAGAAAGTAATAGCCAATTTTCAAAACGATTGGTTGAAAACTTTTCAAACTAGCGTGTACGCAAGTTCAAAAAAAGTCGTTTTCAGAAAAACGCGTTTGAAAAAATAGTACCAGGAAAAACAAAGTCAAGGCAGTCATAAATTTTCTTCGGTGTTTTTCAAGGAAATTCTTCAAAAATTTTATAGTATATACTTAAATATATGTACAAAATATTCTCAAAGTTTCAATAAATTATATTCATTTTTTATACTATAAAAAATTCATGAAAATCATTGAGAAAACGCTGTCCTAATCCTATTTCCCCCCTTAATGGCTTATAACAATAGAACGAGTCGGAATTTTCATTTAAAATTTTGGAAACATATTTTTGAGTAGTTTTACTAACAATTTATGAAATTAAAAAAACATCGATTGTTTGAACCATCTAACCCTATTTCCCCCCTTAACTTATCAAGTATAAGAAAAAAAAAATTTTTATTCTTTTTTTTAATATTAACATTATTTTTATGGGTATAAATGAATTACTGATGACAACCATGGCGCTTCCTTGTCGACATCATAACTTCGCCAAAAATTATCCAATCTGCAAGAATAAAAAATAATCTAGTAAAATAATGTAGTAGTAATAGTCTCACGGAGGGAATGTTTTTTTTTTTTTAAATAAAGAAATTACAGTATTTCAAACTTTAGTATGCAATTAATAAAAAAAATTAATGTTTAATAATTTATAAAAAATTGTCCGACCAAAAAATAAACAAAAACCTCTCGTCAGACTATAGAGAAAATAGTTATCAAGGTTAAAAAAAAAAGTTAAAAAATATAAAAAATTCACTGAGTTATCGTGCTGAATCTGTCTAAAAACATAGTTTCGAGAGAAACGCGTTTAAAGTTTCAGTCAGGTAGCCGTCCCAATCCGATGTCCGGTCACATTTATTACCATACCTTTGTAACGGAGAGAAATTTTCTTAAAAGTTTTGTTTCTTTAATTCTCAAAAGTATAAAGAATAAAAATCTGTAAAAAAAAATGTTTTTTTTTTCAATTTCAAGGGTATGTGAGCCCTTAACGAAAAACAAATATAATCATCCAGTTTATACAAAGTCAATACATTCTGTCGGTAAATTCGTTGGAGATGCTTTTTCACGATACTTGAAAAATATCGGAAATCGTCGTACCTTCCATTGGAAAATAGTGTCTGAAGGGTAAATTTGTAAACGTAATAATTTTTTAAACGAGATATTTTGTAGTAAAAAAAAAAAAGCGTTTGACGTTTGAATATTCGAGAGCCACTTCAATCGGACGCGAGTGAAATTTCCTGGCAAAGTTTCAACGTTCGTGCCGGACCCTTCCGTCTCTCTCTCGCGGTTCTCACAACCCTTCTCGATATACATGTACAGATATTTGTTTAATTGAACGCGTATTTTCCCCTGTCGAGTATCTCGTTCGGTCGGCAAACACGAAAAAAAAAAATTGATTTCACTTCGGCCGTCCATCGTGACATTCATTTTTTCGTTCAACTCGGCGTATTTCTATATAAATTAGGCATTCCGGGCCAAATCAACAGGTTCACGAATCACGATATTTCTTTTTTGACTTTCGTGTATGTCTTGTCGTGACGGAAAACACACGAAACAAAAATCAAAACGTTTATACAAATGTTTCGATTTTTTTCGAAAATTAGTTCGATCGTTACCATCCAAAAGTGTTAAATTGTTAAGGTAGTAGTCTGGTAACTTAAGCCGATTTTCATGTCTTTTTTGGAGGGCGTTTCTTTGTAGGAAAATAAAAATGAATCGTTTTGGATATTTAGGATGTTTTTATTTACATATTAAAGATAAAAAAAAAAATGTTTGAAAAAATTTAATAGTTTATTGTTATTATTATTATTATTATTATTATTATTATTGATCAAAGTTGGCACCTCGAAAAAAAAGCGCGTGGGTGGCCCCGGTGATTTTGGCTCTTCATGTTATCTGAAATCAAAAATTCTTGATAATTCTTAATCTATAGACATGTCATTCTGGGCGGAACTACTGAAGTTAAATTTCATGGATAAATAACAAAATGGCGGACTTTGGAAAAAAAAACTTTTTTTTCCAAAGTCCGGCCACCCACGCGCCTTTTTTTCGAGGTGCCAACTTCGATCAATAATAATAATAACAATGAACTATTAAATTTTTCCAAACTAATTTTTTTTTAATCTTTAATATGTAAATAAAAACATCGTAAATATCCAAAACGATTCATTTTAATTTTCCTACAAAAAAAAGGCCCTCCAAAAAAGACATGAAAATCGGCTTAAGTTACCAGACTGCTACCTTAAACTGTTGAACTGGCACACCCGAATACATTAAGGGGAGAAATAGGGTTAGGACAGCATTTTCTCAATGATTTTCATAAATTTTTTTATAGTATAAAAAATGAATATAATTTATTGAAACTTTGAGAATATTTTATACATATATTTAAGTATATACTATAAAATTTGTATACATATATTTAAGTATATACTATAAAATTTTTATACATATATTTAAGTATATACTATAAAATATTAGCGACCCCATATTGCAGGTCACAATCAGACTCACCATTTTGCGTACATTCTGGAAGCCGCAATTTTCATCTGAAATCAAACGAGGTTGGAATTTACTTTTATTATATGTCTCTCTTCTATATGAACCTAGATGCTATTAAAAAAATAGAAAATTGAATTTTCTACAGGGGTCAAAACAAAAAAGCATGATTTTTTGCCATTTTTTACAACTTTATTTACAAAAAAAAAATTATTTTAAATAATGATAATATTCCGATTTTAGGTTCATATAGAGCGCGATACTACGATGAAAGTAACTGCCAATTTACAAAACGATTGGTTGAAAACTTTTCAAACTAGCGTGTACGCAAGTTCAAAAAAAGTCGTTTTCAGAAAAACGCGTTTGAAAAAATAGTACCAAGAAAAACAAGCAATATCGGGTCGCTAATATTTTATAGTATATACTTAAATATATGTATAAAAATTTTATAGTATATACTTAAATATATGTATAAAACATTCTCAAAGTTTCAATAAATTATATTCATTTTTTATACTATAAAAAAATTCATGAAAATCATTGAGAAAACGCTGTCCTAACCCTATTTCCCCCCCTTAATGGCTTATAACAATAGAACGAGTCGGAATTTTCATTAAAAATTTTGGGAACATATTTTTCAATAGTTTTACTAACAATTTATGAAATTAAAAAAAGATCGATTTTTTGAACCATCTAACCCTATTTCCCCCCTTAATATCGCAACGATGCGTCGCCGTTACTGCCAGCCCCGCGATCTCACCCGGAGACGGGAAACGGAGAAAAAAGAACGTGAAAAAAAAAAAGAACGTGAAAAAAAAAAGAACGATCAAACTGTCCATTCTGCGTCCGCATCGCGAACGGAACCCTGATAAAGCGCCGAAGCTCCCTCCACCGTATGAAATGAATAATTTTCGCCAACAGAATGCCTTTTTTATTTGCGAAAAAAAAAAAACATCACTGATCCAGCAGTGCAGAGGATAACGTTTTTATCCGTAAGCACGGAGGATTGAGTTTTTATAAGCTTTTACGTGAAAAAAAAAATCTCTTTCGCCATTACTTTTTCGTTTTAGTGGCTCATTTGCTTGTTTGTTTTCACATTTTACGCTCGTTATTCCGTCATTTTGCAGATTTTTCTCGGATTACAAATCTAAAGTTGCAAGAGGTAAAAGAAAAGCCATACAATTCGTTAAACGATTGTAAAACCAGGGGAGGCAGACGCGAAAGGATAAAAAACAATATAAGAATCATTTATGAGAAAAAAAGTACGATGAAAAAGCTCGTTAAAGGGACGCGGACAAAAGTATCTCATTAGGATATCGAGTGGAAAATGTCGAATGCTTAAAATGAATTGCGCAAAGAGGGATGAAAAAGTATTGGATGAACGATCGGAAAACTTGTAGTCCATTTCTTTTTGTTCTTAATTAATTTTTTCGTCGATTTAATTAACGCGAGTTTTAACGTGATTGTAGCTCCGACGCCGTCCCTGACAGAGGGTCGAAATTCTAACGGGGAGTTATCGGGCGCCTCGAAGCTCGTCGATATCCGTGAAACAGCCAACGCCGGTAAGCACGCTGTCGCCGCCGGTGACATTTTACCCGGTGACGTACTAGCGTCCGAAGGACCTTTGGCATCGTGTCTTCTTCCCGAATTTTACGGTACCCATTGTCAGCATTGCTTGACGAGGTAAGTGCAAGAATAAAGTATCGGAGAAACGGGAAATGAAGAAAATCATGTGTGTGGGGTATTTAACGTAAAATATGACGTTTTTGAACCGAGCAATTTTAATAGTCGTCGAAAAATCATTTATTCTTTTGTAATTTACCTACTATGAATGACTTCACTTCCTTCACGTTTCCATTTATATGAATTTATATTGTGTGAATTTTTCTTTCAATGTGAACATTTTTTTATTCGGCCAACGTCGAGTTATGTTTGGAAAAAAATTGAACGAAAGTAAAATAGAGTCTAGGGATGAAAAACGATTTTTTGTTTTTTTTCGTCAACTTACGAAGTACGTTTGATGGTAAATTTCAATATTTTCGCAGTAACGGGTAATTAAATCCTTTAAAACTTACTCGTACCCCCAAAAATAATTTAAAAAAAAAGTACAACTAATAACAATAAATTATTCGCAACATATTTTTAATTTTACTGTAAACTTCGTTTTTTTTTATTTGCAATTAATTCCGAATAGCGATTAATTTCGCGTAGGATATCCCATATTTTTTTATATATACGAAAAATGTTTTCGCAGTCCTATAAAGATTTACGTGTTCAAGTTTTTCGCGCTTCTCGCGGGAATTCGAACTTTACGATGCACGAGAATGGCTCGAATTTTACGCTGGAAATCTTGATGTGTTATGCGCTAAAACTTTTCAAGCTTTTTACTGTTCAATGTCCGAAATATTAAGGTAGTAGTCTGGTAACTTAAGCCGATTTTCATGTCCTTTTTGGAGAGCGTTTTTTTGTAGGAAAATACAAATGAATCGTTTTGGATATTTAGAATGTTTTTATTTACATATTAAAGATACAAAAAAAAATTTTTTTGAAAAAATTTAATAGTTTATTATTATTATTATTTTTAATTTTGGCTCTTGATGTTATCTGAAATAAAAAATTCTTGATAATTCTTAATCTATAGACATGTCATTCTGGTCGGAGCTACTGAAGTTAAATTTCATGGATAAATAACAAAATGGCGGACTTTGAAAAAAAACTTTTTTTTCTAAAGTCCGCCATTTTGTTATTTATCCATGAAATTTAACTTCAGTAGTTCCGACCAGAATGACATGTCTATTAAGAATTATCAAGAATTTTTTATTTCAGATAACATCAAGAGCCAAAATCACCGGAGCCACCCACGCGCTTTTTTTCGAGGTGCCAACTTCGATCAATAATAAGAATAATAATAATATACTATTAAATTTGTTCAAAAATTTTTTTTTTAGTATCTTTAATATGTAAATAAAAACATCCTAAATATCCAAAACGATTCATTTTTATTTTCCTACAAAAAAACGCCCTCCAAAAAAGACATGAAAATCGGCGTTACCAGACTACTACCTCAAGTATATTTGACGATTTTCTCACATCCGTCTGTATACCTTTTTTTTCATTATTTATCATAAATACAATGTCTTGATGAATAAAGAGAAATTTAGCACAATAAAAAGACATTGAAGAACCGAAGAGAAATTTTCTTTGCATTTTTTCACAATTTTGTTATTAATACAAAACATTGTATTGTTGCATTAAAATCATAAAGGCTAATGCTTTTTACTTCAATCATTGCATCGTTAGGAAACGAGGAAAACAAAAGGACATCATGTTTGTAAAGAACATTCCTGTTTTTCATTTTATTTTCTTCCTATTTCGTGAATAAGGAAAACTTTATTCGCCCTCTCTTTTGTTAGTTTTTTTCTCATATCTCCACTATGTCTCGCGGCATTTCAAGAGAATATTTCGTTCAAGCGGCGGTGCAAAGGAACGGCATCCCCAAGTTCTCGGGGGGATGTTTGTACGTCAAAGTCTCGGGAATACCATCTCAAAAGCGGCACGACAATAATTAAATTTTCTGCTACCGGGAGAAGACGACAAGCGCACGCTGCGTCGGGCTGTCGTATAGTCTTCGAGCTTTTCGCACGCTCTACAGTGGAATGACTTCAAGGAAGAACTACCGACGACCACTTCACCTTCATTCGCACGTCCCGTTCACTCTCGAACAATCTTAACTCCACCTCGCAATTATTAACACTGCGGTTTGATCTCAAAAGGGTTTGAAGAAAAAAAAATTAATACAGTTATTTAACAGACATAATTTTCTCTAAAGTGGTTTTACCAGAAAACCATGGAATATTAATATTGAATTGATCGTTTAATCGTATAAAAATGTATTTTCTTGTTAATGCTAATATTTTTAATAATGCATCAACGTAGGGACAACGAAAGTCCGTTGTTTGAATACAATTTTCATGAAAATTACTGCAATTATATCACACTTTCAGATTCAGTATTGCTCCTTTTTTTTTCTTCCTGTTTAATTCACGAACTTCTGTGCTGCCTATCCTTCCTGCTAGTCTCTTGATTTCGAAAACTTTGTCAACACGAGAGGAAATTATTAATGTACTCTCGTCTTATTTACTATCCTAGGATCCTACTTAATCGCTATCGAAAATTTCACCTACCCCATTACAACGTTAATTAAGCCGTCGTGCCGCATACACCCGAAGTTTGATGGTTCCTCGTCCGTGCACACGGTATAAAATCCGTTCTGGTACACGCAGGGCCGAGGGATTACATGTTCACCGTTCCTGGTTTACCCGTGAGGTTTATGTTAACCACCGACCTTTTAACAGCTGAATTAACAGGAAATCCCTTAATCCCTCGACCGTGAATTCATGTCGCTTCGCGGTATACACAAGGCATTCAATATTCCCCAATCTAGACACAATTAATGATGCATTTGCTCTATGTTCGCAATGAGAAATATAAATAGAAAAATATATATTAATATTTATCAAAAAGTTCATATATGTTTACTATATTTTTGTGTACGAACTATTGATGAATATTTGAAGGTGCTGTTTGCGATTTATTCGAATTAAATCAGTGATAAATGTTTAGAATCATTTCTACCAATTGTCATCCGCTAATTGACAGTGATAAAAGATAATTGGTACTGCAACATGTGTCGGTAAAGTGAAAAAATATTTGTAACGATGGAATCTTTAAAAAACAAATAATTTATGTTAATTTTCGACGAGATGTACTTTCAATCAGTTACTTCAATGAACAATCTGTAATATATATATTAGGGTGGGTCAAATAAAGTGACTATTTTTTTTTTTTCCTCGATATAATGAACAATGTATTGTTTGGCATCTCAAAAAAACTCTCTGCAAGTGTGAACCCTTCATATTTAAATTAAGAGGTCCCTCATCGCGAATTTTCATTTCCCATTTAAATAACATGGCAACATTTTTTTTTTAACTTTGTAATTTTATTAGACTTAAACCGTTGATGTTAGGAGAGTCTTTTAGCACATTTTTGTAGAACATTTGATGCTCTACAAAAAAGCTCTCTTGTGTCTAATCGATAAAAGTAACCGTACAAAAAATAATCGGTTATAATTAGCTCTGGATTCTACTTATCTCGTTTATTAGTACATAAATTTCAAATTTTTAAAAATTTTAGTTATCAACATGAATAAATATACTACTAATATATACTACTAATATATTACTAATATACTAATATACTACTAATATATTACTAATTGTTTTCAAACAAATATGAGAGAATCCAGAGCTAATTATCACCGATTATTTTTTGTACGGTTACTTTTATCGATTAGACGAAAGACAGCTTTTTTGTAGAGCATCAAATGTTCTACAAAAATGTGCTAAAAAACTCTCGTAACATCAACGGTTTAATTCTAATAAAATTCCAACGTTAAAAAAAAATGTTTCCATGTTATTTAAATGGGAAATGAGAATTCGCGATGAGGGACCTCTTAATTTAAATACGAAGGGCTCATACTTGCAGAGGGTTTTTTTTTGAGATGCCAAACAATACATTTTTCGTTATATCGAGGAAAAAAAAAATTAGTCATTTTATTTGACCCACCCTAATATATATATTGTTTCGTTAATGACGAAGTGATTAATTATGTTGTTCATTGAAACATGCTCTATAAATTTACAATCCAAATTTTTAATAGTCCGTATTTGGTTACATGTTATAGTCATTTTATTGGCCGATCTTTATGAACAAATGGGCATAATAATTTACCAATAAAGACTATGTAAGGAAGCCGCCAAAATTTCGACGTTAACGTTACCATAATTGGTCCTTTTTTTCAATGCCGATTTTATATAATCTTACTTTATTAAAAATCTCAGAAACCGATATAAAAAAAAGAAAGAAAAATCGTCAAATTTGTATTTTCTTCACATTACTGATTTAAGTCAATAACAACATTCAAAACTACAAAATCCATACGAGTCTTTTCAATTGCATTTTCCACTTTTTTATTTCTCTCTCCAACGTTCTCATTTTATTCATTTTCTATCGTACCGATTCCTTCTGTCGTGTTTATTTTTTTCTTCGATTCCTTCTATAAACCAGATTGCGAGCTCCTGTCGGTTGCCCGTTGTGCAGTAGCGTAGCATTTTGCGGAAGAAGTTGCAGGGATCAGGCTGTCGCAACGTATCACAAGTTCGAGTGCAAAATCCTTGCGCTTCTCGTGGGTAAGCTAGACAGATGCACGTACATGGAATATTACGAGAAATGTGTAGGGTCGAGACAGTACATTGAATTTTTATTTATTTTTTCAAAACTAATTTTTATCGTTTCATTTATTCATCTGTACATTTAAAAAAATGACATTATAATCTCATTCAAGTATTTTAATGAACTGTACAAAGTAATTTTACTTCTACACAAAAATATTCCTTTTGTACGCACAAATTGAACGCTACCGTCCGGATATTAAAATTTTTTGGAGTAAATAAAAAATAACAAAATAGTTGTGACGAATTTTCGTCTCGTACTTGTTACAGGTTCGGGAATGAGCGTACTGAGTACACTTGCTCTGAGAATGGTGACGCAAGAGGGCAACGAGAATTGTCGTCGTGTTTGCGAAAAATTGAAGAAACAAACAATTCATTCCACCAGCAAAAATTCGAGAGTCGTTCGGGAAAGAAAAGTTGATGGCGAGGAGGAGAAGGTGGATGATAAGGAGGAGGACGGAGGTCTGAGCAAATCGGCAAAACGACGTCTTAGAAAGAAGAAACTGAAAGAGAATTCGTTAAATCGCGGTGCATGCAACGAGAATACGGGAATAAAAACGAACGAGATAGAAGTTGATGCGAGGGCTTACGATTTGGTGACTCTAGCTGGTAGAAGATCCGCAAAGGATTTTCTCGAGAGAACTCTCATGGCGCTATTTCTTCTCAAAGGATTGCAGAAAGTACGATTTTTCACTAAGCCTTCGGAATCCGATGGTAAAAATAATGTTTTCTTTTACATGTACCTTTGAAAAGTAATACTTTTCAGGAACCGGGCTGAATTAATGGAAATATCGAGCTGTCGATAACAATTTTAACGGATGAGAGTTGTCAATTTTTATTTGGGCATGAAATTAATATAAAAATAAGATGCTGTGCAGGCGAAAAAAGCGACTGTTAAGAGGATGATGAATTTTTGTTTTTCAACGAAACAAATTAATGTGATAATTAATCGTCGCAACGGTAAACCGAGTACGCGATGCTTGTTTCAGCCAATTCTGTATGTAAAGAAAAGTCCCTCATAAGCTGTATTTTCCGCGATATTAATTTTTGACATTTCGACAAATCGTGACATTTAAATAAATCCCACAACCAAACTATTAAACTGACGTACCTTTATGATAAGAGCTTTTATGCTCGAAATTGAGTAAAGTTTTGGAAAAAAACATACTTGTATTCAATAGTATGCAAAAAAAATGGACAATACTGAAAAGTGAAATACAGTGGTTCAAAAAAGTATTCATACACCTTGCTTTTTTGCGATAACTTTATAGACACAAGCGATACGCAAAGAAAGCCAATTTTATTTAATAGTACATCAGGTGCAGAGATAAACTGCAAATGGAGAATTTTTTCCCAGGAATAATAGAAGAATTAAGCGAAAAAAACGAAAATTTTCGGGCAAAAAAAGTATTCATACACTAACAATTATAGCGAAAACCTACATCATCATAGTTGTTAATTATAACTAATATTTGGTGTGCATCCCTTTTGCTTCAATTATCGCCTCGAGTCTCTTAGGCATGGATTCTACTAGCTTTTGCGTTGTTTCTTTTGCTATTTTCGTCCATTCTTCTAAAAGCACTCCTTGGAGATCGGATTTGTTTGTTATTTTTCTTTTTCTAATTTCTACATCCACCAAGTGCCATACATTTATACAGTAACCACATTATAGAGTAACCATTCCCTCGTTTTCATGGCAGTATGTTTCGGGTCGTTATCTTGTTGGAAGTAAAAATTTCCATCCAGGCCCATTTTATCTACACTTGCTTTCAAATTGCTGCGCAACACGTCGATATACTTCCGGGCATTCGTTGTACCATCTATAAAAGCCAGATTACCAACGCCATAATATCCCATACAGCCCCAAACCATGACGCTTCCTCCGCCGTGCTTTACAGTCGGTATTAAATTTTTCTGCTGGAGCTCGGTATTTGGTTTCCGCCGGACGAATTTTTTTCCATCGAACCCGAAGATGATAAACTTCGATTCATCCGAGAATACGACACGTTTCCAAAATTCTATAGATTTTTTTACGTAGGCTTTTGCGAAACCTAAACGTTATTCTCGATTTATATTATTAATTAATGGTTTTTTCCGGGCAGTTCTGCCGTATATTTGGGCAGAATGCAAAACGTTTCGAATAGTCCGGGGACACACGCTCTTCCCCGATGTTGACGCGACATCATTCGCTAAACTGCGAGCACTTGTGAACGGTTTTTTTTGTAGCCCCTGTAACGATACTCCGACGCTCTCGTACCGTTAGTATTCTCGGTCGACCGGTTCGCGGCTTATTTTCTGTGCTGTTTGTTCTTTCGTATTTTTTTTATTATATATTGCACTGTTGCGAAACTTTGATTTAGTTCTTTACTAATTTTTCGATAACTTTCACCGCGTTTCCGAAGAAAAATCACTCTATCTCGCATGGATATTGATATTTCGCTTTTCTTTGCCATCGTGTCTGTTCAGAGCTTGAAGATCTACTACCGCATGGAATAGGTCAAAACCATTGTGTAAACGAAGACTCGTTTACATTGTACGCGGAGGTCAGACCGTCCGTGAGTGAATATCGAGGTTTAGCAGCTCAGTCATAAGTGTACGAATACTTTTTTTGGCCCGAAAATTTTCGTTTTTTTTCCATTATTCTTCTATTATTCCTGGGAAAAAATTCTCCATTTGCAGTTTATCTCTGTACCCGATGTACTATTAAATAAAATTGGCTTTCTTTGCGTATCGCTTATGTCTATAAAGTTATCGCAAACAAAACAAGGTGTATGAATACTTTTTTGACCCACTGTAGCTACTAATCTTCGATATTTCTAGCTGAAATTTGTATCGCGTACTCGGTCTACTCTATCACGAAAAATCAATCGTTATTCGATATTGTCAATTTTTCTAAGCAATTATTCAGTGTTCCCTTAAAATGTTTTGCCTGAGTTAATACGATTGCGTATTTAGAGACACATAAGTATTTTTATCCCCCGAGTATCTCAATTAATGTATCTTTAAAGAATCACCGACTGACGAGGAAATCGAGATCGGTGCATTGCTCCTGAGAAATCTCCAACTGTTGCAATTCAATGCTCACGAAATTTACGAGACTCGTTTGGCACCGAATCATCGTTATCGCGGCAACAAAACTGTCTACGTTGGCATCGCTATTTATCCAAGCGTCGCGCGTTTCAATCACGATTGTTATCCGGCAGTTACGAGGTAAAGTGCTCCTTGCTTCGAATATCGTGCTCTATACATATATATGTTATGATATTGCACAGTACATATTCTCGGGGTACCTAATTAGCTTCGAAATAATTTCTATAGTACCCGTTCGATGAACACAACGAGAAGTTCTCGGTTTCTCAGGCTTTATAGGATCGAGTATAGCGTCCCAAGCTAATGTACAATTATTTTGTTTTAAAATCGTTAACAAGCCCATCGCGAACATGACTCTTCCAATTACTGGAAACACACTTTATTTCGTAACCGAATTTCGTTTGAAATTCGTTTTATTATTGTTCTTTATTATTAACGGGTTAGGCCACTCTAGAGGCTAAAAAAATAAGCTTGTTTGGGGATTTTTTTTCAGAAAAACTCGAAAATAAATCGAGATTACAAAATAGTCTGTTTATCATACATATCAGTGACTGTATATAATAATTTTGTTGTTTTGTTTTGTTTTTGCAATAATGTCTTCATTTTTGTTAACCGGAAAAATAACTCTTTAAAGAGTTATTTTTAAAAAATCTTTAAAAATACATTTTCTATGGAAGTGCGTAGGATGTTTTTTTTTATATTGCATAGTTCATTTGTTATTAACAATTTTCTGACGATTTTTTAAGCAAATTTTTTACTTTTCACTTTAGAAGTCACGCCATTTTGCCAAAAATCAATATATCAAAAAAATCCTGCGCACTTCCATAGACAATGTATTTTTAAAGATATATTCAAAATTTCAAGTGAATCGGTTAAAAATTGTCTGAGTTATGTTTCCGGCCAACAAAAAACGGAGACGTCATCGCAAAAACGCTGCACAGCCGCCATTTTGATATTAATCGATTCAAAAAAATTATTGTATACAGTCACTGATACGTATGATAAACAGCCTATTTTGTAATCTCGATTTATTTTGTAGTTTTTTCTGAAAAAAAAATCCCCAAAAAAGCCTATTATTTCGGCCTCTAGAGTGGCCTAACTCCTTAAGGGGGGAAATAGGGTCAGGACAGCGTTTTCTCAATGATTTTCATGAATTTATTTATAGTATAAAAAATGAATATAATTCATTGAAACTTTGAGAATATTTTATACATATATTTAAGTATACGAGGGGGAACCCAAAAAAAACGGGAATTACGCTGCAGCGGGGAGGGAGAGTAGGGGAACCCATTGCTCGACCAGGTGTCCGTTGGGGACACGTCTCCTGAGTTAGTGTGCGAAGTTCTGTCGCCGTTAGTGCATCGGTTCGCCCGTGGGAATTTTTGTAGTGAAACAACTTTTTCCATTTCGACGAAAACGTGATGGCCGATTGTCGAGAGCAACGCGCGGCTGTGAAATTTTGTTTCCTGTTGGGGAAATCAAAAACCAGAGTCTACGAGTGGTTTTCACGGTTTAAAAATCGAGAAATGTCAATTGAAGACCAACCCCGTTCAGAACGCCCATCAACGTCAAGAAGTGACGAAAACGTCGACAAAATCAATGCTCTCATTCGTGAAGACCGTCGCCGAACAATTGATCAACTCTGTGAGATGTCTGGGATATGATGGAGTTCAATTCAGAGGATTTTATCCAAAGATTTGCACACGAGGAGAGTTGCAGCCAAATTTGTCCCTCGCCTTCTCACAGACGAGCAAAGGGAGCGTCGACTTCAGGCATGTTTTCAACTTCAAAATCAGCTCGAAGAGGACCCTGAACTTTTTTCCAAAGTGATTACTGGTGATGAATCGTGGTGCTATGCATACGACCCCGAAACAAAGCAGCCATCAAGCCAGTGGAAGACACCTCGCTCTCCTCGTCCGAAAAAAGCTCGCCAAGTGAAGTCAAACATCAAGACAATGCTCATTTGTTTCTTCGATTGCAGAGGTGTTGTGCACGCGGAGTTCGTTCCCCCGGGTCAAACTGTTAACCAGAAGTTCTACTTGAAGGTTTTGAAAAGATTGAGGGAGAGTATCCGGAAGAAAAGGGCAAATCTTTGGCGCACAAGTGACTGGTTCCCCCATCATGACAACGCGCGGCCCACGCCGCTCTCTCCGTAAAGCAGTTTTTGACCAAATACTGCATGACACCAATTGTCAACCCCCCCCTACTCACCGGATCTAGCCTCCTGTGATTTTTTTTTGTTCCCCAGACTCAAAAGGGACACGAGAGGAAAGCGTTTTGCCACTGTGGAGGAGGTAAAACAAAAATCGCTGGAAGGCCTAAAGAACATCTCGATAAGTGAATTTAAAAAATGTTTTGAACATTGGAAGAATCGTTTGCAGAGGTGCGTTGTGGTCAAAGGAGAATACTTTGAAGATGATCAAAATTTGGTGTAAAAATATTAAAAAATAAATAAATTATGACGAAATTCCCGTTTTTTTTGGGTCCCCCCTCGTATACTATAAAATTTTCGAAGAATTTCCTTGAAAAAAACCGAAAATATTAGCGACCCCATATTGCAGGTCACAATCAGACTCAGCATTTTGCGTACATTCTGGAAGCCGCAATTTTCATCTGAAATCAAACAAGGTTGGAATTTACTTTTATTATATGTCTGTCTTCTATATGAACCTAAATGCTATCAAAAAAAAAAAAAGAAAATTGAATTTTTCACAGGGGTCAAAACAAAAAAGCATGATTTTTTGGCATTTTTTACAACTTTATTTGCAAAAAAAAATTATTTTAAATAATGATAATATTCCGATTTTAGGTTCATATATAGCGCAATACTATGGAGAAAGTAACTGCCAATTTTCAAAACGATTGGTTAAAAACTTTTCCAATTAGCGTGTACGCAATTTCCAAAAAAGTCGTTTTCAGAAAAACGCGTTTGAAAAAATAGTACCAAGAAAAACAAGCAATATGGGGTCGCTAATATCTTCGGTGTTTTTCAAGGAAATTCAAAAATTTTTCAAAAAATTTTATAGTATATACTTAAATATATGTATATATATTCTCAAAGTTTCAATAAATTATATTCATTTTTTTATACTAAAAAAAAATTCATGAAAATCATTGAGAAAACGCTGTCTTAACCCTATTTCCCCGCTTAATGGCTTATAACCACAGAACGAGTCGGAATTTTCATAAAAAATTTTGGAAACATATTTTTCAATAGTTTTACTAACAATTTATGAAATTTAAAAAGAATCGATTTTTTTAACCGTCTAACCCTATTTCCCCTCTTAAGGGTGAACACCACTGTGACCCCCTGTTTTTTTTCACATTTTTCAAGAATTTTTTTTTGTGGGAAAAAAAAGAGATATTTGAAAAATTTTTTTGGGTTTTGTTCCTTGTTTATTAATGTATCAAAAAACATTTTTTTCACATTTGTCACGCCGCATGGTGGCACTGGGGAAGCTCTCGCGTCAGGTGCTGTCATCTCCGCGGCACGCAGCAGAACTCTCTTCAACGTCGATCTGAAAAAAAATACCGAGTGTTTTCGTTAATAATATGATATTTTGAAGAGAAGTACATAGGGATTTAGAAAAATATTGTTTTAAAAATAATAGGCACGCCTTTGAAATTAAAGTTAATTTCAAAGGCGTGCCTATTATTTTTAAAACAATATTTTTCTAAATCCCTATGTACTTCTCTTCAAAATATCATATTATTAACGAAAACACTCGGTATTTTTTTTCAGATCGACGTTGAAGAGAGTTCTGCTGCGTGCCGCGGAGATGACAGCACCTGACGCGAGAGCTTTCCCAGCGTCACCATGCGGCATGAAAAATGTGAAAAAAATGTTTTTTGATACATTAATAAACAAGGAACAAAACCCAAAAAAATTTCTCGAATATCTCTTTTTTTTCCCACAAAAAAAAGTTCTTGAAAAATGTGAAAAAAAAACAGGGGGTCACAGTGGTGTTCACCCTTAACGAGTAAGATATTTCATGATTATTAATGGGAAACTTTTACCACAGATACTTCACCGGTAGAAACATCGTTATAAGAGCACTGCGTCCTCTTAAAATTGGCGAAGTTATAGCGGAAAATTATGGACCGATATTTACGAAAAAAACGGTCAAAGAGAGGCAGCGATCACTGATGGGAAGATATTGGTTCAGATGCTCGTGTCTCGCTTGTAACGAAGATTGGCCAGGCTTTGATAATTTGACAAATCACTCGGCAAGACTCAGGTATACATACATATTTGTGTTTAACAAACCTGCAAAATAGTACACTGTTTAAGTAATGTTTTATTTTGTGGATTCCATTATTTTGTTGTATTTTTTTTTATGGATAATGTTAATCTTCTCCATTGCCCATTATCAATATAATTTTATTCATTATCCATTATATCGATGATCCAGTTTTCCATAATCCGATTGATTAACAATGATTGAATATTCATTAGATTAACACAATTATTTTCCGGATTTATTGCGGATGTAATTACACTTAAAAGTGATTTTTAGATTACGACCACTATCCTCGCCTCTGCCTTTTTTTATACCGAAGGATTATTTCGACGATGAAATTTCGAACGATATCGACAAAACATATGTATTGAACCGGAACTTTTCAGATGTCCAACCGATGGATGCAAGGGTCTGCTGTCTCAGCCACGTAAACAGGGACGCCCGATGAAGTGTTTGAGCTGTCAGAAGTTGAAAAATCTCGACGAAAGAATGAAAAGTCTGGCAGAGTGCGAGATGGAATATACACGAGGTTTGGCGATGATGGAAGAGGAAAAGACTCTTGAGGCTATGGACATATTTGCGAAAGCTCTTGAGAAATTTCATCGCGTTGCCGTACCTCCGCATCGAGAGACTCATCTCGTGGAAATCGCTTTCGCAGCATGTATGGCAGATTCCGGTAACACCTGGCGACCCGTACAATAATTGAAATAAATTAAAAAATATATGGCAAAAAAAATTCTCTATAACCGGTGTCATATTAATGTGTTATCTCGTTCGATTTTTTTTCTTTCATACTTTCTTATAAACTTCTTTTTTTCTTCGAATTGTCCTATTAATATCTCGTTTGGAAAAAAATGGTACCACGGATAAATCGAATCGTTTGATTATTGGACGAATTCCAGTCGTGTATTTCGCAATATACCGAGATAAACATGGTATTTATATAAGGTATATCGTCGTTATTAAATTCCTCGGATAGTTCTGAATGTTTGTTATTGAAATACCAATCCCGCATAGGCAAATAATTGGTCATAGTTAGAGGAAGGCTTCACGATCATTTTCGGTTTAGTTCGAAAGCAAAAAAATAAAAATATAATCATATGGAAAATCCCAAAGGGAACGGAAACGTTTTCGAAGATCATGCAAACAAATAATTCAGATAGAAATCTAAAAAAATGTGAATGTTTCTTTTTTTTTAAATAAAATAATTTAAAAAATGGAACACTTACAATTTTTTATCCCCCGCAAGTATTTCGAACAATCTCTCGATTGCAATTTTTTTTTTTATAAAATAAAAAACAAAACCAGTAAATGCCGGCTTTTGATTGAAATTTACCTCGAAACCTCTGTTATCGTGGCTAGCCAAAAACTTTTCTCGAATTGGTCGCCTGACATTCGGCCATCACTAACCCGATAAATATAATCGGATCACGAAAGGTCCCGATGCGTAGTGTGCTTTTGAATATTTCATACTAAAAGTGCACTCTCTCTCGGGGATCAATACTTTAGGTTTATTTATTTTTTTTTTTTTTTTTTGAATATTTTACCCTCCGACGCACTCACGAGGATTCAATATTGAGGATTTCTTTTTTTTCACGCCGGAAATTCTTTTTGTCATTCTCTAAGAAGAATGGCTACAGTCGCGGTGTCGACGAATGACCACACTTATTACGATTGATTTGATTGTAAAAGTAATTTTCATCTCGCAACAATTGTACGAAATTTTCGTAAAGTATCTTTAATAATTTCTCCATTCGTTGCATAATTACTTCTCCAGTCTTCGACGAGAGAGATTCCTCCCCGTCTACATTGGTCCATACGAGATCTGTTCAAAAAGTATCGCTAATTTTGAATTTCCGCGGGCTACGTATGTTCGATTTTCGATTTTTTTGTGGCGTTAGGTTGGTACTCATGTACCTCACTTATGCCGGAAAAATCGGCCATTTTGAACGTTTAGTTAATTGTTGACAGCTGTTTTGATTAGACGTGTTTTGGCTTGTCTTCGATTTTTGCCTATTCCAAAAAAGCAGCTTCCATTCCGATGATTGAGCTTTGGTTTCCACGTCATAACCATAAACCCATGATTCGTCACGAGTTATGAGCCTCTGGAGCAAATTTGGGTCGTCGCGGACCGAGTCCAACAGCTCCTTAGCAATGTTAACGCGACACTGTTTTTCTTCGAAATTGAGCAATTTTGGCAGGAATTTCGCGGCGACCCGTCTCATGCCCAAATCATTGGTAAAAAACGAATAGCACGAGCCAATCGATATGTTTAGTTCCTCAGCAATTTCTCTAACGGTGATTCGACGATTGGCCAATATTATTTTCGTCACTTCATCGATGTTTTCGTCTGTTGTTGATGTGCTCGGGCGTCCGAAACGCATTTCGTTGCTCGCATCTTCTCGGCCCTCTGAGAACATTTTGTACCACCGATAAACGTTGCTTTGGTCCAAGGTAGCTTCACCATATGCCACAGTCAACATTTGGAATGCGTCCGCTCACTTAATTCTGTTTTTCACACAAAATTTGTTCGATTCATTTTTTGGAACAGGCAAAAATCGAACACAAAGCCAAAACACGTCTAACCAAAACAGCTGTCAACAATTAACTAAACATTCAAAATGGCCGATTTTTTCAGCATAAGTGAGGTACACGAGTACCAACCTAACGCCACAAAAAAATCGAAAATCGAATATACGTAGCCCGCGGAAATTCAAAATTCGCGATACTTTTTGAACAGACCTCGTATATTCTTCGCTCAGCACTTTTGCACTCACAATTTTAAGATATTGTAAGCTGCCGCCGTTTTTTTCTCCGTCTCATCGTTTCTTGGTTAATCGTTTTTCTTTTCTTTTTTTTCCCCTCAAACGGTTACTTTAATTAGACATAAAGATATTATTTACGTCACAACGACTCAGGGTTTTGCTTGATTTTTTTGTCTTTGCAAGACAAATCATCGTTTCTTTTTTTACTACTGGAACGCTGAATTCCTCTTCGGTCCCTCTGCCTCTGCTACGCACGCAAACGAACGTAATTTGTTATGAGAAAATCGTCATTGAACAAAATTCCGACGAATGACTACAATTATTACGAATGATTCGATTGTAAAAGTGATTTTCATTTCGCAACAATCGTACGAAATTTTCGATAAAGTATCTTTAATCATTTTTCCATTCGTTGCTTAATTACGTCTCCAGTTTTCACGAGAGAATTTCTCCTCGTCCGCATTCGTCGTAAAATAAAATGATAATTATTTTTCTCCGGTGAGAACAAAATGTGT
Source organism: Oxytorus armatus (assembly GCA_958009045.1). Taxonomy (NCBI): domain Eukaryota; kingdom Metazoa; phylum Arthropoda; class Insecta; order Hymenoptera; family Ichneumonidae; genus Oxytorus; species Oxytorus armatus. Next base: position 31,150,503 of record OY253747.1, on the reverse strand, counting down.
GCTGAAATGAGAATCAATAATTGAAATTAAGGGGAGAACGAGGACAGACAGAGTAGAAGGGTCTTCTAAAATGAACGTAACAGCAGTTTTTTTTTTGTGTTTTAGTTTCTTCAAGGTTTTACGATTTTTTTTCTTCAATTTATTTTTTATAATGCACATGTTTCGTGAAAAAATTAAATTCCATGTATGAAATTAGCATTTAGAGCTTCACGTTTCGGTACAAAATTCACTGGGCAGTCGACGGGTGACTGATGCGAGGCAAACGAGACGTCTCGTTCCCGCCCGCTGTTTTTTCTTCTTTTAATCTCATCCCGTGTCTCGTTTAATTTTTCATTTTTATTTATTTTTTGTTTCATCGGATACAAAAAAAAGCGAAGAACAGACGGGAAATTTTGGCGCACGGTTCCTCGACAGCCCGTCGATCTCTTTACGTGGAGATTCTGTTCGAAAAAGTGAACGCCACGCTCCGGTTTTTTTTTTTTGTTTTTTAAATCTTATTTTTTTCCCTCTCACTCTCTTTCAACAATCCACACATACGCACGCACACACACACACACACGCACGCACAACCCCAGGGGCCTTTCAATGTTTGCCCTCACTTTGTCCACGGTGTAGCTGTTCGCTCTCGTTAGCCCTCATTTCTCGATCGCGTTAATCTCGAGAAAAAATCATTTTTGTTGTTGTTGCTGTTGCTGTTATTTTTCTTCGTGTTTTCTTTTCTGACAACTAATTGACAACTGTCGCACTTAGTTATAATAGCTGCTTTAAATCGGTTATTATTGCAATTCGATCTTCGTCTTGAAAATTATTTTTATCCTTTGTTTACACTTAAATTCTCGCGGATCTAAAACGGAGCTTTGTGTTGTTCAGTTCGTACATCCCCAACGATCGTCCCCCGCCGTTTAATTCAATTCACCATGATTCCACCCCACCCAAAAAAAAAAAAAACGTCGAGACGCGATTTTTTTATCACTTTCCTCAATTACCCGATTGAATTTTTTTTTTCTCGACTCTTTCCTGTCTGTTTTTTTTTAACTCTTTTCTTCGTGTCCTTTCCCTTCTCTTCCTTTTTCATAAAAGAAAAAAACCTTTTTGTTTCCTTCCAAGAAGAACACGGAGAGTTCGGGATCTAGCTGTTCGTTTCCCCGAAGTTTTTATTTTCCCCTCTTCATTCAATTCCGACAAATTTCGCGAGATACGTTAGTGAGCACTGATCTCGAATTACCCGACGATGCAAAAAAAACGGAAAAAAAATGGAGCAGCGCGTTTCGCGTCTCGAAAGAGCCACAAAAAAAATCTCTCGCTGTGTTGATGGCATTTCATTCTTTAACTCTCCTTGCAAATTGAATTGCACTTGGTTAACGCTTTAACACCACCTTCTACCCCCGCATGGACATCGACACACTGGCTGACTGGTTCCGCTATTTTTTTTCTTTTTTTTAACCGAATAATACACGTATCGCTCTTTTTTCGCATGCACTCTTCTTTTTTGTTTGTTTTTTTGTTTTCTTTTTTTACGACAGACCCAAAACCCTCACCCGACAAATCCGGACGAAAATTCGTTAGGGTGGGTATTCCATTACTTTTTTACTTTTTTGTTTTTGTTCTTCGACTTCACTTTTACATTTCCGTCGTAGTGTTCGATTTCAGTCAACACATGCATTGTACTTTTTTTTTCGCAGTCAGTATTGCAATTTTTTTTTTTTTTTCCCCAATTCACTCTCATTCCTTCCCGAAGGTTCGAGGTTTTTGTTTATCTTCCCTTCTCCCTCACAACGACATTCGCACCCACTCCCTCCCTCTCTCTCTCTTGCAAGCCTGACTTTGTTATTAAAAAATGTTTCACTTTTTTTGTGTGTTTTTCTCATTTAATTCTTCCTTATTGTTTTTCTTCTCGTTCGCTTGTTTTTTTAATTCTGTTTCTACGGTGCTTCGTGTACCGCGCGATTACGTTAATCGTGCTAACGATTTTGCCAAGTTCGATTGGGGCCCTACCTCGACGAAGAGGATTTTTATTTTTTCGAATATTTTTCAACGAGAATCCTGCGCCTTCGTACAAAACAAATACATCACGATTTGGCGCGTTGTATTTGACGATTTTTATCTTCACTCTGTTCCGAGTATATCGGCTTCTGATATTTTTTTGTATTGTTTTTTTTTTTTATCGTTGGAACGTAACGTAATCGCGAGTCATTGAAAAACAAAATATATATATATGTATATATATATTCTTCGCTCAGCACTCTTGTACTCACAATTTCTAGATATTATAAGCTGCCGCCGTTTTTTTTTTTTGCCTGTCTCATCGTTTCTTGATTAATCGTATTTTTTTTTTCCTCAAACGGTTACTTAAATTAGACACAAATAAAGATATTATGCACGTCACAAGGACTCAAAGGGGGTTTTGCTTGATTTTTGTTTTTGCAAGACAAATCATCGTTTTTTTTTTTTTTTTTTTTTTTTACTACTGGAACGCTGAATTCCTCTTCGGTCCCTCTGCCTGCTACGCGCGGAAAGGAACGTAATTTGGTAAGAGAGAAAATCGTCGTGGAACAAAATTCTGTGTTTTCGTGTGTTTTGTCTGTGTTGGTGATTTTTTTTTCTTTTTTTTTTTTCTTCCTCAGACGCAAACTTGTGGACCGCAGGTGGGGCGCGCCGGAGATGAGACAAACGGGGGGGGAGTTAATTGATTCGTCGGTTCGGGAAAACACAAGTGCGACGAAAAATATTTCGGAAAAAATAAAATAAATGCCCGCCACAGTTGAAACGTGAAAACGAGTGGGCGATGATTGAAATGGCACGAATCCGGCGGTTACAAAGAAAAATGTAAACTTTATTTCATGGCGGCACTACAAAATTAAAGTAAAAAATTTTGTTTAAAAGTGCTTTTTTCATGCGGATTATATAAATCTTTTTTATTATTTTTTTTATTATTATTATTTCTCTCTCTTTATTCTCTCTTTCTCTCTCTCTCTTAAACTCTCTTGACAAGTCACACTAGAATTGTCACTAGAGCAGAACAGATAGCCGTGCAACGGGTTCCGACGTTTCGTGAGGTCATTCTCGAAGAGAAAAAGGGAAAAAAACCAAAAACAAAATGGAAAAGTTGGATTATCGACGGTTTGTTTTTTGTAATAAAAAAAAACCAAAGGTACTCTCGCGAAAAGACCTTTGTCAGGTTTTTTTTTTTCTTTCACCAACGAGAATTATGGTTCACGAAACGTTCTCAAACTCGAAGCGGGCACTGCGATTGTCCAAATCGTGAGTCAAAATTTTTTTAATTTTTTCGACACGTTTCTAAGTCCAATCAACAGTCACGTAACAGTTCGCCGTTTTTTTTTTTTTTTTACAACAGTACCGTCACCCTCGACCCTCCAGGGGTCTTCTTCTCCTACATTATTGCTATTTCATCAACGATAAAAAAAATAACCAAAAAAAGAAACACAAGATCGATTTAACGGTGGGTATAAAAAATGTTTTTTTTATTCGAGCCACACACGCTGGCGATAACGCACGCGGACACTGAATGAAAGGGTGGAGGCGGGGGGGAAAAAAGGTGCAAAAACGCGATCGACGTTTTCGCAAACGTTTTTTTTTTTTTGTTTTTTATATATAAATTGGCGCAACAAACATGATCTTGCAAAAGTGCCCTATACATGAATGAAAATTTATTCACGTCGCAATTCACAAGTCGTGAAAATTACGAATGACGAACAAAAAAAAAAAGATGAATTCGAAGATAACGAAATTATAGCGCACGCTCGCTCGCGGAGGAATTTGTCTCAATAAATTCGCGGACAATGTGCCACGATAAAGGGAAACCCGAGGATAGGATAAAAAAAAAAAAGAAACAATCGGAAAAAACGCGAGGGGACAAAAAAAAATCCCAAAATTATCTTTTACCTCGTCTCAGCTCCGTAATTCTCTTTCTCAAGGTAGCACTCGAGTAACCACGCACCCACCGCCACTGCGTGTGTGTTTCATTGTGTGTGTGTGTGTGTTTTTTTTTTTTTTCGTCTGTCGCGTGTAAGTTTTTTTTTTCCCTCCTCCCAACTCTTCGTGGTCAAACCGCAAAGGGTTGTCTAGGCTCACGAGGATCAGCGAGTTGTTTGGGCGAAAAAAGAAACAAAAAAAAAAATCATTTTATCCGAACACCTCGAGTACCCATTGTGTTAGAGGAAAAGAAAGAGAAAAAAAAACCAAATTAAATATCCGTCCACGATAAAGTGTTAACTCTTCGAAACTCATTGATCGCTATTCTATCTACGCTTCTCGATTTTTTTTTTTTTTTGTTCTTTTCTCTTTTATTTTCTTGTTCCTTCTTCATCGGGAATACCGTTGAACACGAATTTTCCGGATAATCATCCGCGAATCGCGGTTCGGATGTTCTCTCTTTCCTTACGTACCGCAAAATTTACTTCTTTCTCGTGTAGAGGGGGGTGGAGCTGGGGGGAGTGTCGAGTAGTTTTTTCTTGTTGGCAATTTCTTTTCTTTTGTTTGTTTTGTTTTGTTTTGTTTTTTTTTTTTTTTGGATTTTCTTATTTGTTATATTATGCTGTTGCTGCTGTTGTCCGCTGTCGCTGCTTTCCGCTGCTCCGCCGATGTTTCAAGGATGTGAATTCGCTGCTGCGGTTCGCTCCCTTAAATTCCTTTCGTCATCGCGTTACAACGAGTATTCGCGCTGTATCCGCATATATATATATATATATATAATGTTTTTTTTCTTTCTGTTATACATATAGATGTGAAATATAAGTAAAGCGCAAATACTCGTTATAATTCGAAGAGTTGATTCGCTTCAAAGGAGCTTTTGTTGGTTGTTTGTTATACGTGGTAGTAGCGGTTATTGTGGCTTTAAGCGGTGCTCTCGGTGGTGGTGTTCTGCACGGGTACGAGATCCTGTAAAAGTTCGACAAAGAACGGTATTTCCGGTCAGTAAGGTCGAACGGTGGTGGGAAGAGGAATTTTTTTAAATTTCTTTTTCTCATTACGACGAGAAAGGACGGGCTGTAAAAGAACCGATAGCCCCGCGGTTATGGTTGAAAAACAAAGGGGAATATTATGCATTTAAGTTTGCCCTTAAACTTAAGCTATGCACGATGGAAGAAAATTAACTTAAATTATTAACGCACGGTAGGATTGGCCACGCTAACGAATTTAATTAATTGATTACGAGAACAGACAAAGGGAAAATTTTATTACAGTTTACTGGCGGGGGGGGAGACTGAGGGCGGGGGGCGTGTAGGAGAGATTAAATATTGGTTTCCTTTTGAGAGAATATTTTTATTTTAAGGCTCGATCTTTTCGTCTTTTCATGAAAAATCGCGTACCAATAAAACGCAAGCTTTGACCTATTGACGATTTTTTTTTTTTTTGCAAGCCGACAACATCTCGAAGGCAATTTCAAAAAGATGTGTTCGAAACGTTGGAAGAAGTAATTATGAGCAGAGACGGACGGAACGGCATTTTTCGACAGACCGAACATAAAAATCGTTCTACCTTAATTACTATTTCATGCTGCACTTCCGATGCTAGAAATTTTACGTAATAACGAATTTATACGAAAAAAAAATTGAAAATCCATAGAATATTTTTATATCAAGGATTGTTTTGTTCGTCTTTTAATTTTAAAAAATCGAGCACCAATAAGACGTAAGCTTTGAGCTATAGAACATTTTTTTTTTTTTTTTTTGCAAGCTGACATGTTCGCATTTTTTTTGCATCTCGAAGGCAATTTCAAAAAATGTGTTTAAAACTTTGACAGGAGTAATTATTAGCAGAGATGGACAGAACGGAATGTTTCGACAGGCTGAAAAAAAAAAAAAATCGTGGAACTCTCTTTCCCTCTCAATTACAATTTCATGCTGCACTTGCGATGCCAGAAATGTTACGTAAAAACGAAATTATACGAAGAGAAAAGTGAAAATCCATAAATACTCGTATTTCCGTGACACATTTGATTTTATCTCGATCATCGATCACACAAGCGTGACAGAGCGAGCTTTCGTGAAACTTCGAAAATTCGCTGCGGAGGAATTAGGAAATCGAGAGTAATTCGTGCGAACAAACAGAGCAGAGAAACAACGAAAAAACGATAAAATATTAGCAACAGCGTTAAATTCTAACGAGGATAGAGTCAAGCGCCGAGAAGAGAAATGAGCATTTAAAAGAAAATCGGGTGTTGAGGGAAGAAAGAAAAAAAAAAATAGGAATACTTTACCTGAATGTTAGGGATCACTGCTGCACCGGAATCTTTAGATGCACTCACCGTCTGCTCCGGCTGAAAATAGTACAATGGAAGACGTGCAAAAGTGTGTGCCAAGCGCTACTTCTATTTCGACGAGGGACACGGTTTTATGGATGTCGTACGTACGTACACGGGGATAGAGCGGAAAATAGAGAGAAAACGAAAGAGAAAAAAAAAATAAAAAATAGATAGATAGAGAAGGAAGAGCCGAGGCAAACTCCATTCAACGAGCGTACGGTATAGCGCTTCTCGAAACTCCCCCGAAAACACAGTCGAAGCGAGGATCATCCGAGGGGGAGATACACGAAAGGACACTCTCGCTTAATTGCCCAAACTTTTCCCACGCGAAAGGGAGACAACACGACTGGGACAGTTCGTCCATCTACTATTCATGAGTTTTAGATGCCCGAAAGTACGTCCAAACACGAAATCTCTAATCGTAGAACTAGCCAAATGGAAATCGAAGGGATTCAATTTCAAAATACAAACAAAACTATAGTTCAAGAAATGGCACTGAGAGCGTAACGGGATAAAAAAAAATTAAAGATCGCACACGGTGAAACGAGTGTGAAATTTATCGCGATTCTAAATATGGAAATATCCGTTTTATCCGGGTGTACGTACGTTCGTAAATGAGGCGGGAATATTTCGTTGCCGCTTGTTCGACTCGTCGAAACGTAAGGTTCATCGGGTAACGAGAACGAACGAGAATAGTCACAGTTTAAAAATGCGATTCTACGTGGCTCGCGGCGATTGATATTACGATGTAATATCTGTCTGTTCAAAGAGTATCGCGAATTTTGAATTTCCGCGGGCTACGTATATTCGATTTTCGATTTTTTTTTTGTGGCGTTAGGTTGCTACTCATGTCCCTCACTTGAGCTGAAAAAATCGGCCATTTTGAATGTTTAGTTAATTGTTGACAGCTGTTTTGGTTAGACGTGTTTTGGCTTGTCTTCGATTTTTGCCTATTCCAAAAAAGCAGATTCCATTGCGACGATTGAGCATTGGTTTCCACGTCATAACCATAAACCCATGATTCGTCACCAGTTATGACCCTCTGGAGCAAATTTGGGTCGTCGCGGACCGAGTCCAACAGCTCCTCAGCAATGTTAAGGGCGGGGTGAGGGTTTTCACTTTCGAAAAATCGATTTTTTTTTTGTGTTATCTTATTGTTTAACATTTCAAGAATATGTCCTTAACATTTTAAACCGATCTAAGCAATATTCTTGAAGTTATTGTCTTATTAATCTCCTGGCCTTTAACGCTATACCTCTGACAGCTGCGGGCGGTCGGGCTAGCAGTGCACTTTAGACGCGTTTTTCTCAAAACTACTTTTTCAAAGTCCGTGTTCACTGCCATTTAAAAACTACTTGACCGATTCATTTCGAACTTTGTACACATTTTCTACATATAAAATACCTCCCCCCAACGTTTAGTTAAATTTATTTATTTTTTTACCTTAAGGGTGTTTCCCACCCACAAAATGGCGGAATTTTTCGTGGAAAATAGAAGTTCACACTTCAGATGGCCGCCAAAAATTTTTAAAAGAAAAAAAAAATTATCGGAGAACGTTGGGGGGAAGATTTGATTATAATTTGACTAAATTTTCATGGTTTTTCATTTTCAGATAATTTCCGGCCGAGTTATCGTGAACACCGCAAATAGTTTTTTTTTTTCCGAGACGTTCTGGGGGAAGCTCTGTTACGGGCTTATGCTTCGAATATTTCTGCATGAAAAAATTACACAACATTGTCAAAAGTATGCTCAATAATGTACAAAAGGTTCGAATAAAATTGCTCGATCCATATTTGAGGAATAAAATCGCAAAAAAAGAGTTTTTTTTTACGCTGAAGCCCTTACCCCTCCCTTAACGCGACACTGTTTTTGTTCGAAATTGAGCAATTTTGGCGCGAATTTCGCGGCGACCCGTCTCATGCCCAAATCATTGGTAAAAATCGAATAGCACGAGCCCAATCGATATGTTTAGTTCCTCGGCAACTTCTCTAACGGTGATTCGACGATTGGCCAATATTATTTTCTTCATTTCATCGATGTTTTCGTCCGTTCTTGATGTGCTCGGGCGTCCGGAACGCATTTCGTTGTTCGCATCTTCTCGGCCCTCTGAGAACATTTTGTACCACCGATAAACGTTGCGTTGGTCCAAGGTAGCTTCACCATATGCCACAGTCAACATTCGGAATGCGTCCGCGCACTTAATTTTGTTTTTCACACAAAATTTGATACGGATTCTTCGATCCATTTTTTGGAATAGGCAAAAATCGAAGACAAGCCAAAACACGTCTAGCCAAAACAGCTGTCAACAATTAACTAAACATTCAAAATGGCCGATTTTTTTAACATAAGTGGGGGACATGAGTGCCATCCTAACGCCACAAAAAAGTCGAAAATCGAATACACGTAGCCCGCGGAAATTCAAAATTCGCGATACTTTTTTAACAGACCTCGTATATGAGTGCGAATGGCCATTCTGTTCTTTCACTTTTCTTTTTTTTTTCATTTTTTTTTTTCTTCTTGTAAGGAACGATGCAAGTCCCGCATTTCATGGCAATGGGAGGTTCGAAAGTTACCGACCATAAGGAATCCCTGAAATTCTAAAGAACTCGCCGAGCGAAAGGATCTCTTATCTCGTTTACGTTGAGTAATTGTCAGTTTAACGGCCGCTGAAGTTCTCGAGTCGGTTGATGCGACAATAATGGCAAAGTGTTTCCCTCACTCGGGGGGGGGGTATTCGTTGAAGCGAGATTCGCGACAGTTTTGAATTTCACGTGCCCTCCCGAGAGGGCAAAGTAAATCGTGAAATTCCGGAACGACCCACTCGCAAATTCATTTACTGGCTTTAACTCCGCGGTATTTACTCCGGTTCGCCTACGAACAATCGTGCAACGAGGCGTTAAGGATGTGTTTTTGCGTATACAGTCTTGTGCAAAAGTTCGATTTAAGGGGATGTATCACCACGCTCCCGTTCACTTCGCAAACGCGAGATGCACTTTCCCGCGATTAAACAAGCTTAGGTCACTCCAGTACGGTGATAAAAAGTCGCTAAGCTCATTTCATCCTAATTGGTTGTACCGGGCTGGGAAAAAGTACCGATAAAAAGTCCCAGCTGTCTTTGTGGAATCGCATTTAATTTATGGATTCTCTCGTACTCATCGTGTCACGTGTACTACGTGTCACGTGTCCTACGTGACACGATGACTACGAGAGATTCCATAAATTAAAATCCGCGAGAACGTTGATGAATTGGAGAATGTTTACAAAAAAATCTGACACGCCGTACTGAGAACATTTATTACGGATGACATTAATAAATGCCAAAAAGATATTAAAAAAAGCGGTATAAAAAAAAAAAAGAACATCCGACAAATAAAAGTCGGTGAATGTCCTGAATTTTTAGTGACGTTCAAGTACAGAGGCTCTGTAATTGGATTTTTGAAGTTTTACAATTTTAATTAAGAACTACCTTCATTAAAATAAAGGTAATCTTTATTAAAATTGTAAAACTTCAAAATTCTAATTACAGAGCCTGTCCACTTGAACGTCATTCAAAATTCCGAACATTCGCAGACTTTTATGAAGAGAAAAACGATTTTATAAAAACGATTCTGATTATTTGTTGGTTATTCTTTTTTTTTTAACACCGCCTTGTTTAATATCCTTTTCGCATTTCTTAGCGTCGTTCGTAATAAATTTCTTTAGTACGGTATGTCAGATTTTTTTTGATCATTTTCCGAATTTATCAACGTTCTTCCACGGAATTTCATTTTTCGAACTTGACTGTATACGCGCGTGTGTTCGTGCATTCTTGAGCAAAGAGCAAACGCCACGATAGAGACGGGACGATCGGGAGACGGTAAGCTTTCTGAGACTCGACGGTTTCCCTACGTCTAGGGAATCTTGATTCGATTAATTCCGTTCGGTGACTACGAGTTTGCAAATATTCCGTAGCTTGACTCAGGGTGGCTACGGCATCGCGAACATAGTGGAGAAATTCAATGTAAAATTAAGCCCCGTATATCAATGGAACATGTTTAAACGACCGAAAAAACGATCTGTAGAAAATCAAAATTGCAAACGTGAATTATTCAAAGGCGAAAAATAAATAAAAAGTGCAAAAATATCTCGAAATTTGACAAACTACTTGATTTTTTTTTCCGCGAAACCATCGTTTCAATTATTATACCATATTACCGATACATATGGCAATGTGTCATCGATCTTTTTCATTTTTTTATTACTCTTAACGTGACTCTAAGCGTGACAACATTATTCAAAAAATTTGGCACTTATTGGACTCAACGGGATCGCAGTAATTGTCCTAAAAGTGAATTTTAGGGCTTTATCGAGTGAGCGTTAGGGAAAAATTTGCCCAAAGCTCCGCCTGGAAGCTTCTCGTGATCCCCCCCCCCACCCCCCGCCGCCCTGCCCTACCGACGGTCGTAAATTTATAATTCAGTATAAATTCGAAATTACGACTTGATATGTACCTTCGTGATTTTATCACGCGGTCCTGTCGTGGTCTTTGCATTTTTGGAAGGATCTGCCGCTTTGGAGTTGGGATCTCGAAGGTTATCATTTTTGTTCGATATCTGGTGGGTACTTGAGGAACGAGGCTGACGTAACGGACGTCTCCTGTAACGTGGCCGGGGGGGTCTCTGGGTTCCACCGTTCTCGACACTGTCAACGTTCCCCTCCTCATAGTCGCTCACCTGAATAGACTTTATTTTTATGTTCGTACTTTTGATTTTTGTCAAGGATATTGCCGAGAAGAATGAGAAGAAAAAAAAACCGCGATTTTTCCAACGTGATCGAGTAATCTTCGATAAAATCGTACGTGCGTTCTATAAAAAAAAATAATAACTAGCGGATCGACGAGAATGAGAAATGGGAGGAATTTTTTTTTTTTTTTTTTTTTTCCAAAAGAACAAACGAGAAAACCAAAATCTCTAGTACCTGGCCGTCCTGGCTTCTTGGTCGTCTCGCCGGTCCGCCTCCTCTACCACCGCGAACGTTGCGACGGAAGTAACGACGTGGCGGACCACCGCGTCCTCGTCCACCGCCGCGCGGTGCTCCGCCGGTCTCGCCGGTACCCTCGCCGCCCTGCTCGTCCTTCTTGTAACGGACGGCCTCACCACCCTCGCCCCCGTTCTCCCCTTGCTGAGCTCCACCCGGACCCGAACGACGACCGCCGCGATAATAACCGTCGTAATTTCGACGAGGTCTGTAGCGTCTCATTTGACCCCCGGCCTCACCGGCGTTTGCTTCCTCGGCTGGTTTACCCTCGCCTAAACATGTGCATGAATTTTTTTTTTTTTTTTTTTCTCAGCTAATTGACTTCATTAGAAAACCAACTAATTTTTGTTTTTTATATTTTTTCTGAACCAAACCACGACTTCGTTAGAAATCCAACAAATTTTTTTTAAATATTTTTCCTCACCCAATTGACTCCATTATTGGAAAAAGAAAAACAACTATGTTCTTTTAAGGTAGTAGTCTGGTAACTTAAGCCGATTTTCGTGTCTTTTTTGGAGGGCGTTTTTTTGTAGGAAAATAAAAATGAACCGTTTTGGATATTTAGGATGTTTTTATTTACATATTAAAGATACAAAAAAACATTTTTTTGAAAAAATTTAATAGTTTATTATTATTATTATTATTATTGATCGAAGTTGGCACCACGAAAAAAAAGCGCGTGGGTGGCCCCGATGATTTTGGCTCTTGATCTTTGGCTCTTATCTGAAATGTCATTCTGGTCGGAACTGCTGAAGTTAAATTTCATGGATAAATAACTTCAGTAGTTCCGACCAGAATGACATGTCTATAGATTAAGAATTATCAAGAATTTTTGATTTCAGATAACATCAAGAGCCAAAATCATCGGGGCCGCCCACGCGCTTTTTTTTTCGAGGTACCAACTTCGATCAATAATAATAATAATAATTAACTATTAAATTTTTTCAAAAATTTTTTTTTTTGTATCGTTAATGTGTAAATAAAAACATCCTAAATATCCAAAACGATTCATTTTTATTTTCCTACAAACAAAAACGGCCTCCTAAAAAGACATGAAAATCGGCTTAAGTTACCAGACTACTACCTTAATACTTCAATAACGAAGCAATGAAAAGAGTCTGCGAAAACTTGCAAATTGTTTTACCAATCATTTTCGCGCATTTACAAAGTTTCCTCTGTGTAAAAGCCAAAATTGATAAACGTACTTGCTCATAAAGAACAATTTGGGTGTATGGGAGAAAAAATTTTACTAACCGGACTCGTAGCCTTCCTGACCCTCGCGCGGTCTACGCTGAGGTCTCACGGCGCCGCCCCGTCTTGGATAGAACCATTGGCGATAACCACGACGTTTGTCAGCCGCGTAGGGCGAACCCTTTACCGCCTCGCCCTCCGGTCCCGTTACATTCGCCGCCTCGTTTCCCTTCTCGCCGATAACCACGTCGAACTCGACGACTTCGCCGTCGCCCACGCTGCGCACGGCCTTCTTCGGGTTGTTCTTAACAATGGCCGACTGGAAAAAGAGCACGTATTTCTTTTTCATTACGGAAAGAAAAAAAAAACGATGTATTTCCGCGCGCGAATTTTCCTCGACCTTCTCTGCGCGAGGAAAAAAAAAAAGGGAGATGAACAACGCGCGTTGAACCGAGGTCCAATAATTAACTATGACGCGCTGAGGAAAAAAAAAAGAATTGAATCCAGAGATATTGGACAATCGAAATTTTTAATTGTAGCGAAAAAAACTGCAATTTGCATTTTCGTGCTGGTGAATTAAATTTTTCTATTTTTTAAATAAATTCGTCGCTAGGTTTCGAGTTGTAGTGCCATATAGCATGTAATGACGAAAAAAAAAACGATAATTGTGGCAATTTAAAAAATATATAATTCGAAAGTTCGTAATTTTTTTTTTCGTGAACCGGTACCCATAAAATTGTATACAATTTTTATTTACCAAAAGCGAATGTTCATAGTCACGACGAATTTTTTTTCTCAGCCAGTTGACTCCATTAATGGACGAAAAAAAAAAAATGGCGGGTGTTTAAATAAACGAGAGATTGATTTTAAATGATATTTCTTCAAGTTCAGCAAATTTTTATCATGTTTTTCCTTCGCGCAGGCGAAAAAAATAATGGAGTTCCTCGATGAAAAAAAAAAATATACTCACTTGATGGACAAACACGTCCTCCTTGGTGTCATTCCTGTAACAAGCCAACGAAAAAACGATTCCATTAATATCCAAACGGGAAAAAAAAAAAGACAGATATATATATATAGATATTTAGGTGAATTCACAAACGCGTCATGAATTTCTATAAATAAATCAACTAAATATAATATTGTAGCGAAGCTATCTCCCCGTTTCGGTATCTACGAAACAGAGTCGTCGCGCGAAAGCCACGAACTTCTAATTCGTACATCGGTCCGTTTCGCTCAAATTCAAAACTTCAACATGGCCGACACAGAGTATGACAAACTTGCTTGTCCCATTTACACAGAACTCTACAACCACGTAACAAAGTCCGGCACGTGATCCTGATTGAATTAACGAACGTATAAATTTCGTGAACGGATAACGAGATAATTCGAAGCTGGCAAAGACCAAGAATGGTAAAGTAGAAAGTTGGCAATATATTCGAACGAAAAAAAAAAACAATTCAAAGGTCTTTCGACCGAGTAATGTAACTTTTTCGAGTCATTTCAAATAATCCAACGTATTTTTCTTCTTTACCACTGTGTGTTCCAACGTAATGATGTTGAAGCTTGCATCGTTGGAACGCAACGAAAATAAGTTTTTAAATCTTCATTTTCAGTATTGCTCTTGCTTCTCGTGCCCGTTTAGGCCCAGGTCCTTGAGGAAGACCCGAATAAAACGTATTAACGATTTTTGTCATCGATAATCCAATCTTAAGGGGATTTAATGATGTACAAAATGTAATTTCGTTGCATTCCAACGATGAAAACTTCAACATCATCTAACGTATGCCCTTGCGAATTTCTACGTATGACCCTGTCCCAATTTCCCTTCTATCACTCCCTACCCTCGCTAAGCTACTCGCTAACTTCCGTATCATTCGCAGCTGCGTTTTAGCTACGCTATCGCGCTCGCCGTGGGCACGGGAAAACCGCGGAAAGCCCGTGCCGATAAAGACGGCTTTTACTGTTTTTTTTTTTACCAAGTTTCAGTTGTCTCATCACCGAAAACTCAAAAAAAAACTGGCTTCCGCTCGGTAGTCAGCGTGCGAGCCAGTGCACGGGTAAGCGGTCGCCGATCCCCGTACTGACCGCGGTCAATATTGCTTAAAGGGGGAAATAGAGTTAGACGGTTCAAAAAACCGATTTTTTTTTTCTATTTCATAAATTGTTCGTAAAACTATTGAAAAATATGTTGCCAAAATTTTAAATAAAAATTCCGACTCGTTCTATTGTTATGAGCCATTAAGGGGGGAAATAGGGTTAGGACAGCGTTTTATCAATGATTTTCATGAATTTTTTTATAGTATAAAAAATGAATATAATTCATTGAAACTTTGAGAATATTTTATACATATATTTAAGTGTATACTATAAAATTTTTGAAGAATTTCCTTGAAAAAACACCGCAGATATTAGCGACCCGATATTGCAGGTCACAATCAGACTCAGCATTTTGCTATTTTTTTCAAACGCGTTTTTCTGAAAACGACTTTTTTTAAACTCGCGTACACGCTAGTTTGAAAAGTTTTCCACCAATCGTTTTGAAAATTGGCAGTTACTTTCTTCATAGTATTGCGCTCTATATGAACCTAAAATCGGATTATCATTATTTAAAATAATTTTTTTTTTGCAAATAAAGTAGTGAAAAATGGCAAAAAAATCATGCTTTTTTGTTTTGACCCCTGTAAAAAATGCAATTTTCTATTTTTTTTATAGCATTTAGGTTCGTATAGAAGAGAGACATATTATAAAAGTAAATTCCAGACTCGTTTGATTTCAGATGAAAATTGCGGCTTCCAGAATGTACGCAAAATGCTGAGTCTGATTGTGACCAGCGATATGGGGTCGCTAATATCTGCGGTGTTTTTCGAAGAAATTCTTCAAAAATTTTATAGTATATACTCAAATATATGTATAAAACATTCTCAAAGTTTCAATAAATTATATTCATTTTTTATGCTATAAAAAAATTCATGAAAATCATTGAGAAAACGCTGTCCTAACCCTATTTGCCCCCTTAACGCGGGAGATCGCCAAAGCGGCGCACCGACCGCTGTCCACTGCTGTCGGATTTTATCTAAAAAAAAGAGGCATTTTAAATGATTACTCATCGGGTGCCCATCTCTGATCCGGGCATAAAGGAAATTCAATATTTTTCATAACGTCGAATTCGTGAAAACGATAAAAGTCCTCCAAGTCGTAAATACTTCCTCGGGGCTTTTCCTTTCCTACGAATCTTCCTCTATGTGAATACGTCTCCAATGCCTTGAATTTCTCGTAAGGAGAACGCTCGGACTTCTATAATGTTCCAGAAACCTTTTTTTTTTTTACAAACACTCTCATCCGAATAAAAGAAGAAAAAAAAAAACGTTTCATAAAAGAGAGTTTTCTTTCTACAGGGAGTAAAGTAAAAAATTGACTTATCGAAAAAAAAAGAGTTCTGATGCGGAAACGAGGGTTCTAATAAAAAATTAAAAAATTGACCAAATGTGCGAACGAGTCGACAGAAAAGTGAGTCTCATCGATAAATCAGAGGATCTTCTATCTGTGTATGAATTTATTCATCTTTCTATCCTGCGAGCTATGTGGCTCGCGCGGTCAAAGAGAGGCCTCCCCAACAAACGAAACGCGCTCTTCCCTCGTTCAAGCTGACTCGCTTTATAGATCCAAACGTTACACATCTATAGATATAGAGGGAGAGCTTGGAGAGTACCGCGGCGCGTGAAGCTGCGGAGCAAAGCACGGAGTCGAGAGGTCGTTGAACCCTCTCTCTCTCTCTCTCTCTTTTGGTGCGCGGGTCCTCGGCTAGTACGCGCCAAACATTCGTACGGTACAACGCCAGCTGCTACTTTTCCCCCGCGTCTCGCCCCACCCCGTATCCGACGAATCGTCTCCTTGTTTCGTCCAACAACCCTGAACTATCATATATTCCCCCCCCGTAACCTCATCTTCGTCCCTTCGCCCACACACCCCGAACAATCGGTCTCACGCTTCGGAGACTTTCCGATCAGCTTTTCTTTGTCAATCGTACACGACTCTGCTGTCGTTCAGTTTTTTATAGACAGAAAAATGGCATCGGGACGAAATGTGAATTTTTTTTCCTATCGACCGATTTTTTCCTTTCAATTCCACAGGAACCTGGCCTTTCTATATGGGATTTGATAATTGAATTTTTATCGACAAAATTTAATAGTTTTGTTTTTCGGGGGCTGTTGTATCGCGCAGCAAAAATGTTTTACGGTGTGGGGGGTTGATTTAATTGAATTATTCGCGTGACTTTGTTTCCCCCAGTGACTAAAAGGACTCTGGTAAATTTTAAGGCGTGTTTTTATCATTGAAGAAGCTTCTTGCGGATCCAATCTAAATATGTCTCTATAATGTAATTGCTTGCTCAAGATTTGCTCAATCATTGTTCATTTTTTTAAATTCGATTAATCCGATTAATTAAAGATTAATCCGATTTTCGAAAAATCCGAAATAATTCCGAAAAATGCTGCGCGAGATACGAAAATTGATTTATGACTTTTCGAACGAACAAACAAGTCCTTGTACGAAAAAAAATTCATACAAATTCTCCGAGCTCCTATCCTGTATAAATTAATTTAAACCTTTATGGCGAAGTGCTTCCAAAGTTTTATCCGTGCAAAATTCGATAGAAAAGTAGCCTCTTATTTATGAGCAGATTATAATGAATAAAATTTTGTTCAAATCCCATTGAAAATTTTAAAAATTACCTTTTGAATTTTTTCCAACATTAACGTGTATATAAATATAAAAAAAAAAGAACAATCTCGAGTCACGTGCCTATAGAAGCCACGTGTTACGACAAGTGCCGAGTTATTGATACAGCCATGACGATCGACGAGTCTCGTTGCGCAAGGATTTAATCAGTAAGCAACGTTCCTAATTGCTCCCGTATGCGACGGGGGCTTCACCCGAGTCACGTGTTATCACGAGGGCAAAAAGCTAATAAGGTTTCACAGGCCGACCTCGGACGAAACAAGACGAAACAAGAAGAAGACCACGTAGTGTCTTTCTACAAAATCTTATTTTTTTCTTTACGTATTTCTCCCGTTCGTATTGTGGTATATGAAAAAAAAATCATAAAAATTACGAACGAATATAATATTCGTTGTTGTCATTTTTTTTTTTAAATTACTAATCTTTCAAACTTGCCGTTTGTTTTACTTTTAGTTGCTGTTATATGTTTTTTTTTCTTTTTTTTTTCGTCCAGGAGGCAAGAGACAGATTGTTGTGAAAATTCACAAAAGCGACAAAGGGGAGAACCCAAGGGTGACGACCCTGAGAGAAAGAGAGAGAGAGAGCGAGAGAGTGAGAACGACAGTCTGTCTGGCGCGCTTATACCCCTCTTTCAGGCTTCGAGCGGCACTCGATACAGTTTATACGCAACGACGGTTATTCCGACATTTTCAGAGTCCCTTCCCCGGCACGCTGCGCCCTCCCTCGTTCTATCATCAAGTTTTACTCTCGTTGGTATATTGCGCCATAAAATAGCGATAATTTCTCGCGGCAACCTTTTCCGTGAGATACTTTAGATTGATATTTAAATTTCAATCTATCTCGAAGTCCTCGCAAAAATTGCTCATCGAGAGTTCGAGTATTTTGCGAAGAAGATAAAAATTTTAAAAAATTGAATAATCCAGTCAAAAAAGTACTTTCACATTTAAAATTCAATCGCTCAATATCGCGAATCTTTTTTGTTTATTAAAAAAAAAATGTATCTCTAAAAGCAACGAAATCACGTTGTTTCGAGATATTAATTTTGCTGTTTAAATTTTCAATCCTTTGCGGTAAAATAAAAACGTCTAAGCACTCTATTACTTCTTTTTTATTTTAAATGCAATCTCGAAGCGTACAATCTCGCTCTCGGGGATTATTTTATCGTAAATTCACAAGCCGCGAGAGAGAAACGAAAATGTTCTTTTTTTTTAAATTATATTAAAAAAAAAAAAATGTAACTTGGAAACTCGCTCGATGGGCGATTCGGTGCGGTAGGAAATAGCCGAAAATCGTTGGCTTCCGGCCAGATAAATAGAAGAGACCAAAAATAGTGCGACTAACGCTCTTGATGAAGAAAAAAAAAAAAAAACACGTGCTTGCTCAAAGCACTTCTTCCTCCCCACCCCTCACCGCCGCCACTGGTCGTGAACGAAACAGCCAGTGAGGGTTGTACGAGAGTCTCCCCGCGAGGGCAACACAGCAAAGACCTCTCGTAAGCCCTGCGGGCAGTAAAGAAACCGAGCTCATCCTCGTCGAAATTACTAACGAACCGCGATAGTTTCTTCCACATTGAAACCAGAGAAATTGTCCACTCGCTCGAAACCTGAATTACCTAATTGAAAGCGAAAAATAAATAAATAATTAAAAATACTAAAGACCCTCAGAGATTTTCGTGTAACGGATAAAATAAGAAGAAAAAAAAATGTCTTCGTAGTCATTGAGCAAATGTATTGCTTTCGTCATCTCTGCTCCAATCCATTTCCTGTGAATCAACACGAGAACTGTAATTCCATTCGGCATATATGGTTGTGAACACGTGGGAGAGGCTGAGAAAATGATTGAACAAAATTTATGACCCACGATTAAGGTAGTAGTCTGGGTGACTTAAGCCGATTTTCATGTCTTTTTTGAAGGGCGTTTTTTTTTTGTAGAAAATAAAAATGAATCGTTTTGGATATTTAGGATGTTTTTATTTACATATTAAAGATACAAAAAAAAAATTTTTTTTTTAAATTTAATACTTTGATATTATTATTATTATTGATCGAAGTTGGCACCTCGAAAAAAAAAGCGCGTGGGTGGCCCCGGTGATTTTGGCTCTTGATGTTATCGTAAATCAAAAATTCTTGATAATTCTTAATCTATAGACATGTAATTCTGGTCGGAACTACTGAAGTTAAATTTCATGGATAAATAACAAAATGGAAAAGGACGTTTTTTTTCCAAAGTCCGCCATTTTGTTATTTATCCATGAAATTTAACTTCAGTAGTTCCGACCAGAATGACATGTCAATAGATTAAGAATTATCAAGAATTTTTTATTTCAGATAACATCAAGAGCCAAAATCACCGGGGCCACCCACGCGCTTTTTTTTCGAGGTGCCAACTTCGATCAATAATAATAATAATAAACTTCTAAATTTGTTGAAAAAAATTTTTTTTGTATCTTTAATATGTAAATAAAAACATCCTAAATATCCAGAACGATTCATTTTTATTTTCCTAGAAAAAAAAAACGCCCTCCAAAAAAGACATGAAAATCGGCTTAAGTTACCAGACTACTACCTTAAGAGATATTGACCGTGCTATGAATACACTTGGTGTAGCGCTTTAATTATTGTTTTTTTTTTTTTTTCTAAATCCATTTTTAAACTGATGATCTCCGTGGAGTTGAAATTAACCACGTGGGTGTTTACGCGGGTGACTCGGATAGCGAAAAAGAATATGAAGAAGAGAAAGTCGACGACGGTGGTCACGTATGTCGAAGAAAAAGAAAATTAATTAATTAATAAATAACTGTTAATACTGACCTGTTGATGAACCCGTATCCACTCTTCACGTTAAACCACTTCACAGTCCCGGTCACTTTGGTAGCTGCGGAAAGGAAATAAAAAATATAAAAATCAACAACAAAAGATGGAAATTATTGTTATAAATAATGATAATATTTGATAATTTAAGTACGATTGATGTATGTTTTCATAGCCAAAACCGTGATACAATGAGAACTTTGATTAGTTCGTAATGCAATAAAAATTCGGGACAATTGTTCGTCCCAATGTTGATAAAGGCTATAAGAAGGAAAAAAAAGTGGATGGTGAATCGATCGCGCGTTTATCAATGATCAAATATAACACTCGTCATTACCGGAACCACATTGTGAATTCTTAGTTGATAAAAATTTAATGAAAATACAACTAGTCGGAAATTTACATAAAATTATTTTTCGTTTACGAATGAATCGCTACAAAAATTTTTTTACGACTTTTTTACAGGATTTTTTTTTACTGGATCCTTGAGATAAGGACCGAGAGAACGCTTGCTATTCCGGGTTAATGAGAGACTACGATTTCGGAGAATTGGGTCATTCTATACTTTCGCCGAACAACGAATTTGCCAGAGAACGTTTTAACAGAGGAAAATATTGTTCCTTCGTTCCATTAAGGAATTTACCCTCCCCCACACCCTTGAGAATGAGAGGGGAGAGGACTTTTTCAAAACGCGAGGAGTTGCAAACGAGGGGACAGAAAAAAAGCGCGAAAATCTAACGGACAAATGTTTACAGCGGGAAATCGAAAATTTTGTGCGGTGTAATAAAGATTCTGGAAAATCAGCGAAAAGCCCGGACTGTGTATATGGGATGTTACGAACGAGAGAAAGCGATTTCTGAGCAAAATTTTGTTCAACTTGCTGGAAGAAAATTTGAATGGGTATTCGGCATTAAATTTATTATTCGAAAGGCCTGAGAAGTTTTTTGCAAGTCGTGAAATTCTGGATGTGTTGTAGCTCAGAGAAATTAAAATTTTGATCAGAAAAACAATTCGTACGTTATGATTAACGAACAAAAATATTGATCCTTCTCGATGACTACAAGAGCAGTATTGACACGAGAAAATATTGAGTATGATCAATATTTTCTCAAACAAGTCTGCCAAAAAAAAAATCAACCATTAGTTTTTTTTCTTTCTTTTATTGCCTGATAAAACGTCTTCCGCGTCTGATAAAATTTCCCACAAAACATTAACATGAATATGATTAAAATTCGTTTATTCCACATCAAAACATATTGAAATTCCAAAAAAAAAAAAAAAAATATATTAATTCCATTAATATTAATGTTGTTTCCTCGGTAAAATTTAATCGTCAAAATAATCCAAATTTTCCTCGTTGCAAACGAGGGGACAAAAAAAAAGCGCGAAAATCTAACGGACAAGTGTTTACAGCGGGAAATCGAAAATTTTGTGCGGCGTAATAAAGATTCTGGAAAATCAGCGAAAAGCCCGGACTGTGTATATGGGATGTTACGAACGAGAGAAAGCGATTTCTGAGCAAAATTTTGTTCAACTTGCTGGAAGAAAATTTGAATGGATATTCGGCATTAAATTTATTATTCGAAAGGCCTGAGAAATTGTATGCAAGTCGTGAAATTCGGGATGTGTTGTAGCTCAGAGAAATTAAAATTTTGATCAGAAAAACAATTCGTACGTTATGATTAACGAACAAAAATATTGATCCTTCTCGATGACTACAAGAGTAGTAGTATTGACACGAGAAAATATTGAGTATGATCAATATTTTCTCAAACAAGTCTGCCAAAAAAAAAATCAACCATTAGTTTTTTTTCTTTCTTTTATTGCCTGATAAAACGTCTTCCGTGTCTGATAAAATTTCCCACAAAACATTAACATGAATATGATTAAAATTCGTTGATTCCACATCAAAAGATATTAATATTCCAACAGAAAAAAAAAAATATATTAATTCCATTAATATTAATGTTGTTTCCTCGGTAAAATTTAATCGTCAAAATAATCCAAATTTTCCTCGTTGCAAACGAGGGGACAAAAAAAAAGCGCGAAAATCTAACGGACAAGTGTTTACAGCGGGAAATCGAAAATTTTGTGCGGCGTAATAAAGATTCTGGAAAATCAGCGAAAAGCCCGGACTGTGTATATGGGATGTTACGAACGAGAGAAAGCGATTTCTGAGCAAAATTTTGTTCAACTTGCTGGAAGAAAATTTGAATGGATATTCGGCATTAAATTTATTATTCGAAAGGCCTGAGAAATTGTATGCAAGTCGTGAAATTCGGGATGTGTTGTAGCTCAGAGAAATTAAAATTTTGATCAGAAAAACAATTCGTACGTTATGATTAACGAACAAAAATATTGATCCTTCTCGATGACTACAAGAGTAGTAGTATTGACACGAGAAAATATTGAGTATGATCAATATTTTCTCAAACAAGTCTGCCAAAAAAAAAATCAACCATTAGTTTTTTTTCTTTCTTTTATTGCCTGATAAAACGTCTTCCGTGTCTGATAAAATTTCCCACAAAACATTAACATGAATATGATTAAAATTCGTTGATTCCACATCAAAAGATATTAATATTCCAACAGAAAAAAAAAAATATATTAATTCCATTAATATTAATGTTGTTTCCTCGGTAAAATTTAATCGTCAAAATAATCCAAATTTTCCTCGTTGCAAACGAGGGGACAAAAAAAAAGCGCGAAAATCTAACGGACAAGTGTTTACAGCGGGAAATCGAAAATTTTGTGCGGCGTAATAAAGATTCTGGAAAATCAGCGAAAAGCCCGGACTGTGTATATGGGATGTTACGAACGAGAGAAAGCGATTTCTGAGCAAAATTTTGTTCAACTTGCTGGAAGAAAATTTGAATGGATATTCGGCATTAAATTTATTATTCGAAAGGCCTGAGAAATTGTATGCAAGTCGTGAAAGTCGGGATGTGTTGTAGCTAAGAGAAATTAAAATTTTGATCAGAAAAACAATTCGTACGTTATGATTAACGAACAAAAATATTGATCCTTCTCGATGACTACAAGAGTAGTATTGACACGAGAAAATATTGAGTATGATCAATATTTTCTCAAACAAGTCTGCCAAAAAAAAAATCAACCATTAGTTTTTTTTTCTTTCTTTTATTGCCTGATAAAACGTCTTCGGTGTCTGATAAAATTTCCCACAAAACATTAACACGAATATGATTAAAATTCGTTGATTCCACATCAAAAGATATTAATATTCCAACAGAAAAAAAAAATATATATATATATATTAATTCCATTAATATTAATGTTGTTTCCTCGGCGAAAATTTAATCGTCAAAATGATCGTCGCGTTTATTGAATTCCGGACGTTTATCGAGCCGTAACGGTATTTGGCAACGAGGCAATTATCTCTTAACATAAATACAAATCGGCCATTCGTACTACGTGTTTGTTCCAAGAATTTTCAATAGCTTCAATTTCAAAGGAACGGCCATAAATCATTTAACGAAAAGCATTGAGTTTGTATGTTTGAAGTGAAATTAAAATTTCTCGCGAATACAAAGAAAACAGAGGTTACGGACTCTGTCAACAAGCCAGTGGTTAAGGACCCCTTGATAGTTTTTGCCATCTATATAGAACGAGGAGTCTCGCGCATGAAAGCACGGGGGTTGCGGGGGGGAGGTTCGGGGATAGAGAGAAATGACCTCCGGGCCGAACGAGTAAACAAGTATACACATAAGAGCGTTCGTATGTTTTTGTACGCGAAATTATATCGATCTCTTGTGAAATACGTAAAATTTCATCGAAAATCGAATCGAAAACGAAAGAAACTAACAACAAAAATTGACGTAACGAACCTAAAAATTGTGAGAACTGAGAAAATGTTGTTTTTACAACCATTTTTATGAAAAAAAAAAAAAAAAAAAAAAATCTAACGATATAAATCAATGCTTCGGGCTCATTCGCAATTCTCTCCGCCGCGCTCGCCGCCCGACATTCTCGAGACCCGAAAGCCCAAAAATATTATTACAAAAATGTCCCAAATCCGTTAAAACCGTTCCGCTCGATCGGACATTCGATGAATGAAAGAAAAAAAAACCCGTCAAAACGCCAAGACGCGTGAAAAGAATTGGGATGAAATGCTCCCGGGAGAGAATGATGCTTCTAACAAAAGAAAAAATTTACGAGCGCGGGCTCAATTTTTTGGCACAAAACGAGAGATCCCACAAAGGCCGAAATTAATACGAGAAATATATTGACGAGAAACTATAATGAAACGAGAGTGAAAATATTGCGATTTAAAAATGGTGCCTGATCGAAATTTTGCGAATAAACGAATTTTTTTTTCCCCCCGGCGTGCCGGGACCACATGGTCTCGAGCACGTCTGCTCGCGATCATGGGCGCCATTATACGCGATTCACGGAGCCCCGAAGAGCCGCAGTTGATTGGAGAAAGAAAAAAACTGAAAAACTTTAATTCCCCGACGTTTTAAACGATCGTTCTCGGTTATTTCGATGACATTTTCATTCGTGGCAAAATTGTTAATTTTTTTGTTGTTTCTTTTTCGCACTTACCAATGACCATTTTTTGCTGGATAGCCTTTGGTTGTTCGGGCTGTTTTTCCGGGTCAGCCATGGTGGTGGTGTGGTGTTAGGTGTTAGAGACACGCCGCGCTGCCGAACCTAGATGTTCCCGTCCTTCTGGTTGTACTGTTGGTTCCCTTCTAATGTTCCAAACATGGCTGCTGCCAAGCCTCGCCAGGGGCGAACCACACACGCGCGCACACAAACATCCGTGTCCCCGGACAACCCTGAAACGCAATTGCCGATTGGACGCAACCAACGACACTGACCTATCTCGGCCAATGGCAATCGTAGTTTTAAACGTTTATAACCGGTGTATATGTTTTGACGAAGAGAAAGGGAGAGAGACGGAGAGCAACTTTAGTACCAGAGCCGTTCGTCGACGGTTGGCGCCACTTCGCACCTCAGGGACGTAACTAGTTTTCCGTTTCTACCTCACGCCGAACAAAATGAGATTAGTTTAAGGTAGTCTAGCGCAAGAAGTGGGAGGGGATAGAAGGAGAGGTGCGCGAGGCGGTGAGCATTTTTAGTGAACATTGTCATGCTCACTAAACGTAGTCCCAATACGTTTCTCCACTCGTATATCCGTGTGATTCATCTATCCGCGTGTATGCGTGCCGAAGGTAAGGTTATGGATGTCAGTGACGCGAATAAAGACAGCATCAAAAAGATGTCTAATGAAAGATTGATAGGAAAAGAGAGATTGTGAATCATTCTCTAGAAAATGAATTCAGCAAAATCATTTATGGATTCACAGATTCACTGAAATTATTGAGGCGAAAATTTCCTGGGCGTCGTGGCAAAGGAATGTTTACTTTGTCCAAGTTAGCGGAAGATTCTCTCGACACAAATTCATACGCAGGAAACTTTCGTGAAGCCACGTATGATGTTGTCGTTCTGCAAGATTTGATCAAGCAATATTTGACTTTCGATGATATATTTGAAAGTATTATAATATTCGTTGAGTCATTGAAAGATTTTATGCGTAAATTGAAAGTTGGATCAAACAAAAAAACAATTATCAGCTTTGAAAGACGTTCTATCCAAATATATGATGACAAAACTTGCACGGCTGGGAATCACGTACGAGCAATTGATACAATTATACCAAAGCGGAGAAGACTCATCGGTGACATTTTTGTCACAAAAAGTAACCGAAGATAAGACTGTTCTCAAAAATATCGTTGAACATTTTAGACGATCAAAGTATCATAAAAAATCATGAAAGCATCGGTATGTAAGATTTATGAAATTTCAAAACAATAATGATTTGAATAAATACAATTTCTATGACAAATGTATTATTTATTGCTGATATTTTTATTTCTATTCGAATCTCAATGAAAAACCGTTAAAATCTTCCTATACATTCAACTCCGAAGCATTTTCTTTTTGAAAAATTTGTATTGCCGCGCTGCATCGATTTGTATCATACACACAAACACACACACACATGTCGCGCCAGTCGTAATAAAGCGACGTTGTCATGCTCACTAACGAGTTCTTCTAGCCCCAAAACAATATTTTTTTAATAAGTCCATACTTTTTTACTGTACGGTTGAAAATTTACTGTAAAATATATGTTATTCATCATCTACTAAACTAATTTCGTGCCAAATTTCAAGAATTTCTATCCACTCCTTCGTACATTTTGGTGGGTAAATATACGGAAAGTGCTCAATCCGTTCGATATAGGTATACGTTCGTATGCAAATTTAGCAATTTTTGATAAACGATATCTTGAAAACGGTACGGTGAAACAGTCTCAAATTTCGCATAATTATTCTTCAGTACTTTTTTTTGTTTTTTTTTAATTCATTAAATTCTATCCACTCTTCATTTGTGTTAGAACTACTTTAAAAACAATAGTTTAACAAATTATCAGTATTTTATTTCCTTGTGAAATCGATATTCGTATTTAAAATTTTCCAGTTGAAGATATGGATAGGAAAAATTCTTAGATGCTTGGAGAATGCTTATACAATTGAAAAGTCGAAAAGTACTTGCAGCGGTGGAGGGGGGATTTAGAGTAATATTTACAATAAACTTTCGCTCGTAGCATCGATAGTACGAGAATATGATTTATTACTCCTCCCATATGCTACAGTCTTTTTTTTTTCGTAATAATATATTACTGAAACATCTCGAATTCCATTACGTTAAAAGTATTAACTAAAAAAGAAATTAGCAGTTATACTATACATATGCGAATTAACTATCGCTTTCACGATTCTTCTTTCTTTTTTTTTTTTCCCTCGCGTATAACAAATTTCTAGAACAAAAGTTCGAAACTTTTGCCTTTCGTCTCTCGTTCTTCTGTGGTTTAATTTTTTGCTTTTTTGTTCATTATGTTTTCTCCGATCCTCTTGTTAATACCTATGTTATACATGATACTGAGGCCCGAGGCAGTCGAATGAATTTCGAGACGCGTCATTCTACGGTTTCGTGTACCAAATTGTATTACGAAAATCATAATGTTTCTTTTCTCTCACCTATTTTCATCAGATTTCATCGATAATCCACGAATTCGATTGACGAATATTCAATGGATATCCAGACTCGTTGTCCCGGATATTAGTTCACGGGTTTTCTCGCGTGTACGCAGTACATAACATGAAATTAATGATATAATTACAAAGGATACATTATTTCATATCAATATAACGATTATTCGGAAAGTCGCGGCTTAATTATTTATTACCTAATAAGTTTATTAAACTAAAAAAAAAAAATGGAAAAAATTATGATTGTACCTCGTATTTTTTTGAAAGAACACGAGAAACGAAATTTTCAAACTAACGAAATAATAAGAATTTGCCTCAAAACTAGTGATTATTATACTCTGCTCGTTATACGTCTCGAAGCTCGATGTAATATATTATATATATATATATAGTCGGGGTCAATTGATCTGAGAACCACAAAACTATAACTTTCTCGCTGTCTCTTGATTTACCAATCGTTATCCTTTTTTTCTAGTCGATTAAACAAAAATGAATCAATGGTAATAAAAAGTTTAGCATCATGGACGTTCATCCGATTGATTGAGAGAGAGAGAGAGAGAGAGAGAGAGAGAGAGAGAGAGAGAGAGAGAGAGAGTTGAAGACGAAATAAGTTTTGATGTTAGGATTGATCATAAGCGCGTTTTTTTTTTTTTTAGAGTTTGGACAACATCGGTGTGTATTTCGAGACGAAAATGGAAAAAATGAAAATCGTGTGACCGATCGGATCGGCTTTTTTTTCGTTGTTTCTTTTTACATTCTCCATTATCTCTGCCTTCTTCTGCTGGGTCTCGATCGTGGAGCAGTTGATCCTGTACCTATGTTGAACATTCCCCCGGTCGCTGGTGCGCTAAAAGAATTTGCTCCGGCTGCCGGCAGACTGAACGAACCACCGGGCGTACCGTCCTTTGTGAAATTTATCGCTGGCGTTGCGGAAGCTCCAGTGAAGTTGAAACCACCTGAGAAACATTTATGAAAATGTTAAATATTGTACGAAAATTTGTTCCCATAAAGGAGGATATAACATGCTTTATGATTCATTAATGGTCTCGTATTAATTGTCACAGGTAAAAACTTTAAACAAAAAAATCTTGACTGCGGCAACATTGGATTTCTAATCAGTGGCAGATTTGTTAAACTTCCTTGTTGAAAGGTTGATCAAATAAATTTGTTAATATATACATCATTTTTGAGAGGGCAATTATCAAGTCAAGTACATCTTTAAGGGCGGGGTAAGGGTTTTCACTTTAGAAAAATCGAATTTTTTTTTTTGTCTTATATTATTGTTTAACATTTTCAAGAATATGTCCTTAAAATTTTAAACCGATCTAAGCAATATTCTTGAAGTTATTGTCTTATTAATCTTCTGGCCTTTAACGCTATACCTCTAACAGCTGCGGGCGGTCGGGCTAGCAAGTGCACTTTAGACGCGTTTTTCTCAAAACTACTTTTTCAAAGTCCGTGTTCACTGCCATTTGAAAACTACTTGACCGATTCATTTCAAACTTTGTACACATTTTCTACAAATAAAATACCTGCCCCCAACGTTAAGTTAAATTTTTTTTTTTTTACATTAAGGGTGTTTCTCACCCACAAAATGGCGGAATTTTTCGTGGAAAATAACAGTTCACACTTTGGATGGCCGGCAAAAATTTGTAAATGAAAAAAAAATTATCAGAGAACGTTGGGGGGGAGATGTGATTATAATTTGACTAAATTTTCATGGTTTTTCATTTTCAGATAATTTCCGGCCGAGTTATAGTGAACACCGCAAATTGTTTTTTTTTTTTTTCAAGACGTTCCGGGGGAAGCTCTGTTACGGGCTTATGCTTCAATATTTCTGCATGAAAAAATTACACAACATTGTCAAAGGTATGCTCAATAATGTACAAAAGGTTCGAATAAAATTGCTCAATCCATATTTGAGAAAAAAAATCGCAAAAAAAGTGTTTTTTCTTTACGCTGAAACCCTTACCCCTCCCTTAATATAATGTAAAATAGCGTACCAGGTTGCGGTGCGGGTGTACCAAATTGAAACGGAGTCGCGCCACCGATTACATTATTGCCGGAAGTACTCGGACCTCCGCCAAAAGCAAAAACAGCCGTTTGCTGAGGTTGTTGAGGCGCCGATTGAGAAGCACCAAAAGTAAAGCTCGTATTAGCATTATTATTCGCACTGCTACCAAATCCCGTGTTGCCAGAGCTCGTTGTGCCAAAAGTCGAGGTTCCCGGAGTTACTTGCGCACCGAAAGCCACATTTCCACCGGAAGTCGCGCCGAAACCCGTAAAATTCGAGGTTGCACCGTTAAAAGCCGGTGGTGGATTGCTGGAATTTCCAAACGCACCGGTCCCCGAATTACCGAAACTCGAGGACGGCGTTATCGACGTAGCGAAAGCAGGTGGCGCCGTCGTTGTAGCGCTGAAAGTAACACTTGGGGCATTAAAACTCGAGCTCGTAGCGTTCGAATTGCCAATCGTTCCGGGCACCGAATTTTGTGTTCCAAAGGTCGATGTCGCGGTGCTAATTGCTCCAAAGGCGGGAGTCGCTGTGGTTACGGTGCCAAAACTCGTTGTCGAGGTATTCGTCGCACCAAAAGCCGGTGGCGCTGTGCTTGGTACGCCGAAAGTTGTTGTTGATGCGTTTGGAAAACCATAAATCGGTGCGACACCTCTGGTAGCAGTGTTCGAATTGCCAAATGTTTCGTTAGCTTGTGAAACAAACAGCGAAGTGCCACTGGCGTTGGATGAAAAATTTGTTGTCACGGTAGCGCCAAAAGGGGGCGGAGGTTTTTGGCCGAAAGTGGTGTTAGCGAAAGACGGAAGGGCTACCGTCGCTGGTGCATTTGTCTCGGAAGTAACGCCACTAAAGAGACTCGATGACGCCGATGTCGCGGCAAAAGTTGATGATGCAATAGTGCCAGTGCCAAAACTGGGTGTTTCCATGGTTTTGGGTGTTCCAAAAGTACTCGTAGCACCCGATGCAGCGGAAAACGAGGGTGACGCAGCATTGGTGGTTCCGAAACCCGATGATGCTGTACCATTGGCAAAACCAGATGAATTCGTAGCGGGAGGACCGAAAATATTTGTTTGCGTCATTGTGGGCAAGGACGTTGTCGCGGGTGTTCCAAAAGTGACCGGTTGAGCAGTGGTGGTCGATGTCGTTGTCGCCGGTGCTCCGAAGATATTGGAGCGGCTTATCGTGGACGAAGAAGTTTTTGGTGGTCCTCCGAACAGTGGAGCAATCGTGTTGCTGGTAACTCCGAAGGATAACGATGGAACAACTGACGCGACCGTTGTGGCTACGGTGCTCGTGGCTGGACTCGTTACGAACGAAAATTCGGATTTCGCCGCCACCGTGGAAGTTGTATTTGTTCCGAAAGTAAAGGCCGACGCTGTACTGGTTGACGATGAAAATCCTGTGCTCGGTGCTGTCGAGCACGGAGTCATAGTTCCGAAGATTGGTGACGCGTTGCTCTTTGTAAAATTGAAGCCACTTCCGATTGACGCTGTTGTTGCTACGTTCGAAACACTCTGGCCGGTCGTTGTAACGATAGGAGCCTCGAAAATTGCACTCGCGACTGGTGTCGTTGGGCCAAATGTAAATGATTTTTTCTCCGATTTCTGTGGATCCCCGCCGAACAAAGACGACGCTGTGGAACTAGGATTGCCGAAACCGCTCGCGGGAGTTTCACTGTAAATTGGCTTGGGCGCAGCGCCAAAACCAAAAAGACCACCGGAACTCGTTACAGCTGTTGAACTGACGGAAGTCGAAGTTACAATTTCGCTGGAAGATGTTTGTGGACTCGGTGCGATACTTTTCAGCGACGAGCTCTGATCGCTGCGAGTCAAAACTCCAGTTTTTTGAGCTCCAAACGCGAAGCTCACAGACGTCTGTGCAGTTTTGTCGCTGTCCTGCTGCGTGAAACTCGTAACAGGACTGCTAATGGATTTTGTTAACGTTTCGGTAGGAGTTCCGAATAACGACGTTGTTGTCGTATTGAAAATTTGTGAATTCGATCGAGGAGATGACGACGTTGTTGTTACGAGGCTCGTTGGGCTGCTCTTGGAGACGGATGATATTGATACAGAAGCTGGAAATGAGGATGAATTTCGTGGTGTCACGACCGTTGAAAAGGGTGTAGAGAGATTTTTTGCTTGTCCGACCGACCAACAGGAGTGTGGCTTCTTCTCGACGGATGGGACAAAGGTAAAACCTTGCGACGGTTTTTCGACAATAGGATTCTCCAATTTTTTCGTTACTTGAGACTCAACGGGATTATCGGCTTTCGTCTCGATCGTCGAAGTTTTCACGGTCTCGGCAATGCTCGCTCCCGGAGACTCCTCGGAATTCGTGAATTGAAATGTAACGTGTTTTGCCGGTGTCGTTGTTGGCTTAGTTTTACCAATTATAGGAACTATCGCTGATGTCGCTATCGGTGATGTATTTACGTTTGTAGTCGATGTTGTGGAACTTAGACTTGCAGCGATCAATTGAGACGACGGAGATTTTTCTTCAGCCTGTATTACCACCTCTGGATTTATTTTACTCGATGCTTTGCCCGATATAGCGTCGAACATACTTTTCAAGCGTATTTTCATACTCGTTTGTCGCATATTAACGATATCCGATTTTTTAATCTCTTCGCTAGAATCCGTTGTGAAACGCGGCTTCGTACTACCGTGCTCCTCTATCAAAGTCTTGATTTTGTCGATATTTTGCGGTTCAGCCTTCATGAACAATCTGTCGGTCAATTTAATGGGACGCGTCGGTAGATTGTTGCTCCGTTCTCTCGTTATTATTGCGTCGGGCTGCGAGAGTTCTTTTTCGTGAGAATCACCACTTGCTTTATTGAGAATTTTCTCACCCGGCGACACATTTCGCTTTCCGGGAATTGACATTTTTTTGCTCGGACTTTGCAAGTCCGAATTTCGCGCCTCCGGTTCGTTCAGAATTCGTTTGTTCGGTCTTGTTAGCTCGTAAACGCTACCAGACAACGATGGCGAGATCGCAGCGACGGCTTGACTAGAATCCAAAGATTTGAAATGTTTACCAACATCGGGAGTACCACTTCTCGATACGTCTATCGCTTTTCTCTTCACTCCCGACGAAACGCTTATGCTCGAGCTCAAAGAGCTCAGAATATCGTGACAAGACGGCATTTTCGATCTTTTTGCCGGTCTAAGCGCTTTGTTCGGTGGTGATATGTCCTCCTCCGATCTCGATGAATCGTCTCTCGCTCTTTTTTGCGTCATTTCCTCCAAATTTTCCAAATCATCGCTGAATACTCCGTCGGTACGTTGTTTCTTAGCGAGCTCGAAAGTCACGTCCTCGCGCGATGCGTGTCTCTTCAACGATATTTCACGAAGTACCTGCACTACGCTTGGCGTACCTTTACTCTCGACGTGACAAATTTCCGAGAGCATCTGTTGCCTCTCGGGTGGACTGTATCTCGTGCTTTCCGGTGGTGCTACTCTAACCGTTACTGGCATTCGTAGTTTTCCTGTTTTTGCATTGATCATAGGCGTCGGACTGGAATTCAAATTTACTCTTGGAAATTGACCCGTGCCGTACTGCGACTGATGTGTTAATTTTGTGTTTGCCTCGGTCGCGTATTTCGTCAAACGAGACGTGAGTCCTGGAGATGTTACATCGGAATATATCCTGTTTGAGAATTCAAAAAAAGAAATGATTGTAAATAATACGAATATTATGGAAAAAATGGTGATATGTCATATGTTATATATGATATTAGCTTAATTTTTTTGCTTTATTATCTAGTCAGGCAGTTTCCATTCTATACTTTTATTTTCGTTTCCAATCTATGCTCTTCTTCTCATATTGTACAATTATAAAAGTATATTGCCAAAAATTTCGCACATAACTGAAATTTACAAAATGACACCTAAGAAACTAAATTCAAAGAGTGTCTCATTCAGAAAAAAAAAAAACAAGTTACAAAATTTGAAAAAAAATTCATACTTAGGATCTATGTTGTATCTCGTAGAAGCCAAAAGAGGTCCCGCAACCGTCTGAACAGTCTTTACTCCAGAGGCTCTGGCTCTCATCTTGGGACTAATGCTAGTTCCCCAGGGAGATCCCTCGGGACTATAAGTCGATTCGCCTCCTCTGGATAGCGTATGGTTTTGCGAAACGGTATGAGAATTTTTCCACGAATTTCTGTTGTTTACGCCGTGATCATTGGGAAAAATATCACCGTTTCTAACATCCTCCTTTCGCCATATTACCAATGGCGTTGATGTCAGCAGTCCCAACGAGCTAGCACGCTCCAATAATCTGGAGTCCGTATCAAGGTATGGACTGTTTTCAACATTGACAGAATTGCCAATGTTTCTAACAGCACCTCTTGATATGGGACTCAGTCCGCCAATCAGACTAAATCTCGAGGAATTTCTCGAATTTCCCCGTGTATCCGCGCTTAGCTGATAAGTGCTCCTTCGGCGTTGTGACATTCTCTCGATAATATGTTTACGATAGAAACACGCAAACGCGTCAGCGATCACAGTAAGATAGCCGAGAGATTGATGACAAGCGTTCGCGAGAAAAACGTTCAATTCACGGGTCGTTTGTGCGAGATAATTGAAAGCTAGTAACGCGTGCGGCGTGAATGGCGTGTCGTCCGCAACGATGTACGTAAACCAGCCGCAAACAATCAGTACAAATGTTATTGTAAACGCGAGATAAGGACCGAAAATGTTGCACAGTATAGCGCAACCACTTATCACACTTACCAACACGATAATGTCACGATTTCCTAGATCCCACATATTATAATTGTTCAAAAAAGTAACCTCCCCATGTTTTGAAAATAGCACACTCACCGAGGCAAACGGAAAATCGCCATGTTCGTTTCTGAGGTGCACACGACCAGTGACGCCACTGATGTCCAAGCGCGAAAGCTTCAACGACAGAATGACCAACGTGGGGGAAATTTGAAAAATCGAGGGCCCGGAGTTCGCTGAGAAGTTGGCCGGGAAAGTTTTCAATTTTATTGTTTTTCTTCTTTGATGGTAGTTTATTGTTAGAACGTTTTTATTTAATTGAGTTAAAAATAAACGGAGAGTTACAATTTTAGGATAATTGTCTTTCAAACAGCCATTTCTTTATCTTTATCCCTGTAACGTCGTCAAAATGTTAATATTAACTACAATTAATAAAAATTCTAAATAACGATTACGAAAAAAGTTGTAAAAAATATGAACGGCGTTGTTGCAAATATAAAAAATTACATGCGAGGAGGCGCGAAGCGACATAACCAAAATATGTAATTTCGTCGAACGACAACTGCTTATAGTTTTCTGGTTGAAAATTGAAATCGTTAGTCCAAATCATAATGGCAATAATTCCATTAACGTAATTACCAATTGTAATTTATAATAGTCCGACAAAATGTTAATAGTTTATATACAAATTAACGTGTACACCGGGGAAAGTTACTGACTTACAACAAAGGTTATCATTGAGTGAAACATAACCTAAAAAAAGTTTGTCCGCTGCAAATTCGAAAAAAAAAACCGTGATTTTGTTTTTAATAATACTTGCTCAACTATCAATACTGTATTAACAGGATGGGATGAAATAAAAGATTTTTAAAGTTCATTTCGTACATATATTTTTCATTCAATTAACGATATATTTTTCATTCAATATCACAGCAAACAATATATTGGAAAGAGCGTATCGTAGCAACGGTGCTCCAGAGTGTATTCAGCAAAGACAAAGTGTTCGGAACTAACAATTTCAAGATGATGTCCTTTAAACCACCAGCACCACCAAGATCGTCAGTTCCCAATAGCGAAAAAAGAGTTTTTATGAATGACGCAGAGTGGGACAAATTGGCTGTATACTTGGTCGGCACTCACCAGAGATTTCGTGAAAATATAATAATACCAAGAATGGTAACACCAACTAGGATCAAGACTAACGAGGAAAAAGCCATAGAATCTGCAATGGAAAGCTGTGCTTTTAAAAGCATTATGGCCTGTGTCCTAGGTGTTCGATTGCTCTCGTTCAATTTTGAATTAAAAGAATAGTTGCTGGTCCACTGACTAATGGGTACGTGTATTTTCAGGATTTGGTCTGGGAGCCGCAATAGGTTTATTCTCATCCAGTGTAAATCCGAATGTAGCAGCGGTCGAAAAACAACAAACAGCGAGAGAAGTTTTTAGGGAAATGAAAACGACGACTGTTGGATATGCTAAAAATTTTGCAGTTATCGGATGCGTCTTCTCTGGAATTGAATGCTGCATAGAATCGGTATTTGATAAAAAATTATCCACTTACTTTCCTCATAGTCTAGTCAGGGGGTGAGCACCGTGGATATAACTCAAAATAAACGTATTTTATTCTTTTATTTTTCGAAAAGAAAATCGTAGCGAAAATCCGCAGAGGACAAATTGTTCAAAATAATTTTCCTGGTCGTGTAAAAAAATATTCAGATTGGTACATGAAAAATTGTTAGAGTTCTATTTTGTAAATTTGTTTTATTTTGAATACATCCTCTCTTACAAGATTCGGATATTCCCAAGAATCGCTCGTTTGGGTTTTTAGATACGATTTTTTTTTTTCTGGCAAGTTGAAAAGGATCCTGAATCCTATGGAAATGTAATTACCATTTGTTTTATTTCTCAGTCATCATTGATTGTAGAAAAAGTTATTACCGTTATTTGACGTTTCAGTATCGCGGTAAAACCGACTGGAAAAATGGTACTTACGCTGGTGGTTTAACGGGCGGTTTGATAGGACTGAGAGGTAACAAAACCTACAATTCTTTTGTAATAAAATTTTTCTCATATCGTATGGATGATACTCTATTTCTTGAAATCGATTTTATTTTATTTTTGTAGCTGGAGTAAAGGCAGGTTTATTAGGTGCCGCTGGTTTCGCTGCATTTTCAACGGCAATAGACTATTATATGCACAAATAATACACAGATAGCCGTTATATGTAATTATAGTTGTACAAAGGTTTGTAAAAATCGTAAGATATGCGTTTCAAGAATTTCGCTAAGGGGCGATTTTTTTTTTTTTTTTTTTCATTGTAAAAATGTGCTTATCAAAGAAAGAACGAAAATATTACTGCGAATTATGAAATACTAGTTTAAACATGAATTATTTGACGTTCCATCCGATCCATCCTGACCATTCACACTGCTCAGCGTCATCATTTATCATCTACAGTACATCGTAATATCAAACTTTATTTTAGAAAGGGTCTTAGTAAATTCGTAAAAAAAAAAAAAAAAAACGTTGCACAAGTAGAAAAAGTAAAATATCCCCTACGGTAGTTTCTAAGTATCGTGAACAATGTGTAAACACTGAAATTATTGCTATCACATGACGGATGTATTGAGACCATTTGTACGAGCAAAAACCAATTCTTTCGTGTTTTTTTTTCTTTGCATATCCCCTTTACTATTGCCGAATTATAATCGGGCAACTATGAAAAATATTTACGTCATTCTCTAATTATTGTTAACGGTATTTCGATATCGGAAGCATTGAAAGGTGGAAATTTTCCGTTTGGAAGCTGCAAGGATCATTTCCATAAGGATAATTTAAATAATTAACTTTTGCATCTTTCACAAGAAAATAAAAAAAGACACAAATTGCACAATAAAAAAGACCTGACCCGTGTGCCATGAGATTCTTCACCTTGATAATTTTGCACTTGCGAATTCTATAATCTAAAAAAAAATAGGCTGTATCACTATCCAACCAATAATAATCTTATGTTGGTTTATTCATACGAGAGAAAAATACCACTGGAAGATTAGGAATGCTTTTTTTGCTCTCGGACCACACATACATATATATGGCTGTAAAGGGAAATCCGATATGTATATGCATTAAATTCTATGCATTCTATTTACACATATGCGTGCTCGTTTAAAAGGCCTGTCGATCGACAAAATTGGGAAAGAAATCGATCGAAACGTTGAAAATTGACTGAAAAAAACAATAGTGTATATATAATATGCAAGGCACTTTGACGGTTCTTATCGAATGTGATTATGAGCGGCAGCGGAACGTTTCACGGTTCAGTTCCAATCGTAGAAGAAAAAAAAATTTGGTTTTTCGCTTTGTCTTTTTTTCTCTCAATTCTTCGTTTCATTTTTTTTTACTTTTCTTTCGTTTAAAAAATACTGTATCGTATAAAATATATCACGAATATACGTATCCGTAAGTACATATCGACTGAATTCTACATAAATGGCATGCCGCGTTGATATCCCATTCGCGAATTGACATTCATCGCAAGCAGCCTAAAACCGTTATGTGACCTCTTTCCTCGAGAATACTAATTCCGTAGTATAAGTTTAGTGTTTTCTTTGTTTTCTTTTTCTTCTTTCCTTTGTAATTTTTTTTTTTTTTTTTGGCACCTGGCAAGAAAATAAATTTTTTTCTTCGTTTTCCCCCATGATCCCTAACGTAATGACGCACTCGGTTAAGGATGTTGCTGTTGCATTTGTGCTTGCATCGCCGCGAGCATAGCTTGCATACGTCGCAATTCGGCGTCTTTTTCTTGAAGAATGCGATCCTTCTCCGAGCCAGCGCCCGTCTCTTTGGCTTCGACGACCCTGAATACATTAATACATTTGTTAACTAACGTAAAAAATAATAATACAAGAATTTGTAGGTTTTTTTCTAAATCTCAACTATATCCCTTTTTTTATATAAATTTTTTATAAAAATTTAATATTAATGTTCAATGTACGTAAATGTAAATTTGGCACATTTCGATTTAAACGTGATTTTTTTAAAAGTACGATAACACTGAATTACGTACATTTGACGACGTGGAGGTACCGGAGCACCTTTCGCCAGTCTCTCGCTTCGATAATTTTCGTAATGAACTTCCTGGGTTACCTCTTGTAAGTCTTGCATATGAGTGCTGAAAAAATCGATATTATTAATATGTCGTTTGGAATAGTTTCTCTTGAAATATCGATTATAATCTCACATCAGCATTGTTCTAAGTTTGATAAAATCGCAATGATCCGGATTTTCGACTTCAACGACGCCCCACGGATAAAGACGTCCACGAACTTTTCGTCCTTTAACTTCGAGCAGCGTATTAGCACCGCAAACGGCAAACGGTACGGCCTCTTTGAGCTGTCTCACTTGTTCCTTGTAATCCTCGTCCTCGTCGCTGTCGCAATCCGGCAACGGATAAATCTTTATTCCGCTACCCTCGATCTCTTCCATAACGCGTTTCTTGAGACGCAAAACTTCTTTTTTGGTTAGAACATCGGCTTTTGCGATAACCGGCACGATGTTTACCTTGTTGTGCAATTGCTTCATGAACTCAATATCGAGAGGCTTCAGACTGACAATTGAGAGATAAAAGAAAGATTGAAAAATGAACGACGAAAGTACAAGCGTTATTGAGGTGACAATGATTTTTTTTTAATTTCAGGTGAAATGGAATGATTGAATTTATCCAAAAATTTTCGTTGAACAAAAATCATTCCGTTCCGTATGAAATCCCCATATTTTATACAATGGCAATTTATATCTTGTAGAAGGCTTTTTTCTGATCTTATCTAACAAATGAAAAAAATGGATAAGCTCTGCTCCAAATTATTATAAAAATTGTTTACTCACCCATGACCAAAGGGAGATATAAAATAGAAACAGCAGTGTATTCTATTGTCAACAATGTTTCTTCTATTCAAGCCACTCTCATCGCGCAAAAATCTCTCAAACTGATCGTCTATGTACTGTATTATTGCTCTGAAACTATCAGTATTATCTATGGCATCTCCGTACCCAGGAGTGTCGACTACCGTCAATCGAAGCTTGACGCCTCGTTCTTCTATCTCTACCGTAGAGGCGTCAAGTTTTACGGTTTGATTGGTCTTTTCTGTAAACCAAATTCATCTATTAGAATTTCAGATAAAAAAATTGTTATTTCAGAAATTTTATTTATAAAAAAATTGATAATCATAGTAATTATTGTCTGTATCAATTCAGCATACATTATATTTCATTATTTCTGTTAAAAAAAAAAAAACATTCTTAAATGTCAAATGATAAATGCAAAATCTCATTTCAACATGTAAATTGAACAATGACTCACCGACCGCGTCCGGTATTATTCTCTCTGGATAGAGATCAGTGAGAAAGAGGCTATTGACCAGAGTTGATTTCCCAAGACCCG
The DNA here is from genome assembly GCA_958009045.1 of Oxytorus armatus. Taxonomy (NCBI): domain Eukaryota; kingdom Metazoa; phylum Arthropoda; class Insecta; order Hymenoptera; family Ichneumonidae; genus Oxytorus; species Oxytorus armatus. The sequence goes on along the minus strand of OY253747.1, from coordinate 31,111,227 downwards.
ACTCGCCGACGACCATGAGAGTAAATTCAAAACCTTTTTTTACAGATTTTCTGTGTACCTGATTAGGCAAATTGGCAAAGCCGACATAGCCCGGAGTCTCCAAACTCGCAAACTGTGGAAAATTCACAAAAAAAAAAAACAAATTACGATAAAAAAACAATCGAGTCTTTATTCATATTCGTCCTTCTTCGTAACAAAGAGCCAAAGATTTTGATATTTCATTTTTTTTTTTTTCTTGTTTCATACGAATCACGCATCTCACCGTTTTCACGCTTTCGCTGGACATTTCGCGAAAATGTGATCTCTGTAATTTGTACGTGGGGAATAGAGAATAAGAGTTTTATTTTATTAAATTTATGGATATAATTTATGTGATGCAGTGTTAAAAATGACCACCGGATGCCGTTTTCGACAGCGAGATAATACGACGACGACGACGATAGAGAGGACGTGTATAGTTTATTTCACTTCACTGCGGATAACTTTTTTTTCGCTAAAACTACAGAAGTGTGTGTGAGTTTCCTCTGAAATTCCCTGGATTAATGGAGATTATTGGCTCAAGGGGAGCATTTTTAGCCAACGAAGTGCCAGTTTTATGAGAAATTGTAAATGGAACTGATGTGTGCGTATGGCGTCGGCACACTTGTGCACAAAGTCCGATGCCCGAAAAAGCTTAAGGGTGGGGGACAGCAGAGGCGTGGCATAATAATAAAAAAAAGGTGATAAAGTATTCTGATAACAAACGCCTCTGCGATTTGAATGGAAACAATACACGACAAGCGAGTAAAATGTATGCGCAGAGTTATTTTGTTGATTGAGAATAATCATCACGATCAAAAGCCTGACAACAAGGCGCACATGCACGAATAATTTTTGTTCATCCTGTTTTGTTAGTTTTTTCTAGAATATATATTTATTATAATTTACACGCGTTGTACAATATTACGTGGAAGTACTTTTTTGTATTTTTTAATTCGTCTAAATATAATAGTAATTTTTTTATTGGTTGTTTTTGACATTTTTCTGGGTGATGACCGACCGGAAGTCAATACAATTTTGAGTGACAGTCCGCTCAAGAATAATAGGATAAAATGGCATGGAAACGTCCCCCTTACATTTTTGGCGAAACAGAAATGTACGAGTATTTTCGGTAAATTGTCTTTAGTTCTATCGGGCTCATACCATCTCATACTCGCCGACTGAAAACATAAATTCCAATAATCGCAAGAGCTACAATAAAATCATGACTCGAGTTATTCGGTATTTTTCTGCATTGCTGACAACGCATTCGCTCATCGTTCTCTGATTTCGCCATTCACATACTCAAAGCATGGCGAAGGTTCGATATAACCTCAAAAACATTCATTGAATTCTCGATTTCTCGGAGATGAGTGAAAGGAATTGAACGAAATTTTGACAGAAGATGCAGATTTATATTACGGAAGTACCGTTACGTTTTGATCCAGGAGTATTGGGGATAACGAAATAATAAGCAATTTGAAAAAATTCGTCACTGCGTACAATAACTCCCTGAGCGACGAATACAGCTGGTTTCAAAATTGTAATTGTTTTCCGCAACTGCGAGTAATAAACATAATGGAACTATCTCCGTGCCACTTTGTTCTATTGATTGTCAAAATTTCATAAAATTCCACTTACTCGTCTTCGTGGAATCTTAACTGAAAATTTTGAGGTGAGCGTTTACGGAAGAATAGGGCGTTTCTAAAGTACATTGTATACATACACGATTGATATTCATGGGGCAGAATATTTGAAAAAAAATAAATTAAATTTCGTTATATTATAGATATATGACTTATAAAATACATCGACTAGTAGTGCTACTATTATTTATAATGCAAATTGACGGAAACAGGTTATAATGTACATTTTTGTTATTCTTTTACAATTCATTACAATCGGTTTCGAAGCAAACATCTACTTTATTCATGACGAAATAATATTCATATACAAGCATCGGTTGACATTTTTTTCATCGGTCTCGCGTTTTCTTTTTTTTTTGTTTTTTTTTAGTTTTATTATATGAATTTTTTTGTCTCTATCGTTTCTTTCATCGTCATCGCAATGACAGATTATAATGCACAGACATTTTTGTTAGTAACGCAGTTTTAAGAAAGGCATTACTTAGTAATTAATTATGTATAAATGGCGGGTTCCGTTAGTTACTCGCGCAATGATGTAAAAATTGTTTTCACATTACAAATGTCTTACGTTTTTTTTTCTCGTTTTTTTTTTTTTTTTTTTTTTTTTTTCATGGAATTACAAGTATTTATAAATCAACTTATAATAATTATGATAAGCCGACTCGAAAAACCGCATATCAATAAATCGACACAACTCGAAAATTACATCTTCTGAAATAAAGAGTCTTAATAATCGCGGATTTTCTTTTACATCAATATTAATTAATCACATTCAAACATTCATTGTATACGCACTTGGATAATTTACGAGTCGGTGACGAGGGGAGGAGGGCAGGCAGACAGGGATGGGACAGTAGGAGAATGATCGAAATTTTTGGAATTCTCTTTTTTGCGAAAACAATAATGCAACGACAATTAATAATATTATTGGTGAGGTAGAGGGAATTAGAATAGAAAATTACAAGTTTAGAATGCAGTCACCGAAATATATCGACAAACATGATTGGTTGGACAAATGTCGTACGAATTGTGTGGGTGTGTATATAGCCTCTGCTATAGTATTCAATTGTTGTCTCAAATTTTCTTTCAGGGAAGACTCTTCCCCACTGGGATGGAAGGAAATTTTCATGCTGGTATTTACGGTGGTGTGTACACGGTTTTAGTTGCTTTTCCTTTTTTTTTTGTTTCTTCTTCATGGAGATGATGCTACTCGGTATTATTTTAGAAAGCAGCGAGCACCTTTTTCTTGTTTATTTTCTTTCAATATGTTGGTTCGACAAACGATGTTTCCTTCGTGAAAAAATCTCGTCCCAAAAAAAATTGTTTCCCCTCTTCCGTGGGGGAAGAAGGGGAAATAAAAACTATTCAGTATGTTATCGTTTTACACCCAAATTTTTATTTTTTGTTTATTTCTCTTCGTCAGGCCTCAATTTCTCCTCTCGTGGCTTCGCACCGCCGAAAATCGAACTCGATTTGCTCGATTCGGCAATCGCGTTTAGCGGAACGGCCACTGTTCTTTTCTCCATTACCAAACGTTTACGTCCGGTCGTATCTTGATGACAAAATATTGAAACATCGTCGTATTAGTGAGAAAAAAAAATGAATGTTTTTCGAGCGTAAGAATACAATTTCGTACCTGGTGGTGGTTCTTTGACGAATGATTCTCCTTGGTAAGTTTTGCGTTCACCACCGTCGCGCATTGGACGTGATGGACCCTGAGATCGTGGTCCTGAGCTACCACGAGAACCCCAATCTCTGCCCGATCCACCGCCCGATTCCTCGTTGAAATTCCCATAATTACCACGATTGGTTCGGCCATCGTTGTAACCGGAACCTTGTCTGCCGGGACCTCCACCACCGCCACCCGGTGGTCGTCTGTCGTATCCACCACCGCCACCACCTCCGCTTCCTCCTTCGTTGGAAATACATCGATTATATTAAAAATCTGATAAAACATCAAAACACATCCAGATACTACGAAATTAATTTTATGTGCGTTCGAAGAATCATTGTCATCGAGAATATTTAGAATCGACACGAGACCATGATTATGGGCAACACATCGAATTTTGAATCCTTGTGCCTTTTTTCAACCCTCCAATACTCGCGTAGTATGTTTTTTTATCTTCAATTTCTGTTTGAATTGGTCCAAACAAATGTTTTGAGAAATATTTCGCTTCAAATTGCCTCAAACAAATAGCTTAACGAGACTATTGGTTTAAGTATTTCGAATCATCATTTTTAACAAGTGATTTGATTTGCAATTGAGACGAAATAAAATTTGCGTTTCTTATTACACGCGAGTAAGGATTGGTGTGTAAATGTTATGCCCAGCATAACGCTTACTGAAATACGTAGAGCTACCGTAACCGCGATCGCCGCCACCTGGCCCACCACCGCCTCGACCTCCTCTTCTGTCGAATCCACCGCCCCGGTCGTTTCTCTTGCTCTCAGCTACGTCGACTTTAATTGGTTTTCCATCTACCACCACAATGTTATTCAGATCGAGGGCTGACCTGAGATCCTCAATATCCTCGAATTCCACATAACAGAAGCCTTTAAACCTGCAAAAACGCGTATCATTGAGACAACTTCGTTAAACGAATTTTTATTCGGAATGTAGCATTAAGTATGGCTATTGGCAATTATTTAATTGTATAATTTGAATCAATGATAAAAAAAATCCGTTTGCTAATTAAATTAAAAAACTAAATAAAAACTTCTTTCTCGTCTAATTAACGTTTTTATTGTCATGGTTTATTGCGCCGTTACTAAAAATGTAACTACCAACGAATTCACCAAACAAAACTGTGAGGATGGAAAATTTAATAGCAGTTTAGCTAAATTCAGACTTCAATGCATGCAAGTGAATTATCATTTTTCTATTAATGATCTGCGAATGATATTAGAGTATTGAGGTAAAACATAGACAAATATTACATGAATTTCCATCAACTCCAAAGTAATCGAAAGCAATTTTAGCAAATCACCAATCTGAATGCATTAAAAAAAATAAATTCAGAAAGCTCGATACCTATCTGTTTCGCGATCTTTCACTAATCTGACATTTTTGACTTTTTGATTGACAAATATCGTGTCGATGTCTCGTTGAATGACGCCATCCGGTAGATTTCCGACAAACGCCGTAAAAGGAGGTTCGGTGGGCAATGGTTTTCTGCTACCCCCACGATATCCGCTTCCTCCCGTAAAATCTCTGAAAATCAAAAAATTAAAAGACAATTATAGAGAGCCGTTATGCAGCACTCGAATCCTAAACTTTGTCGTCGAAGGCAAGAGCGCAAATTTTACGTTAATGGCGCGCACAACCCAAACCATAAAGAGTGTCGTAGGAAGTATTAAAAAAATTCACCGACAGAGCAATTACAGGGGAGGAAAATTGTTGGACGCAGGATTCTCTGTGAAATTTTAACAAAATTATTTTTTTCAAAATTCTGTTTTATCGACCGAGAAAAAAAGGGTTTTTTTTTTCTCTCTTTGACACAAACTGAGTAAGCACAACGCTTGCACGCGAGGGACAAACTTCGCCGTACAGAAACCGCACACGATCTTCCTTGAAACTTCATGCTCGCAACATTTTACGAAAAGAGCACTCGGAGATATCAAACTTTTTTGTACTCTCACTCCTTCGGGAAAATTAAAAAAAAAATAAAGCCGCGTGCTTCGTTTTAGGGGTTCTAGGAGAACCCCATGTTTCCGCAAAGTGCCTTGCGTCGCGCTCAGAAAACGGTGAACTCGTTTTAACCTCACCATCGAGACGGATTCTCCCAAACGCACACACACACAAAATAACCTCACAATTTTCCATTATGGTCGGTCGAAAAAAGGCAATAGGAAATGTCGCACGAGGAATGTCGTTTAAAAAAAAAATTTCAATTAATCGTCGACGTAGCGTTATTTGTGAGGGAATACTTGCCTCGGATCATCATAACCACCTCGACCAGCCATGTTGGATGCACGAAACTGGCCGGGACCGCGCGAGTCGGCAAAGCGGCTCAACGCCGCGCTGCTCCTCTCTATTATCAAGATGGCACTTTTTGCAAACCATTCGTAGGGTACGAAGAGAGAACACGATGGAACGTTAAAAAAATCATGAAAATGAAGATTCGTGATTGATTTAACGATGCGATTGTCAGCGTGTACGAGTGAGGATTTTTCTAATCAACGTTGATTTTAAGAGATGCGAGATTGCGTCCCATCGCGTAACCGAGGTCAAGGTTTCACCGTACTAATTTTTTGCAGACAAGCGTTAATTGATCTGTTTTTAAAAAACTCTGATTAATACTAGTTTCAGGAGGGTACGGCTCTAATAAATTTTCATTAAAAACATGGGAATATATTGACTATGTTGATAAGTCAAATTATCAATTGTTGACAATTATGCAATTTGGTGGTATACAGAATATTTTCAATCGCTAAAACAATGGATAATTGACGTAATTTAATACAGAAAAGAATGGTTTCAAGGATCTTTTGCCTATTTTTGTCAATGAAAATTGGTCGGTTAAAAATGTAAGTATTTCGCTTGAATCGCGTAGTTGATTGAGATCGCGAGAGTCAAGATGGCGACTGTGGCCACAAGTTTTTCACGCGTGAAAGAGACATGCCGCAATCCATGCACATGGAGATCGAGGATACCGCCTCGTGTGGTCAAGAACCACGAAAGGATTTAAAAATGGTCTCGACGATACTCGATTGTTTTACAAAACTCGTGAGGGACAATGAGCGCGAAAGATTGGACGGTGGTATCGCTCTCCTCAGGCATATGTCCCAGAAAAAGACTGTGAGTTTTTGTTGTTTTTTTTGTTTCACGGGTAACCTAGAGATTATAATTATTCTTATATTTGACACGTAGGATAATGAATTTCGTTATTTTAACAAATGTCTGCACGTTTTTCATAATTTTTGTAAATTCATAAATCTTTCTCTATAAGCAAGTGGATTTCTCAATTTTAGCGTCCTCGCTGAGAAAAGTTTGCGATTACGCACATATCTTGAGAAGACTATGCATGCGCAAGTTTTAATTTTTATCTTTTTGCTTCGTCAGAGAGAAAACTCTGTTTTTGGGAAAATGTTTTTTTTTTTCTAGTTTTGTCCATGTATTCAAAATGTTCCGAAACGTTAAACAAATATGTCCCGTTGGATGTTCGTGTGTTGTTCCAAACATCTATAAAATATGCCCCGATGAATGTTCATATATGTGTCGGCAAGGCTGTACAAATTAAAACATTAATTTTTTTGGATCGGCTGGAGCAATCCGAGTAAAATGTAGAACCATATGATTTATTTAAGGATTGGATTTTATCAGATTTGTAATGCTTGAATAATTTTGTGGTAAAGCTCTATCTCTAGTAATTTTCTGAGTTATAAGGGCAAAAACTTCCCGCATAACTAGGAAAAGCATGTTTGCTATTGAATTTGGTTAAAATCAGTAGAAGAATTTTAATTGAATGCAATTTTGTGTTTTATGAATTGTATTAAAAATAAATATTAACAGAGATTTTATGAAAAATAAATATTATTTAAATATAGTCAAAGGATAATGAAGATTAAATTTGATGAGAATAAAAATGAATAAGATTTTAGAATTATCCGAATTAAAGGGTTTCCAATAATTTATAAATAATTCGATTGAAAAGGAAATGTTCAACAGTGCTTGTACCAAGGCTACCAATGATATTTGTACATTGCTTCCTTATTTTTTTCAATCAATGACAAAGTGTCCTTTATGAGAACATTTTCCTAAATGGGGAAAAGACAGCTTTGTGTGTAAGCCCTGGTCCAGGAATGAGACATGTTTTTTTTTATTATATGGGTTTATCAAATTTCATGAATGTCACGTTTAAAAAATTGCAGGAGGATACACAGAGCAAAGAATTGAATTATGCATTAACGCGTTTAGTCCGAGGGCTTGGATCCACAAGAGCTCTCTCGAGAAAAGGATTTTACACCACATTAACGGCTTATCTAAAGACAAATCCTGACACTCGAGTGGAAGATTTGTTGAAGATAATGGACACTGAACTGCGTCCTGTTAACAGTAATCCCAAAAGTGTAAGATACTCGAAAATTTAATATTATTTATATTCAGCTTACCTCTTATATTTTAATTATTCTTCATTAATTCAGGAAAATGCCGACATCTATATGGGAAGAATTTTACTGTGTGGTGCTCTCATAAGATCCAAGGTGCTAAGTCACTGCGATCGCGAAAAACAACAGAACATTTTTGAAGTTTTATTTCACGCCGGACAACAGAGAAGTTATCTCTCTTTCGTTGCGATTTTTTTCCTCGCAGACTTTCTCGAACAATCGGACTCAAAGTCACTGAAAGCCGGTATATGGCCGTTGTTGAAGAAAGAGCTGGGAAAACCTTGGAAAGATCAAACACTCGATACTTTCTATGTTCTGTTGATTATGAACAATAAATTTCCCACTTTGGTCAATGGGAAATTTTTGAAGGAACACCTGGGAAACGAAGATATTATCAATGGCGAACACATGAAAGAATTATTGAAATTATTGACCGTAAGTTTGGAGTCATCCATCAATGAAAAATTCAATTGAATTAATTACTAGCAAATCGTCCTACAAAACGTTTTAAACTTACAAAAAAAGATATTCAAATTCACAAAAAGTCATTTTAAATACTATTTTTTCAACTTTCAGGATATCCCAAGGATAGTATGCTATCGTCATCCTCTTTTCAAACTATTTTCCGAAAAAATCGTATCATCGGAGCATCTCGTAGAATTTTGGTCCGGTATAGATCAACGTTTTGTCAAACCTTCCAAGAGCATAGAATATCTCGGACTCGAGATTTTCAAGCACATTCTAACGAATATCAAAGACAAAACCCTCATACCGTCTCTTCTAACACCAAATTTCTTGCATCACATGATTCGACGATTTACAACTTCGAAGAAAAATCGTCAGGACGAAGTAGCAATCACGTTCAAGTCGTTACTTAGTCAATTGATCTCGGTGATGAACGACAAGGATATTAAAGCCAAGACGCAGGTTGGGGTATTGAAAAAATTAATTCTATACCCCAGTGATATTATGATTGAAAAAATTACGGGAACTAAAGTCATACAAATGCTTACGGCTAATATGAATGCGGATGGTGTAAAAAAATTATCAAAACTTTATCATGAAATGGCGAGTAATGCAAAGCCAAAAGGTGCTAAAAAAACGTCAAAACTTTATCATTCAATTGCGAGTAATGCAAGTCCACAAGACGAGAAAGGCGCTCCCCTTACGGAACCTTGGACAAACGCTGAGAGAATTTATGCTGCACAACTTTTAACCAGGTGTGTAATTGAATTTTCCTATATTAATATATAACGTTTAACCATATTATTATTATTGCTCCTTGGTAGAGAAAATGAATGATTTCTCCATACTTTCCTGGCAACATTATGAGTAAATAATGGACTAGTACTTTTTTCAATATATATATATATAAATTCTTATTTCTAAATTAATTTATATTGAATAAGTTTTAAATTTAAATATATTCTCATATTTAAAATAAATATTTTACCAAGTTTTTTTATATAATTAAAATTTTAATTAAACAACAAATATATATAATATAACTATTTCTTAAATAAAATAATTTTAATTTTTTAATTAAATATATGGAATTAAATATTTTATATAATATATATATATATATATATATATATATATATATATATTATATTTAAAATAAATTATTTTTTAAAAATATATAATAATTTCATAATATTTAAAAATTAATTATTTAAATGATTATAAAAATTAGATTAACTGATGTTTAATTAAATTAATTTAAAAACATTCTCAAAAATAAATAATTTATATATCTTAATAAATAATTATGGATAGTTAAATATGATACATGTAATGATTTAAAAGATTTTATAATTTAATTTTAATCTTAAAAATAATACTTTTTCTCTCCTATTTCATCAGCATTAGGATTTACTTAAATGACTGTAATTATGATTATTTTTAGTTAATCGTTCTAAAGGGGTTATTTACATTATGAAATTTATTAAAATTAATAAATTTGATAAATTTTTAGAATTACATTTTTTTTTTTAATATTAAAAAATTAAATTAATAATTAAGTTTTTACAAAAAAAAATAATCTATTTTAAATATTTTTAAATTAAATTTACATATTTATTTAATTAAAAATATAAGAATATTAATTAATTTTTAAATTAAATAATTAGGTACTTAAAATTTAATTAATTAATTAATTAATTCAATTTAAGAATAATTTTAATATATTAATTATTAAAAATAATAATTATAAAAAATTAATCCCACTTGCAGATTACTCGGACATCCTGCTGTTAATACAGAACACAAATGGCGGTTGGATCAGCTAAAATTTTTGTTCGATCTGGGACTCTGCGATTCCCCGAACGTCGGCGTTGAATTAGCCCGTAAGTAACGCCTCATAAGACTCATTCTCACTTCTCAATATCGCTTGCTTCGCAATCCTTCCTTTGAAAATGTGTTTTTTTTTTCCTTTTTTACAGCCCAACTCAAGGAAAGTTTTTATCGTGCTCTCGATCACAAATTACCGAAACTCAGCGATTTGCGAACGGTATTCAGCGAATTGATTCATCACTTGAACGAAGGATTGTTCGTCAACAAAACTAGTACACTTCGAACTCCTTTGACGGATACTGCGCTCGAAGCTTGGACAGCTATGATGACTTTTATTACGAAGCTCGAGGCTGATTCGAGAAACAAACACGCCGTATTGATATTTTACACGATGGACTTGCACATGGGTTTACAATTGTTTTCCGATCCTGAAATGGCAATATCAGCTATAAATGAGATTCACAGTTGTTCGGAGAGATTAAGCAAAAATAAATCGAAAAGGGGAAAGAGGATTACCGAGGATATTGACGATGAACCAGAATGGGTCGAAGTGATTGTCGATCTTTTGTTATCACTGCTATCGCGAAACAGTCATCTTTTGCGCTCTATGGTCAGATGTGTATTTCCTCATATGTGCACCGTATTGACCGCTGCTTCGATTCACCAAATACTTTCGGTCGGTATTTATTTGTTATATTATTTATGAATATTAGTTTTTGGATATAGCCTTTCTCGAAGTGTACGGTAGCACGGTTTAAAAAAACGACCGTTCTCTACCGTTTGTAAACTTGGTGCTATTTCATCAATGAAAACTATGTTGTAGTTTGGGGGGGGGGGGGGGTAAGGTTAATTCGTACAAAAAAAGGCATGTTTTTGTGATTTTTTTGTGACGACGCAGTTAAAATCTCTTTATTAAAACTAATGGTACAGTAAAATATGACATTGGAAGAATCTTGTATAAAATTTTCACGAAGAAATATTAAAAAATACGGCAATGGCAGCAATTATTCGGACGTGTCTCGGAAAAAAGTAGAATTGCGGTGTCCCTCATAACTTGGTGCTGGATCATCTGAAATGAAAAAATGAAAGTTCATTTGTTAGATAATAGTTTTCCCCAGGTAACGCTGGGAGGGTTTTTCGAAATTTCAATTTTTCAATTTTTTGGAACATTTTGAAGGGAAAAACGCGATTTTTACGAAAAAAAAAAAATCGCGTTTTTCCCTTCAAAATGTTCCAAAAAATTGAAAAATTGAAATTTCGAAAAACCCTCCCAGCGTTACCTGGGGAAAGCTATTATCTAACAAATGAACTTTAATTTTTTCATTTCAGATGATCCAGCACCAAGTTATGAGGGTCACCGCAATTCTACTTTTTTCCGAGACACGTCCGAATAATTGCTGCCATTGCCGTATTTTTTAATATTTCTTCGTGAAAATTTTATATAATATTCTTCGAATGTCATATTTTACTGTACCATTAGTTTTAATAAAGAGATTTTAACTGCGTCGTCACAAAAAAATCACAAAAACATGCCTTTTTTTGTACGAATTAACCTTACCCCCCACCCTTAAATAATATAAACTGCGATATTTTTTCACAGTTCACAGTTTTTACAACAGCAAGTTTTATTAATATAAAGTATAAGCATCTCGAACAAGAGAATCTGAAGAAAAAGTCGTTTTTTATAATCGCCGGAATATGTAGATATTATTGAGGCATCCAGTTCGTAAACAAGCGACAAATATTAAAAATTTCGTTGCTTCAGGTCCTGGATCCGAAGAACGACAAGAGTCCTCTCGTTGCCAAGAATGACGAGAATCCTGATGATTCTTCGAACGACGAAGATTCCGATTCAAACGGCGAGGATGACAATGACGAGAACGTCGACGACGTTAGCAAAGCTAGTCTAGATAGCGTCGACGAGGAGGAAGCAGAGGACAGCGAGAGCGATTCTGACAAAGACACGAGCGGTGACGAGGACGAGGACGAGACGGTAACGGATCGTTTGCGTCTAGCTGTACGTCAGGCGCTCGGTGATTCTTGCGTGCACACCGATGACGAGGACATCGATGTCGATCGGATCGACGATGATCAGGGAAAGCGTCTTGACGAGTCATTGGCAGCGGCTTTTCGAATATTGCGCGAAAATCGTCACACACAATCCAAGAAACAAGAAAAGTCAGCGCAATCGCTGACGCATTTTCGCGTACGTGTGATAGATCTCCTCGAGACTTACATAGACTCCGGTCCTTCGATGGCACTCGCTCTCGACATGCTGGTGCCGCTATTTGCATTATTGGAATATTGCATCAAAGATCCACATCAGAAACCATTGGAGAATCGTGTGAGAACGTGCTTGAAGAAATTATCGGGTGTCAAGAAATTCAAGGACACGCAAGGCGTTGACGCGCAGTTGTTGACCGACGTTTCGAAATTATTGATGGAAAAGGGCGAAAGATCGACCGCTGTTTGTCAAGAAATGGGCGATAAACTCGCCGAATGTGCGACTTTTCTCGTCAGATGCGTTCAACAAGCTGGTCTACCGGCTCAGACACTTGTGCAGATATACGGTGAAAATTTAACGGCATTTTTCAAAAAACGTGATTGTGTGTTACCCGCTACTCTATTTAAGAGTGCTCTGCAACTTTTGTGGATTGGAAATTGGCAATTGGCACCGTTACTTGTGAGTGAAAAAAAAAAAAACACTATACCGGTGATCCATAACTGTGTTGCATTTGTGTATCAAATAATTGCAATTATAATAATGAATATCGGCGATGAATACAAATATATTTTTATTTTTCATCGAAACAGGTGGATTATGCCTTTGACAACACAATAAGATCTTTCCGACGTGGACAGGCTCTCGAATTCCTGACGATTTTCTATCGCAACAACAGACTTGTAAAGAGCGACGAGTACAATTTCGTGAGGGTAAAAATGGAAAAAAAATTATATGCCAATAGCGTGAATCTTCTCGAAGAATTAGCCACGACACTCCAAAATGTTAATGGCGAATCGACAAATGAGAAAAATGTTGATATCGGCAAAGAGGTCAGACAAAAATTTGTTTGTCTGCTTATGACTCTTTTGCACGCGGTCTATCCTCAGCATTTGGCGAAGGCTTGGGACTGGAAATCCATCGCTAAAGCAATAGCCGAGTACCGAACACACGTGTCTTTGTCGAAGGACGCGAAGAGCGCTTACAACAGACTAGCGTCGCAAATAGGTGCTCCAATAAATATGTAAGTAAAAATTTCGTATTTAGTGAATTCACTGCTTTTCCCTCGTACATGTGATTTTTTTTTAAACGCATTTCCCCATCGTCGGTACTATCGTTAATTCACAGAGCAACGAAGAAGAACGAACCGATCAAATTAGCATTTACCAACGGTACACAGTCGAATCAGGAAAACGGTGTGCCCGATTCGGAGAGTGAATCCCCGGACGAGGATAGCTCGGCGCCGGACAATAAATCGAAGAAGGAGTCGAAGAAAAAACTGAAAATACGAGGCAAACAGAAGGACAAGCAAAAATTAAAGAAGGAAGCTCGCGAGTTACGCGCAAAAGCCATGTCCGAGGGTCTAGAATCTGTCGACTTTAGTACAGTAAAATTTGAAAACGGCAATGCCGAAGATGCGACAATGGAGAATGGCGCCTTGGACAATGAGACGAGCGCAAGGAAAACGACGAAAAAGAGATCGGTCCACGAAGATACGCCGAGTAAAACGAAGAGGAAGAAGAAAAATCCCGAGGATAAACAATAGTCGTATTATAGTTATTATTAAATGAATAAAAAGTGAAACATAAAATAAATTAAAAAACTGGTTAATTGATTTATGCAACGAGCGTGATCGTTATTTTTCTAATCAATTGTCTGTATCGATCGTTTGTACATAAGACTTGTGAGTAAAACAAAGAGTTCGTTTGTGCAATTTTTGTTGAATACATTCCCTTCGTTTTTTACTCATATCCCCATTACCCTAAAAGAAAATTACTGAAAACTTTGTAAGTGTTAGTACATGACATTTTATTCTTTTTTTTTTTAAGAATAGTATCTAGAATGCTATTAGAATTGTACGTGTTTTGAAATATTTTATTACAGACAAAAGTGCATTAGTTTTTATGAGCAAAAAATTGTGGTTCTCCAAATGGCCGTTACGCGTCGTCTGCTTAAGGCACCCATATTGGTATCCACACGTGCGTCAGATAAAACTCATTTTTCCCTGTAAATCAACGATAATTGATTGAATAATTGGAACGATGATTGATCGTAAACAATAAAATAATAATGCAAAACCAACGTTTTTTTGAATAATCAAAATTAAAACAAATTTACACATTCGTAGTGTTTGTTTTTCCTCGAGAGGTTATACACTATAGCCAGGAGGTAAGTGCACTCCTAATTCATAAAAGACATTAAATATAAGGGAATGCGAAAATATTAAGATTCATAGTATTATGCAACTTCAAAATTTATAAAATATACCTTAATAAAATCTATCAATAATTGCCACAGTCATTTGTTTGCCCGATGTTGATAAATAAATGGTCGAAATATATAACCAACAAAGAGTATTAAAAATCAGAGCGGTGAATCGATAGAGTACATTTCAACGAACAGAATGAGCTGACACTCGTCATTACTGAACCAACATTTTGGATTATTTTTTGAAAAAACTGAATAAAAATTCACCTTGTCAAAAGTTGACGTAAACTAGTTGATTTTTTTTAAAGATTATTCATTGTTACAAATAGTGTTCATGTTACTGCCACGTATGGCGGTACCGTCCATCTTTTATTACGGTTAACTAACGCTCAACAATTTTTAGAAATGATTCTCAAAAATTTAGCACTGAACTCCACTGAACTGAATCGCAGCACTTGCCTTAATATCCCACAATGTACAAATGTTGTTGGTAGTATCTCGACAAATATATTTTCTCAATCTTAGTCAAGAGGGGGTCAACTATGAGGATGAAAATAAATGTTCAAATCTAAAATTGTAATAGTTTACTGGTAGTGCATATACTCTGCTGGTACAGATTTAAAACAAAAATATCAAACCTCACGTCTCCATAAGCACGATTCAAGATATATTAAAAATAAATATTCTGCCTTATTTCCCGGCAGATGAAGCCACACGTTCGAACTTTTGACAATGAAACCGACGAAGTGCGGTCCAAAAAATGGTACGAAGAATACACAAAAGAATCCAAACCTTGGAAACACACAAAAAGCGAGCTTGAAGTAATGGATCTAAAAGCCAACGGAAAGAAACATTTAGAGGCTGAAACGGCGGCTTATCAACTGAAAGAATCAAAGTCTCGAGACTCGGAGTTACAATGGTTAAAAACGGCACTAACGAAAGGCACGGGATCGGACAAAATAGCCGCTAGTATTGTGCTCATACAGAATAATCCAAAGTACAATCTCGCTCGTCTCACTGCACTTATCTCTCAGGTGAAAGCTTCGAAGCACAGTCAGAGCAGTTTGCTCATAACATCGCTTCGTGATTTATTTGTAACTGATCTTCTTCATCCCGAGCACAAGCTTCTCAAGTTTGAAGAGCAAAATTTGGACGAGTTGGATTCCACGAGATTGGACCAGAGCAACGGTATGACAAAAACTACACTGGAGGCTCGAAGAAAAAAATTACTGTCACACTGGTACTTCGAGGATCAATTGTACGAGCAGTACGAACGTTTTATAACTTCACTGTCTGCCGTAGCGTCCGACACTGTGGACGCTAATCGTGAAAAAGCCGTAGCCGTTATGACTGATCTGTTGGTCGCTAATTCCGAGCAAGAGCACAAATTGCTCGAATTTCTCGTCAACAAGATCGGTGATCCTCGCAGCAAAGTTGCCTCTAAGGCGGTCTTTTGCATGAGCAAATTGTTGCTCGAACATCCTAACATGAAACTCGTTGTAATGCGAGAAATTGAAAAATTATTGTTCAGAAAGAACGTCGCACAGAGAGCACAGTATTACGCTATATGCTTGCTGACGCAATTTGTCCTGGATCGCGATGATGTCGAAGTGGCGAATTGTCTCATAGACGTTTATTTTGCTTTCTTCAAAGCTTGCCTGAAACGCGGCGAACCCGATAGTAGAATGATGGCAGCGATTTTGACCGGTGTCAATCGTGCTTATCCATTCGCTAAATTGGGATCGTCGAAACTTCATGAACACATTGATTCGGTTTACAAAGTCGTGCACGTTGGCTCGTTCAATGTTTCACTCAATGCTCTCAGTCTCCTACATCAAGTGTGTACAAAGTCTTATTTTACGGTAGTACGATAAAATAATTGTATTCTCGAATCGAGTAATTTAATTTTCATTCATTAACCGCATAATTAACGTGGCTGAAAACCTCATAATCAAGATAAAAATTAGATTTATAGAGAGATGTTTGTAATCGCTTTGAAGATCGTTTTTACAAACTTTTATCGCTTATTATCTACTATTGCTTGGTCATGAAGGAAAAAATGTCTGTGTATATGTGACTGGTCTGAAAATGACAATGACATATGTCAAGAACGATTGAGAAAACTCGTAGAGGCATTGGTGCTCATTTACAATGGTAAATGAGAACAACTAATGGGGAAGCGAGTGTTCAAGTTTCAATTTCCACCATTATTCTTGTGTTTTTCTATTTATTCTGTTCTCTTTATTTCACAGGTCGTTGGCAAAGAGCCCGAGCAAGAAAACCGATTTTACACAGCGTTCTATCGAAAATTACTCGATCCACAGATCGGTGTTGCCAACAAACGTGCTGTATTTCTAAATCTGTTATACCGCGTCCTTCGAGATGACAAGAGCGTAACGAGACTCTACGCTTTTATGAAGAGAATATTTCAAGTTGCCCTGTATTTTCCGGCAAACATGAGCTGTGCCACGTTGTACGTAGTATCGCAAGTTTTGCAAACTCGGAAGGATTTGGTAAATATTGTACAACGAAGATACAAATCGATTAAGCTCGAGAAAATGATTGAATCGAACGAAACTACGATGATTCAAGAATCCGAAAAAGAATCGGACGATAGTGTGACGGAGAATCAGGATATTGAAAAAAAGTCCGAAGAAGATTTTATAATGCTTTCTAATGTAAGAATCGAACCACCAAGTAACTTAGAAAACGAAAATTTGGATGTACAAGAGGTCGTGAAGATTGAAGATGATGTGGGTGCCTTTTACAATCCATACTGTCTCAATCCTCTGAGATCGGGAGCAACGAGGACACCTCTTGCCGAACTCGAGGCACTTTCGACACATTTTCATCCTAGCGTGGCACTTTTCGCCAGTACAATTGTACAAGGCAGATCGATACAGTACAGCGGTGATCCGTTGGAAGATTTGAATTTAATACGATTTCTCGATCGTTACGTGTTCAAAAATCCAAAGAAACTCGACGAGAAGAGAATCGACAAGAGAAATGATCCATTGGCCCAAAGAGCCAAATACATTCCTCGCGGAGTGAGATCGGTGGCTGTTGACAGTGAGGCGTATGTTAACGAGCGTGAGGATCGAATTCCCGTTGACGAACTTTTTCTTTATCGTTATCTGCAGAAAAAAAATGGAAACAACGGCTCGCGGATTAAGAGCGAGGACGACGATGACGATAATGATAGTGTGAACAGTGAGGAATTCAACGAGATGCTGGATTCTTTAGGTGGACGAAAGGACTTTGATGAATTGGATATTGCTGCCGATATTGGCTCGTCCAAGACGAAAAAGAAGAAGGGTAAGTTTGAATAACGGAAAATGGAACAATTGACGATGAGAGAGTTGGTACATGAATATTGCATTTTTTTCAAAATTTTTCCTTGTCAGAAAGTCCAACATTGTACATTCACGCGAGTGTTCAGTCGCTTTTTTTTTAAACACAATTTTTCGAGGTTTTGGCACATTTCGATCACATTGAGTATTGGGGGAAAATTTTTTTAAATAATCTGCTCGTTCATACATTCCTTATGTAAAATTTAATCGACGATATTTTCACTTGATCTATCTTTTATTTATCACGATATTCTTGTTTTGTTCGTTTTTTTTCGTCATTTTAGTACATAACCATTTAATCCTCCGGTTATTTTCATACGATTTTCAATATATTATTTATTTCAGTCAATTTGGCCGACTCTGACGACGATGATGCAGAGGACGATGACGAGACGATTGAGGGCTCGGATGTTGATTCCGAAAACGATGGGTACAACGAAGACATCGACGATCCCGAAGAATTGGAGGACGACATTAGTGACATAGATCTCGATGGAATTGACGACGAGGATCTAAGCGACATGGAATTCAACGAAGCCGACGATTCGAACGAAGAGAACGAGCCAGTTATGAAATCCATGGGAACTAGCTCAAAGAAGGAGAAAAAAAAGAAAATTGTTACGGACAGTAATGTTTTTGTGTCTGCCGAAGAATTTGCTGAAATGCTCGAGGAACAAGGTCGTGCAAAACGTAAACACGGTGGTAGTAACGCTTTCAGTGACGCTGACGGTGCAAGCGTTAAACAATTGGATTGGGAAATTGGGCGTAATCAACGTATAACGGGAGGATGCAAACGACCACGAAATAATAAAAATGTTAAGGTCAATAAGACTGTTAAGAAATTCAAACGAAGATTCTAATTAAATATATGTATATTGTGAATGTGCAACATTTCTTCTCTCTCCGAAATCCATACAATTTTTGTGTTCCATTTTTCCTTTGCACACTGCGTGCATCACGTTACGTTTGGAATGCCGCTAGCACACATTGTTGTGCGATTTTACAGATCTAACGATGTTTTTTTTTTTTTCAACGACAAACGACGATAAGAGAGGGCAAAGGAAAAACAACATACCGCGACGAAAAAAGTCTCCTAAATTCTTTTATTTATACAGCAGAAGTTCATCTTCCTCGGGTGTCCGAATAATAATTTGTTCGCCGTTTCTTTATCTTGACCAATGGTTAATAACTGAATCAACAAGTTTCGTGGGCGCACCGAGTTACCAGCACGGTTTTTTCCTGGAGACACAGGTTTGAAAATCGTCGGTATCTACCGATTAATCTCGTAAGTATTCACATTAGAAAAAAAAAAGAATAAAAATCCATTGTATCATTACGGATTAACGTGAAAATGTCCATAGAGAAATTGGAACTTCATTCACTTCTACTCACTTCTACTGTATCAATAATGAGGAAATATCTTCGAAACTTATTATACTCGTTAAGATGTGACGAGGAAAAAAAAAAAGTAACATTCGTACATTTAAAAAAATACTTCTAGGCAGCTATGTTCATTGCTTACAATTCGTCACTGCCGGTTAATCGCCGATCAATCTTCGATTTAAGATGTGATGAAAAGATGAGATTGTCTTTTCGTGCAAATAGTTCTTTCCTATTTTTATTTGTTCACAGTCTCTATATACTTTGTTCCAAGAGCTCAGACAGATTGACGCGGGATCATAGAATTGGGAAACATACGAGTTGGGATATCGGTGTTTTTGGGGCTAAAGATAAAAGGCTACATTTTCATCATTCATGCTCCGTTTCCCTTCCTTTGATTCTCTCTGTGAACGATAGTGACACGGACAAACCACAATTACACTTATATCTATATTAAATGTAAATTTCTGTAATGCGTAAGAAAAAAAAAAACGTCCCTGTTTACATTCGTTTCGTCGTTTTTCTGTTTTGGCAACGGCTGCCGTGTAAAACCTTACGCGTACAGATATTTTTAATTTTTTCACGGTTGTTCATTTTTGTTTCTCCTTTTTTTTTTGTTTGTTCTTAATCACTAGACGTGACATGTTGTAAAACGTACAAGTACGTGGTTATCGTAAGGCTTAGGGCTACTCTGGATCGGGTTTCGTGGAACCCTCCTCGTCATGCGTAGGACTGTGCCACGTTAGTCTTTCCTCGTAGAAACGTATTACAATCTGCGGACATTTTTCGTTAGCAACGCGCGCCGGCACGAGATCCGCGTCGTCCGTTCCTTTCCATTTCATCAGGAACATTAATTCCCCGCTCGAATCTGTAGCACCGATTATCCGCTCTGGGTCTAGATTCCGATCGAAGCCTGAAATTTTATGTGAAAAATGCATTTTTCATTATTCATCTTCTTCGAATTTTTATTATTTCTTTTAATCACGTTAATGACGATTATGTACCTTCGGGTTTCTTTTCTTCCGTCACTTTTTTCTTGGCTTGCGTCGGTGTCGGCGTTCCAGAACTTTTTCGTTTTTTCTGTTCCTTCTCCTCGTGACGTTTGCCACTCGACGCTGCCTCTTTCTTTTTGCGTTGTTCCTCGAATTGAGCTATCAAGTCTGGACAATCCAGATTCTCCTCCGGTTCCCATGTGTTCTCGTCGTTCGAGTATCCTTTCCATTTGAGAAAATATTCTACCTGTTTCGTGAAGAGATAAGAACAAGTTTAGAGCCAGAACTTTTTGTTTTTAAAAATGTTGTTTCTTCACGGAGAATGCTTTATTAGGGTGTCAATGAAAGAATATTAGTTTTCAATGATAATGCGTTTGAACTGCTTTAAAACATATTTAACAAAAATTTTGAGATCATTAATTGGCACAGGGGGGCTGTATGATCCTCTGTGCCAAAGAAAAAATCATATCAAATTTTCCAATGGTCATATAAACGAATATTCAGATCCCAATAAAAACAAATGTAGTGAGATACGTTTTTCAAAATGAAACTATACTATATACCAATTAAAGGATTTTTTTGACGAGCGTGGAAAATCTTTTTAAACAACCTGTCGTTTGGAATTTTGAAACATTCAATTTATCTTTGCAAAATTAATAAACACAATTTTTATCGACTTTTAATCGTGCAGCCCTTCCTTCATAATTAATTATAAAAAGTTTGCGGAACTTTCGATATTATTGATACTTTTCAAATCCAAAACTTGAACGTAACCTCTAAAAACACAACCTGTTGTAATAATTGCATTTTCCATTTTCTTGTGGTTGCGCCTCAACATATTTCAATCATTAACTTTATTGAACTAGCTAACGCAAAGGTTCTTAATTCTCACCTTGCCCTTGACAACGCGTCTGTCCAAAACTTTCTCAACGCTAAACTCCTCCTCTGTTTCGCCTTCTGTAGCTGGTGAGTCCTTGGATTTGCTCATGATTGTGACTACACGTTAAAAAGTAGAATAACAAAGAAAAATGTTAGAAAAGTTGCGACAGCATCCTTACTTTTTCTTGTATGGGCAAAGCATTGAGGGTTCATTGTTGCAACAAAGTTATAAGAGATGTAAGCAAATAGAGAGACCGATTATTGTTGCAGAATACTTAGACATAATAAAATAAACGGAAATGATGAAAAAAAAGAAATTGGGTGCTAACAGCCCAAGGGCGCCGTTATCACAGGGACGCGCGTTTCTACGGTTAATAAAGTTTGTGATCGTTGCAGATATGGCCAAGCGTAAAAAAAAAGTAGCAATTAAACAAAACGCACATGCACGCAAAACTTACGTTGAACAAAAGTTTAAGAACTTTCGCAAAATTTTCCACGACGAGCGTTTCGTAAAAAAATTGTAAAAAAATGTGATAAACTCGCGAATAGCCGGCAAAAAAATACGATACAACCCAGCTAAACCGGGTTTCCATAGAATAGAGTGCAAAATGGCGGTAAAACGCGGCCGGGCATACCACGATCATCACGCTGTCTCGCAAATTTCTGCTCTACGAGAGAAATATGCGTGAAAAAAAAAAAACAACTCACCCGATTATTCCTATCGTCGTGGTTGAATGTGCGAACACCTGATATTTCTAAAGAGATTATAAAATTACTTTGTTGCAGGTAGTTCGAAGTGTGAATTAATTCACGGTGTTTGCGCGTTGGCGTCGTAAAGTCGTAGTCGCGGTTATGCACTTCTCGTGGTTGGTCTTGCCGCGAAAAATATCGAAGGACGCCAACTTCTGATATGAAAATTCCCTAGGTGAATCCTTTTTTTTTCGCGAAAGCTTGTGAAACGGTAATTCTTTTTTAGCCCCAAAATATGAATAATGGTGTGCGTTTCAAAAGCTTTACTTTTCATATTTTTGCATATGTTGGCCACATACGAGACGTATTAGTTCGTGTATTCAGAGTCATTGGTTTAAAACTGTGACATTTGAAAAGAAACGTTGTTTCGTCAATTTTCGAGGAGAAATATTAATTTATGACCCCGAAGATGTCTGAATCAGACAAAATTTCATTTTTGAACAGACCTAAGAACCGTGTTTTCTATCGTACAGACTTCAATCAGGTCTCATTTTCTTCGTTTTGCAATTCTCTAGAGACGCATTTTTTTGTTTTTTTCAGGCCTCCTTAAGGTTGTCTAACACCCGTGTGATTCATCTACCGCGTGTATGCGTGCCGAAAGTGAGGTTATGGATGTCAGTGACGCGAATAAAGACAGCATCAAAAAGATGTCTAACAAAAGACTGAAAGGAAAAGAGAGATTGTGTAGCATTCTCTAGAAAATGAATTCAGCAAAATCATTTATGGATTCACAGATTCACTGAAATTATTGAGGCGAAAATTTCCTGGGCGTCGAGGCAAAGGAATGTTTACTTTGTCCAAGTTAGCGGAAGATTCTCTCGACACAAATTCATACGCAGAAAACATTCGTGAAGCTACGTGTGATGTTGTCGTTGTGCAAGATTTGATCAAGCAATATTTGACTTTCGATGATATATTTGAATATACTATAATATTCGTTGAGTCATTGAAAGATTTTATGCGTAAATTGAAAGTTGGATGAAACAAAAAACAATTATCAGCTTTGAAAGACGTTCTATCCAAATATATGATCACAAAACTTGCACGGCTGGGAATCATGGTGGAAGTGTATACTTCCACCATGGCTGGGAATCACGTACGAGCAATTGATACAATTATACCAAAGCGGAGAAGACTCGTCGGTGACATTTTTGTCACAAAAAGTAACCAAAGATAAGACTGTTCTCAAAAATATCGTTTAACATTTCAGATGATCAAAGTATCATAAAAAATCACCAAAGCATCGGTATGTAAGATTTATGAAACTTCAAAACAAGAATTATATGAATAAACACAATTTCTATGACAAATGTATTATTTATTGCCGATATTTTCATTTCTATTCGAATCTCAATGAAAAACCGTTAAAATCTTCCTATACATTCAACTCCGAAGCATTTTCTTTTTGAAAAATTTGTATTGCCGCGCTGCGTCGATTTGTATCATACACACATACACACACACACACACGATGTCGCGCCAGAGTTCTTCTAGCCCCAAAACAATATTTTTTTAATAAGTCCATACTTTTTTACTGTATGGTTGAAAATTTTCTGTAAAATATATGTTATTCTTCATCTACTAAACTACTTTCGTGCCAAATGTATGGAAATTTTGGAATTTTTGATAAACGATATCATGAAAACGGTACGATGAAACAGTCTCAAATATCGCATAAGTATTCTTCAGTACTTTTTTTAGTTTTTCCCAAAAATTCATTAAATTTTATCCACTCTTCATTTGGTGTTAGAACTACCTTAAGGAGATACGACGCGAAGAAGTTGATTAATAATCTAGGAATTGAAGTCTGAAATGACAAATTTTTTACATGGTTCCAAACCAGATCTGTTCAGCCGGTTACGAACTACATCAGACTTGATCTTTTCCAATCTGCGAGGGTTTCAGAACATAAGTGCTGAATAGATTGCGCTTTGTGACGTCTCGTTTTCTTTGTAACACCATTACACGCCATGGGAACGCGGCGTATTGTTATTTTTTCTCCCTAAATCATAGCTACCGACCGGCTTCGAAAATGTCAACATGTACAATCAATTTAGACGGACGCGGCTCTTCAAATTTCAACTTTAATAATAATATCCCGCGTTTACATGGTGCAGGATTTTGTTGAAAAAATGATCGGAACCAATCGTTCCCGCACTTACAGAGATTTCGTGTTCTTTTTGTTATCCTCATTTCGGATAACCTCAAAAAGTCAAAATATAGCAGAATATAACGCGAATGAAATTGCTAATTTCTGCAACAATGTGAAAAATGTCGAGGAAAGCCAATTATAGATCCCGTTTTAGAAGAAAAATCATAATTTGTTGTGTTTTCAAATATCATTATCACGCAGATGAAAATAATATGTGACAGTCGATATATTCTTGTGATTATTATTACTACCGAAACTTCAGTAAAAATTAGAAAAAAAACTTGAAGAATTCCGACGATGCGACACGCGTGTGCTTAAATTGTATTCGAGGTCGAACATTTGTTTTTCAATTTTACACAGTAGTGACGTTTGTTTACTTGGGGAACGTATATTTGGTGTTAATACTCCAACGGTTCTGCCTCACGGACAAACTTACGTGATCTGTTTAATCCAAATCATGCGGCAGTGCCGTGTCGCAAAGTAAATAAAAGAGTGTTTTTAAGTACGACTGCCGTTTGTAATTTAAACACAGATCTTAATATTATTTTATATTACCAGAAAAGCATTTCAAACAATTTCGCGTTTTTGAGATTTTCGATACGATTTTTTAATTTTCATACGGTGTACAAAATATTAAAACAAATAGAAAGCTATATTACAACATAAAAAAAAATTATATGTTTCAATCACAATTCGTTTTTTGTCTGGGTCTATGTAATTCAAGGAAAGATATACCAAAAATAAAAAAATAAAATGATGCATGAAAAACGACTGGAATTTCTATCCTCGTTTCAATATCATTTCTAAAAGTAGATTAGTGTAGTTGAAATTCTGATTTAAGACTATACGACCCAGCGAAAAAGCTCCTGTGACCAAGTTTAGAAAATGTTTATACCTGCATTTTTCGTTCCTGACTAAAATGTCCTTAGAAAAAAACAATCCTTCTCACTTCGGATAAACCGAAGAGACCGAATTATAGCAAATGAAATTAGCGATTTCTACAGCAATATAAAAAATGTTAAGCTAAACCACGTGTAATTTTAACTGTTGCGATTATTCCAGAATCGTTCCTCAAATTTCAGTCGACATTGATTGAAATTTTTCCATTCATATAATTATCATAAATCATAGAAGATTATAAATAATTTGTTTTTTTATTATTAATTACCACTTATTATGCACATGAAATTAAATTTAAGTATAAATAGAAAAAACAACTAACAAAATTTTCATCACAATGCCACTTTGGGTACTTGTAATGAGCGTTATCATCATTTCGTTGGATATACAGTCACAAGTGTGTCCCCATTTGTTACGCAGTTTTCACGGTTGGACTAGTTCTTAGTTTTATCTTTAATGTGTACATATGTCATAAAAGTTTTGTCTATGAGGATACTATTGCCGAAAACAACTTATTGGTGCGTCGCTGTTTTTGTTTGCACAAGTGTTAAGTATAACATCATACGTTTCAGTTTTCCCTCGTTGATCTCGTCGAGAAGCTAGATACTCGCAATTGCCCATGAATTTCTCACAGACGTACGGTATATAAGGCGCGTTTCATTGCCATTAATTCAGATTCGTAACGACAAGCAGCTAAGAAGAAAAAAATGTCGAGATTCGCCATCATTCTGTGCCTCGGGCTCTTCGCCTCGGTAAGTACTTTCAGTGTTGTGTTGTACCGCCGCGTCTCTTAATTAATTACCGCGAACCACTCGAGCCAAATTATTATTCAATTTTTCGAAACATTTCGACAAATTGTCGTCCATCATTTTGACGAAAGATACTCCCATATATATATCTGTAACATAAAAAAATATTTGTAGCGATGCATTCGTAAGAAAGCACGAGTAGTTTTTATTTACCGACGGAGGTATATTTTTATTCATTTTTGCTTTAGGAATAAACGATAGTATATCGATCCGGTAACGAGAAGTGATGGCCCATTTTGTTTCATTTAAAGATGCTTCATCAATTCGCAACACAAATTCTTAATAGGTGTTAATATTAAACCTTTCATCACGTTTTTTTTGTTGAAATTTTTTAAACAAATCCATGAATATTTTCAGTTGTTTAATATATATTTTTTTTTTAACCATCAGGTCATACTCGAAGGATCCTGCGGTGTCTCCAAGGTCGTTAAAAATATTGGCGACTTGCCGCTCAAAGGTGAGACTTCAGTGGACATTCTATACGTTCCGAGTACCCATACCGACAAGTTCGGAACATTTGACAGATTTGAGTCGATAGACAGAAATGGAGTAGATACCGCCGTTTTTCCACCGTATGCAGAACCACGAGTTACCGTTGATAAATAATGATTGAGTCTGGTTAAAAATTCTACGGCAAAAACCGGAAAATATGTTCCATTTAAAAAAAATCACGTTCTAACGCTAATTTTTCTATATCATATGTAATTGATTGTTAAAGATACGTAAAATATAAGAAATCAAATGATATGTATATGAAAAATACTTGAATGCATATTGACAATTATTGTCTGCAAGTCTTATTGTCTGTAGTTTAAAGAAAAGTGTGTGAAAAACAATAAATAAAACGATTGTTGTATAAAAATTACTACGGTTTAAAGTTTAATGAAAAATAGAAATTAACGCGCACTATCCCGCGAAAAGGTACATACGAAAGTTTTTAGATCTGCAGTTGTCGTCCTTATCCCCAAAATATGAATAGTGGTTTGCGTTTCAGAAGCATTCCTTTCCATATTATTTTATATGATGTCCATATATGAGACATATGAGGCTGTGTATTCAGAGTCATTGATTCAAAACTGTTGTATTTCTAAAGAAATGTTATTTCGTCAATTTTCATGCAGAAATTTTAATTTGTGACCATAAAGATATCTGCAGCAGACAAATTTCATCTTTGGACAGCTCTATAACGGGAGAATGTCAAAGTCCCGACAGTCAAAATCCCGACAGCAGGTATTACAGTAGAGGTATACACGAGCGTGGTGTCGGGACTTTGACATCCTCCCTCTATATTCTATCTCCAAAGGAAGTGAATTTTAAACGAGCATAAAAATCGCTGATCCAACCAGGGCACAGTGTGACACAGTATACATATTTCTGTTGTATTCCTTTGTTCGGATTGGCCGGTTACACCGGAAATGTGTACACTGTATCGCACTGTGCCTGAGAGATTCAGATAGAGACAGGCGCATCAGCATAGCATCTGACGCAAAACCGAAATAGCCTATCGGAGTCGCGCCTTTCCGCTAGAATCTTCCTTGCAATTGGCTGTCGCTCGCTAACGACACCGATAGTGTCGGTAGAAAAGTACACAGCTGACAACTCCACGTGCACTTTCTCTCTCTCTCTCTCTTTCACTCCCTCTCTCTCTCTCTCTCTCTCACTCCCTCTCTCTCTCTCTCCCTCTCTCTCTCTCGCTCTTTCTCTCTCTCGCGCACCGCGACGGCCCCATTATCTCAACTGATGACGTAGAGCACGTACGCGCAACGAGACCGCGCAGCGTGTAGTGAAGAGAGCCACGAGCTCGCATCGAACATGTGATATATATATCGTTTTTCTGTGATTCGTATGAAAGGGCGTACAAACTATATGCTATACTAGGCAAATATGTCCCTTTGTCTGAAACACGGGAGAAGAACATTTGAGACGAGATTTATATGAAAGGGCGTATAAGCTATATGCTGTACTAGGCACATATGTCCCTTTGTCGAAAACACGGGAGAAGAACATTTGAGCTGAGAAAAGTTGCGTGAAAAATCATGGCAATATTACGATATCTCAACAATGCGTGGATGGATCTAAATAAATCTGAATGCATTCGAAAGAAAAAAATAACATTACATCGGAAAAATGTCGTCAGATTTGTTATAACTTGACGCGTTTGCGCGTGAAGTCGATTTAGAGTTTGAATACAACGGTTTTCAGGCCACCTTACTGTATAGATACATCGGCACGTTTAAAAACTTTTTTTTAATACTTGGCGTCAAGACGCTGCCGCGTCTCTTGATAACTATCGTCCTTTTAATTAAGGGGGGGGGGGGGGGGTAGTTTTCGGTTTTTAATTTATTTTTTTTGCTTTTTTTTTAAATTTTTTCTGAATGAACAATATGTCGAGAATATTGTGTATAAATTTTAAGTCGATCGGAGTGAAACTAACGGAGTTACAGCGTTTCAAACGACCGGCCGTGATACGTGATACGTGAAAACTTTAAGGTAGTTCTAACACAAGAAATAGGAGGGGATAGAAGGAGCGGTGCGTGAGGCGGGCAGCCACGTTGTCATGCTCACGAGTTCTTCACTCTACGAAAAAACAACTGCCCAACAGTTACTCTCAATAGTCAACCCTTACCAACAAAAAATAGCGTAAAATACCTTGGGATGCACTTGGACAGACGATTAACTTGGAGCAAGCACATTAAAACAAAAAGAAAAGAACTCGACATCAAGTTTAAAAAAATGTACTGGCTATTCGGAAGAAACTCCAAAGTAACAACAGAAAACAAAAATCTACTATATAAAGTAGTACTCAAACCAGTGTGGACGTACGGCATCCAACTCTGGGGGACGGCCAGCAGATCGAATATAGAAATCCTTCAAAGATTCCAATCAAAAATATTAAGAACAATTACCAACGCCCCATGGTACGTCAGCAATAAGACCCTACACAACGACCTACGAATAACAACGGTAGCAGAAAACATCCAAATGTTCAGCACGCGATACGTGGAAAGACTACGAAACCACCCTAACACAATGGCCCGAGAAATCCTCGACAGAAGGAATGAAATCAGACGACTCAGACGCATCAAGCCTTTGGACCTTCCGAACAGAGAAATATAACACCAACAAACTCTTCGACATCAATTGTGGGTTTGACAACGGTCACTCCCCTAAACAACGAACAACACCTACATCACAGCTATTGAATGTCCCGCCGGGACAGATTATAGCTACAAGCAAAAAGAGAAAAAAAAAAAAAAAAAAAACGAGTTCTTCTAGCCTCAAAACAATATTTTTTCAATAATCCATACTTTTTTACTGTATGGTCGAAAATTTACTGTAAACTATATGTTATTCTTCATCTACTAAACTACTTTCGTGCCAAATTTCAAGAATTTTTCATTACTCCTTCGTACATTTTGGTGACTGAATTTCCGGAAAGTGCTCATTTCGTACGGTATAGGTATACGTTCGTATGCAAATTTTGCAATTTTTGATAAACGATATCTTGAAAACGGTACGGTGAAACAGTCTCAAATTTCGCACAAGTATTCTTCAGTACTTTTTCTAGGTTTTCCCAAAAACTCATAAAATTTGCATTACTTCTTCATTTGTGTTAGAACTACCTTAAATCGATTTTCCCGAAAACGTCATTTTTGAAGTTTGTGAACATTAGAACTCAAAATCTACTGAACCGATCCTTTTGAAAATTTAAACATTACTTCTTCACATAAATCAACAGGTAATCAAGAGTTTTTTTTCAATTTTTTCAATTTTTTCAATTTTTTTCAATTTTTTCAATTTTTTCAATTTTTTCAATTTTTTCAATTTTTTCAATTTTTTCAATTTTTTCAATTTTTTCAATTTTTTCAATTTTTTCAATTTTTTCAATTTTTTCAATTCTTTCAATTTTTTCAATTTTTTAATAACAAATTAAGCGCAATTTTTTGAGCTAAAATTGCGTTTTTCAATTCCAAGTGCTGCAAAAAATAGGGAAAAAAAAAAAAAAAAAACTTCACGGTTACCTCGAGAAATACATCACCTTTAAAATGCATATCAATTTTTTTATTTGAGATGATCCGGTAACGAGTTATAATGTTCACCGCAAAACCACTTTTTTTCAAGGCGCCTCTGGAAATTCAACGTCACCGGCTTATTTATCAATATTTTTCATTGAAAATTTTTTCTGAGATACTTCAATAGTTGTACAATCATATGTAATTCTATTTAATAAAATTATATTACCCATGTCGCCGCAAAAAAATCATAAAAATATGCTTTTTTTCGCCTTTAAAACCCTACCCACCCCCCTTAAGAGGCGCGCGGTTGCGACTCGAGACAAGTGCATTTCCTCTTATACCGACCCTACCGTACCGACACGACGACGGGAGATAGCACCCAAGACTCTATACTCGACACAATAAGCTTGTACACAGGAAAATATCTTATTTTTTTCATTCTCTTTACGTTAAAAAAAATGTATTCATATTTTTTATTGTTTTGATTTTGTTTAGATGAAATACATCGTCTATGCTTTGATGGTTTTTAATTTCACTGCTGATCTAAATAAATAATCAGTGTATGTATAAAAAAGTCGCAATGTTTAATTAGGAAACTGTAAGCACTTGGCAACACATCCTTTGTACATTATTAATTTATTTCACAATTTTTTGGAAAGGTAGGTACAATTTATATAATGCTGTAAATGTGCTTGTCTCCAATTTGTGTACGCAATTTGTGTTATTGCTGTTTTTTTAGGGATCGTACAGACTTCGATGAGGTCTCATTTTCGTCGTTTTACGATTCTCTATAGACGCATTTTGTTTGTTTGTTTAGCCTTTCTCAAGGACACAAGACGAAAAGAAATTGATTAAGGTAGTTCTAATACAAGAAATGGGAGGGGATAGAAGGAAAGGTGCGCGAGGAGGGCAGCACGTCGCGCAGCGACGTTGTCATGCTCACGAGTTCTTCTAGCCTCAAAACAATATTTTTTTAATAGTTCATACTTTTTTATTGTATGGTTGAAAATTTACTGTAAAGTACAGTGGGTCAAAAAAGTATTCGTACACCTTGTTTTTTTGCGATAACTTTATAGACATAAGCGATACGCAACGAAAACCAATTTTATCTAATAGTACATCAGGTACAGAGATAAACTGCAAATGGAGAATTTTTTCCCAGGAATAATAGAAGAATTGTGCAAAAAAAACGAAAATTCTCGGGCAAAACAAGTATTCGTACACTTACGATCGAGCTGCTGAACCTCGATACTCACTCACGCACGGTCTGACCTCTGCGTAAAATGTAAACGAGTCTTTGTTTACACAATGGTTTTGATCTATTCCATGCGACAGTAGATCTTCAAGCTCTGAACAGACATGACGGCAAAGAAAAGCGAAATATCAATATCCATGCGAGATAGAGTGATTTTTCTTCGGAAACGCGGTAAAAGTTACCGAAAAATTAGTAAAGAACTAAATCTAAGTTTCACAACAGTGCAATATATAATAAAAAAATACGAAACAACGAACAGCACAGAAAATAAGCGACGAACCGGTCGACCAAGAATACTAACGGTACGAGAGCGTCGGAGTATCGTTAAAGAGGCTACAAAAAAACCGTTCACAAGTGCTCGCAGTTTAGCGAATGATGTCGCGTCAACATCGGGAAAGAGCGTGTGTCCCCAGACTATTCGAAACGTTTTGCATTCTGCCCAAATATACGGCAGAACTGCCCGCAAAAAACCATTAATTAATAATACAAATCGAGAAAAACGTTTAGATTTCGAAAAAACCTACGTAAATAAATCTAGAGAATTTTGGAAACGTGTCGTATTCTCGGATGAATCGAAATTAACATTTTCGAGTCCGATGGAAAAAGATTCGTCTGGCGGAAACCAAATACCGAGCTCCACTAGAAAAATTTAATACCAACTGTGAAGCACGGCGGAGGAAGCGCCATGGTTTGGGGCTGTATGGGATATTATGGCGTTGGTAATCTGGCTTTTATAGATGGTACAATGAATGCCCAGAAGTATATCGAAGTGTTGCGCAGCGATTTGAAATCAAGTGTAGATAAAATGGGCCTGGATGGAAGCTTCTACTTCCAACGAGATAACGACCCGAAACATACTGCCATAAAAACGAGGGAATGGTTACTCTATAATGTTCGCAAACAATTGATTACACCACCACAATATCCGGACATCAATCCTATTGAAAATGTATGGCACTTGGTGGATGTAGAAATTAGAAAAAGAAAAATAGCAAACAAATCCGATTTCCAAAGAGTGCTTTTAGAAGAATGGACGAAAATAGGAAAAGAAACAACGCAAAAGCTAGTAGAATCGATGCCTAAGAAACTCGAGGCGATAATTCAAGCAAAAGGGATGCACATCAAATATTAGTTATAATTAACAACTATGATGATGTAGTTTTTCACTATAATCGTAAGTGTACAAATACTTTTTTTGCCCGAAAATGTTCGTTTTTTTTGGATAATTCTTCTATTATTCCTGGGAAAAAATTCTCCATTTGCAGTTTTTCTCTGTACCTGATGTACTATTAAATAAGATTGGTTTTCTTTGC
Source organism: Oxytorus armatus (assembly GCA_958009045.1). Taxonomy (NCBI): domain Eukaryota; kingdom Metazoa; phylum Arthropoda; class Insecta; order Hymenoptera; family Ichneumonidae; genus Oxytorus; species Oxytorus armatus. Next base: position 31,078,932 of record OY253747.1, on the reverse strand, counting down.
GTATCGCTTATGTCTATAAAGTTATCGCAAAAAAACAAGGTGTACGAATACTTTTTTGACCCTCTGTATGTTATTCTTCATCTACTAAACTACTTTCGTGCCAAATTTCAAGAATTTTTCATTACTCCTTCGTACATTTTGGTGACTAAATATCCGGAAAGTGCTCATTTCGTACGGTATAGGTATACGTGCGTATGCGAATTTAGCAATTTTTGATAAACGATATCTTGAAAACGGTACGGTGAAACATTCTCAAATTTCGCATAAGTATTCTTCAGTACTTTTTTTAATTTTTCCCAAAAATTCATTAAATTTGCATAACTCTTCATTTGTGTTAGGACTACCGTAATAATCTATCAATTGAAGTCTGACATGAGAAATTTTTCACATGGTCCCAAATCCGATCTGTTCAGCCGGTTCCCACCCAGATCGGACAAGCTCAAAAAAATTGAAATATAGCAGAATATAACGGCAAGGAAATTACTAATTTCTGCAACAATGTGAAAAATGTTGAGCCATTCATAGACACCGTTTCTGTATAAATTGCCATAATTATAGAAGAAAATTCATAATTTGTTGTATTTTCACATATCATTAATAGTCAACTGTCATGCAGATGAAAATAATGTGATAGTCGATATATTCTTGTGATTATCACTATCGAAACTTCAGAAAAAATTGGAAAAAAAAAATTTGGGGAATTCCGACGATGCGACACGCGTGTGCTTATATTGTATTCATAGACGGACATTTTCTTTCAATTTTACGCAATAGCACACGTGTGTTTACTTGGCGAACTGTTGTTACTTCAATGGTTCCTCCTCGCGGCCAAACATACGTCATCTGTTTGATCCAACAGACGCGATAGTGCCTCAACGTCAAGAAAATGAAATAGCGTTTTTAAGTACGACTGCCGCTTGTAATCTATTCACCGATCTGAATATTATTTTACATGACCAGAAAAATATTTCAAGCAATTTCTCGTTTTTGGGGTTTCGATACGAATCTTTATTTTCACGTAGTCTACAAAATGTTAAAACAAATAGAAAATTATACTACTGCATAAAAAAAAAAAATTATATGTTTCAATCACTGTTCGTTTTTTGTCTGGATCTATGAAATTCAAGGAATACCACAAATCTATATAAATGAAAATGTAAATGTTCGTTTGTTCAATATCTTAAATCTCCGAAAGTTCTTCACCGATTGATTTGAAATTTTGACACAACGTTGGATTCGAATACGTGTATTCGAATAGACCTATTATATAAATGTCACAGGTTTTTCTTTTCCATTTAACCAGACTGAGCCACAGTAACGCGTGGCTGGGTACAGCTAGTAAAAAATAAAATATGCATGAAAAACTACGTGAATTTCTATCCTCGTTTCAATATGATTCCTAAAAGCAGATTAGTGTAATGGTAATTCTGGTTTAAGACTAAACGACCCGATGAAAAAGCTCTGGCGGCAAGCTATCTTAAAAAATTGTAACATCTGCATTTGTCGTTTCTGTTCAAAATGTTTTAAAAAAAAAAAACCCCTCTCGCTTCGGATAAACTGAAGAGACCAAATTATAGCAAATGAAATTAGTGATTTCTACAGCAATATGAAAAATGTTAAGCTAAACCACTTGTAATTTTAACTTTTGGTATTATTCCAGAATAATTACTAAAGCTTCACTCGACATCGAATGGAATTTTTCAATTCATATAATTACCATGAATTATAGAAGATTATTAATAATTTATTAGATTTTTAATTATTATTGATTACCAATTATCATGCACATGAAATTAAATTTTAGTATAAATAGAAAAAACAACTAAAAAATTCTCACCACAATGCCATGGGGGCTACTTTTAAGCGTTATCATTATTTCATTGAACATTTGTATTTACAGTCATAAATATACATTCGTATTTGCTTTATCCCCATTTGTTGCGCAGTTTTTAACGTTGGACCAGGCGTTCTTTTATCTTTTATTTGTGCATATGTTAGAAAATTTTCGTCTATGACGATACTATGACCGGAAACAACTCATCGGCGTGTCATATTTTTTATTTGCACAAGTGTAACATCATACGTTTCAATTTTCCGTTTTGATGTCGTCGAAAAGATTGATAATCGCGATCACCCATAAATTTCTCACAGGCGTATGGTATATAAGGCGCGTTCCATTATCGTCGATTCACATTCGTAACGACAAGCAGCTAAGAAGACAATGTCGAAATTCGCCATCATTTTGTGCCTCGGGCTCTTTGCCTCGGTAAGTAATTTAAATAATGAGTTGTACTGCCGCGTTACTTAATTAATTCCTGCGAACCATTAGAGTGAAATTATTATTCAATTTTCCGAAACATTTCGACAAATTGTCCTCAATCATTTTGACGAAAGATCCTCCCATATATATATATCTGTAACATAAAAAAATATTTGTAGCGATGGATTCGATGATGTTGAAGTTTGCATCGTTGGAATGCAACGGAATTAGATTTTGTACATCATTAAACTCCTTTAAGCTTGGATTATCGATGACAATAATCGTTAAAACGTTTTATTGGGATCTCTTTCAAGGAACTAAATAGGCACGAGAAGCAAGAAGCAATACTGAAAATGAAAATTTAAAGACCTATTTGCGTTGCGTTCCGATGATGCAAACTTCAACATCATTGGATTCGTAAGAAAGATCGAGTAGTTTTTATTTACCGACGGAGATGTATTTCTATTCATTTTTGCTTTCGGAATAAACGATAGTATATTGATACGGTAACGACAAGTGATGGCCCATTTTGTTTCATTCAAAGATACTTTATCAATTCACCACAGATATTATCAATAGGTGTTAACGTTGAATCTTTCACCACATTTTTTGTTGTTGACATTTTTGAAAAAAACCATGAATTTCTTCTGTTGTTTGATATATTTTATTTAACCATCAGGTCATACTGGAAGCATCGTGTAGTATCATCGAAAGCAATAAAACTATTACCCACCTGATGATGGAATCATCGGAAAAGAATGTACCATATGAAGAATACGTTCCTGAAGACTATTGGGGACCAATCGAAGTTGATACCGCCGATTTTGAACCGTACAGAGAACCCGAAAATGCCATTGATGAATGATTGAATCTGGTAAAAAATTCTACGGTAAATAGCCGACAATATGTTACCGGTAAAAATGTCACGTCGAAAAAACAAATTGACAGGAAAATAATCCGTTCAATTAAAAAAAAAACCTCTTACCGTGTTTATTGTTAAATATGCGTCTAATATAATAAATAAGATGATATGTGCATGAAAAATATGCCTATATTATTGTCTGTAGTTTTGAGAAAAATGTATGAATAACTTAAAAAATTACTACAGTTCAAAGTCTAATGAAAAATATAAACTATCGCGTACGATGTGACGTCGCCACAAAATTACTACTATATCGCGAAACTATCGACAGCGACCTGCTATCGATAGTCGAACGATTCGCGGAGCCGCGCGGCGATATCCTCATCAGTTCAAATTGGAATATTAGAATCATTACATTTAATAGCTCTAACAATTTTTACCGAGCGATAGATTTAAGAAATGTATATATATTTTTAAACATAAAAAGGAAAGGTCTTATTTACGATGCTCAGCCCTCGCGGACGTTGAGCAGACAATCCGTTGATTTATTTACGACTTAACGAACGAAAAACTGTACGAGGAATGTACGCGATTTCGGGGCATCTGGAAACAGTAAAATTATAAACCTTCTTAAAGAAGTTTCACGTTACGTCGATGGGCCAGACGATCGGCAGATGTTTTACGACCCGATCTTAGAGAGGGCAGTCGGTACGCTTCGGGACTGTGGGATGGGTTTTCTCCCCCCCGCGCCTGTACGAGAAAGCGTTCGCCACATTACTTGCGACTTCGTCTCGGTCATCTTCCTCTGTCTCTGTCTCTCCACGGAGGGAAAGCGAGAGAGATGGAGAGGGAGGATAGCGATGGGGTTGGCGCGTGGAGGGAACCCTCTTGACCAATCGAACGAGGCGTTTCATGAAGAACTACCCCCGTTCTCTTTTTCTTTCAAACCCGCGAAAAGAAAATGCTCCGAGGTCGCGTCGCCAAGGAAGAGTCTGAGGGCAGTTTGTTGTCGGTCGGAAGTGCCACGAACACGGAACTCTGCCGCTTGCTCCGCAATCTGCACCGTATATTCAAACCGCGCATTTTTCCTTACGATTAGTCAGTTAATCAATATTAATAAATAACTACAGTGCTCTCCTAATTTCATCTGCAGTTCTACCTTTATTCGTCGTCTATTGACGACGAAACGCCTTACCCTTATATCCTTCAGAGTTTCCACCAGGGAAACTATTCATTATCTTCGAGAGCATCGTTGGAGTGTCCACCAGGAGGATGGACTTTGGTGGCTAACGGGCCCACCGTCTTTCAAATTCGAACGGTCACGTTTTGCCGCTCGCCGACAGGCGTCGCTAGCGTCCAGGACGTAACAACGATCCCGCGAAAAGCTATATAGGGAAATTTTAGATCTGCAGTTGTCGTTCCTGAGTAAGGAGTTTTGTTGTTTATATTCAATTCCACTTCTCTACACCGTGGTATGGGGTTAGTTGTTAATTCGCGAGACTCTATATCGCTTGAGCAGCTGCAGTAACTTGGCGAACCGATTTTAACTTTTTGAAATTTTGTTTAGTTTAAACGTTTGTTGGTCGTTTGTTGGTGTTTGTTAGTTTAATAAAAACGTTTGTTGGTCGATAGTTTTTACAGGAAACCGCACATAAAATATGTTGTGAACTTGGCTGGAAAATTTTTATTCAGATCGCACGAGGTTTTATAGGGGCCTAATGGATGCGTAATCGTTTGTAGGTTCCAAATGAACTAAGTAGAACGTTTGTTGGTTCGTCGATTATCGAAAAAAGCTAAAAAAACCTATCGGGAACATGTCACTGATTTGACCAGACCCGGTCATATGACCGCAGGAACTTGGCCGCACGAAAATTATTTTTAATGCGTTTTTGTTCAATGGGGAGCTTGATCGATTCGGAATTGTTTGTAGGTCAATAATAAGCTAATTAGAATGTTTGTTGGGCCTCGGTTTGATTGGAATATATAAATGACTACATGCTGTCTCGCGGAGGGTCGTTAGCGAGCGATAGCCAATTACAAGGAAGGTTCCAGCGGAAAGGCGCGACTCTCATAGGCTATCGCTGGCTAACGACACCGATAGTCGTCGGTAGGCAAGTACAGAACCTCACCTCAGTGCTGGGATTGTAGGTGTTGTTAGATTAATAAAAACGTTTGTTGGTCGTTCGTAGGTGTTTGTTAGTGTAATAAAAACGTTTGTTGGTCGTTTGTAGGTGTTTGTTAGTTTAATAAAAACGTTTGTTGGTCGATAGTTTTTACAGGAAAGCACACATAAAATATAGTGTGAACTTGGCAGGAAAATTTTTATTCAGATCGCACTGAGGTTTTATAGGGGCCTAATCGATGCGTAATCGTTTGTAGGTTCCTAATGAACTAAGTAGAACGTTTGTTGGTTCGTCGGTTATCGAAAAAAGGTAAAAAAATGTATCGGGAACATGTCACCGATTTTACCAGACCCGGTCCTATGACCGCAGGAACTTGACCGCATGATAATAATTATTTTTAACGCGTTTTTGTTCAATGGGGAGCTTAATCAATTCGGAATTGTTTGTAGGTCAATAAGAATCTAATTAGAATGTTTGTTGGACCTCGGTTTGATTGGAATATATAAATGACCACATGCTGTCCCGCGCGGAGGGTCGTGTAATACGAAAGCGTGAAGTGAACCGGACAATTTTGGCTTTTTTAATGTTGTCTTTTTCTAATCGTTTGGTGATCACGATCATTCTATTCAGAAAGTTTCGACGGTTCGTAGTTTAAGTAAAAAAAATGGAAAAAACATTTGCGTCTAGTCAGTGGGGATACGGTATTTGATAGTGTGAAGTTAGCAGGACAAATATATTATTTTGTTTCCAATTTTGTTCCAATTAGTTATAATTGAAGAAGAATCATTTGGTGGTGATTGGTAGTCTATTTGCGACGTTCAGTAGTTAATCATTAGATTAATATGATTAATAATTGCGATATAGAGATTAGTCGACAACGTTAAGTTAGTCCTCAACGTAATTTTCCGACGTTTTGGCAGACTGTGAAAACATTGGCGTTGAAATCTAAAAAAAAAAAATGTTCAACATCACAAACATGGAGCCTCTAGGCTCCATGATCACAAAGTAAATACGACAAATGTTTTTGCCTTTATTGATACACAGTACAAAAATTTTTTTTAACTTCTGAAAGGAAAAAGAAAACGTAAATAATGAATGAAAAATACAACCCTGCCTTTGCTTATTTGCCTTATATGCCTCTTGTATGTGCTCAGTTTGTTTCATCGTCTTTTAAATAAATATTGAAGAAAAAATACAAATGCCGCTATTTATTTACTCTATACACTCCTATATACGTACTCCAATTTTTTATTTCCTTTTAAATCGTCCCTAAATACATCCTTAAATGTTTTTATTGTTTTTAATATAAATCGCGAGATGTGGCTCCAGTCGAGTTTTTGGTGTAGACCTCCCTACTTTTCCATCCATGTCATTAAATTTTTGCCAGAATCCAGCAGTCCGCAAACAGTGCGCTATGTAATGGCCAGGAAGACGTTCCACAACTCCAACAAGCCTAAAACGGAATCAGAAATCAGATTATGTGGAGCTGACAACTAGGAAACTACTAAAAATCCGTCGCCTCCAATTTATTTTGAAGTTAAACGTACCTATACTCCGAACTAGTCTCCGTTTTCGCTAAGTCCAATGTTTTCGGAAATTGTGAAAGAGTGGTTCGCATCGTTTTTCCCAAATCGTCCTCATGACGTAAATCCAATTCGATGAAAAGATGTTCACCCAATGTTGTGGTACGCGTATATGACCCTGGGCAGCCACCGCGACATCGTACTTTATAGACTACAGCCCAGAATTTCAGGTCCGACTCGAGGGCGTTGAAACCGTTCTTACCAATGAACTTGTGGTTGGGTGCGATAGTAGGACGATCAATCGTGCGTCCGGGACAATGAGAACATACCTCGGATTCACGTAGGCTTGGAGTCGAGGATAGAATGTTTTCAACAAGGTTTGCGACATTTCCAAAGGCATCAATCTCATGCACAACTGGCTGAGTGTCAGTAACGGCTGTTGGCTTCTGGAAACTGGCGAGAATTCGAGCCCTTTGAGTCAACAAATCCTTTGACAATTCCTTAGTGATAAAATCGTATACAAATATAAGCGTCGGGTTTGTAGAACTCTGCAAGTATTTACGATAATGGAGGACATCGATTGCGGCTGTTGCCAAAACTTGAGCAATGGAGTCGAACCCGCAAGTGTTACAAACGTAATATGGTCGGTGATCCATAATGACCAAGGGTGATATTGATCCATTCGGTAACGGGACGAGTTTTCTCAACTGCCTACTGGATTTATTTGTGACGAGAGCATTCTGTTGGCAGATTTCAGGGTGGGGTATGAAATATTTATTAATTTTATTCTCTGCGTCTACCGGTTGAATTATCGTCGATGTTAAATTATCACAACCCTTCAAGTTTGACGCAAAATCTTGGTAATCGAACTCAACTGGGTCACTTCGCATGTCGCTCGATTGTGCGTAATTGTGATCCCTCAGGGACGACTTCAATGAACATTGACGGTTGCCACCATCGTCTATTTGGTTGGAAATTAGCTCCATTGGAGTATATTGATCCGTCGGATGACATGTCACAACAGACGAGTTTTGATGGGGCGTACTCAATAAATCTGCATCGCTGTCAAATTCGCGACCGATTTTGGCTTTGTGTTCGAATGTTTGTTTTCTTTTATGTCCGAATTCCGATTCACCGCCTCTTCCCTTCCAGTTTTCCACTGCAAAGAGGTCAGAGTCCGCAGTCTTTCCCAAATAATCTGTGACAGTTCCACAGTTCGGAGTTTGACCAGCATTTCCGGCGAAAATTTTACTATCTGCTTCGACGAGATGGAGACGATCAATGTTATATTGCACCATATGACCAGAAATTATGCAATTGGTTTCAGCAATGTCCCGGGCATGTACCCGCAAAAACGAATCGATCGACATCAGCCCTGGGAATAATGGTTTCTTAACCCTTGTTTTTATATCGTTGAAATAGCCCTCCACGTAGCTAGATGTTGCTCGATCCGTGGTTATTGGCATTCCAATTTTCGTCCATAATGGAAATTCTTTAGCTACGCTGGAAAATCTGTTAATGCAATCCGGCAGAAAAAACGGATTGAGATTATCGCCAGTGGAACGCGTTTTTTGAGCTTTTCTTCGTAAGAGTTCAATCCAGTCGTTGACGCACGCATCATTGTCGGCATCTATCTCGTCGGCATCTATCTCGTCCGCATTAACATCGTCGCCGTCTTCATCCGTGAATTTTTGACGCAATACAGAATCCGTTTTTTCGTCCTCCAAATCCGCCCATTTCAAATTACCTTTGGATATGAAGTATTCTAACTTTTTTCTCGCTTCTTTGGGTGATCGTGTGTCCGGCAAACCAATCGTGGAATCTTCGTATTCTTGGAGAGCAACGGTGCAGGTGAGTACGAAAATTTGTTGGAAAATTTGTAACGTCCGACATTCTACCATTAACGCGACGCAGTGTTTATAAAATTCCTTCACCGCTTTTTGTTTAACTGTCTTGATACAATTCCATCGACATATCATGTGAATAAAGTGAGCAACGTCAATTCTGATCCACGTGACTGGCGCTTTTGTCAGACCGGCAGTGCTCGAAGCTGCTTTAAAACGATCAACAATATATTCTTTGATTGGTTTTTTATTGAATGCCATACACGTACCCCCTAAAAGGGCACGAAAGTAATCGCAGACAACTACCTTAGGCTTCGGAGCGCCGTGTTGGAACCATCTTAACAGCCACATCATTATTGTCACTGTATCATGACGTTCAGATAGCATTTGATATACGCACGCTGTAGTGGAACTGAAATTGCATACAATTGCATACAGAAATATGTGACTGGAGAGAGTACCATTTTTTCTTTCCACCCTCTTGACCAAACTGCCGGTAGCATCAATCGCAACAGTTGCATTGCTTCTGTGCAGTCGACAAAATTCCTTCCACACATGAAATTGCACAGGTGACCCATAAATAACAAGAAAAGGAAATGCTGATACCTCGTGGATCAAACCACTGTATTTTGGGTCAAAGGGCATATTCTGGATGGAACTAATGATGTCACATTTCTCTTCTTTTTTGATGCCCAACTCTTCATTGATACCTTCCTTTTTTGCCTGTCGAATGACTTCATTAGACGGTACAATGGGAAATTCCGTATCCCCTGGTATCATAAGTTTGAACGCTTCACCTTTTCTCCATTTGGTACATCCCTTCCCTTTGATGTCGTTAAAAGCATCTTTCCTTCTTTTACCATTTAAAGGGCGTTTGACTCGCTCATGCTGCTCACCACGAGTGTCTCGAGTTTGTACCGCAAACGTGATTCCTTGTTGACTTATCTTTTTTTCAGCACGACCTTTAATCTTGTTTCCACACTTTATTTTGCTTTTGCACGGTCCAGAGAAAGTAATGGAATATGACAGCTTGTCCGGAGACTGTTGTACATTAGCACATTTAAACAAAAATGCACAGGGCATACGAAATTGCAGCCAAAGTGCTTTGGCTATGACGTTTGTCCATACTTTAGGTTTGAGTTTTAATTTATCATCTGTACTCAGCGGTTTTATTTCTGTCCACTCTGCCTCCGTTAACACAACATCAAAAAAGTCAATATAATTTTCATTAATATCACCAAAGCTGCAACTCCCGGAATTGTTGCTGTTCGTTTCATCCAAATTGCTCTGATTTGTCTCGTCATCAAAGTTATTATTGTAATCCTGGCATGTCTCAACAGTTATACCCATTTCTTTCTTCGCAATGCTTAACATCTGTCTTCTATCTTGAGTAACGTTTACGAATACACAGTTAGCATTCCATCTTTTGTTCAGTGCGGTAGACATGTCTTTCCAAACTACGCTCGAATATGCCGGTAACGTCTTTGTGCAAAAATGTACTCGGAAAGCTTTAATTACGGCAACAGCCTCGTCAATCAGCACTTTACTTGCCGGTGGCATTTTCGTATGCTCGTATTACTGTCAATGAAAAAATATAACCTAAAATCAGAAACTACGTTACATTATTCTTAGAAATATTTTCGGAAATCACTATATTTACGTACGTATACTTCAATTATTCTATAATGCACGACCACGCAAAGCGATGTGATTAATATTCTATAGTATCAATTGAAAAACGATTGCGTATTTTTTTAGATCTGTTTAGTAGTCATCAACTAAATTTTTTACGATAAAAATGAGCTTAAGTTCACTAATCTCACTTCTAAAGTCTATTGGCTCAGGAATACCTTAAGCAATGTGATTGGTTTCCTATATTCACTAGGTCGATCACAATGGTTAAAATCTGAGCATTTTTTTTTTTATATCACTAATGGCTTTTCTTCTAGTGGAAGCCTGTGCCACAAAATTTGTGGATTAATTACGGCTATTTTCAATCGTCACCTTCACCTCGCCTAAGGGCCAAATTCTTCATCCACGATCAAGTTGACGATAAAATTAGATGGCAGATTAGCAGATAAGCGTTCTGATTAATCAAGCGAATATGCGAGCCACCCTGAGATTACTTTAGAGTGAAAAGTATAGACATAACGTAAACTGATCGTCTGGGACCCTGATGCTACTTTAGAGTATCCAATTCGTGTTTCATTCTACATTGTTTTTGTGCTTACGGGATTTTACATTTTTATCATATATGCATCCCGCGCGATCGTTGGTGATAAAATGAGAAACGACCTCCATATTCATATTTATAAGGTACTCGAACTATAAAGATCAACAATTTAACAAACACGACAATATATTTATGTGTTAAAAGGTTTTCATATGCACAATATGACGATCGCATCAACGAAACAAAATAGAATCTATATCATCTATTTGCAAGACGTTCTACTTTCATGCTTGAGTCCTTAGAGCAAAATGTCAATAATTAATTTTAAATAATTCATTCATTAATTAGTTATTGAGTAATACATGTTATTACTAAATAATTAAAAATCAACACAACGTCAATTTTGCACATTATTTCCGAACAAAGAATACAGTAATAAGATATGTCAATGCTACCGAATTTGTCAACCAAAATCGGAAATTTTAAACTGGTCTATTGAGACATCAAGCAAAACATTTTTATAAGATTGATTCCAAACCGTAAGCTCGTTATAGAATCGTAATTGGCAACACAAAGTAGACATCCATCAATCATAAGAATCATTCATTGTGATGAAAAATTAGTGTTGGTTTTGTGGGAAATCTAACCTTTATTATGTAATTCCTTACCAGACGTAGTTAATCCTTTTACTATCCATACTTGGTACGAATCAAAACTAATTGTTATCAGTCGACACAAATTTGACATTATATAACAACCTTCAACAGAGTATCTACCAGCTAGGTCCGCTAGAGTTGTAAATGTCTTGTTACATACCTTTGTGCCGGACATGTTTGGGACAAAATTGACCCCATTGATCCCAATCTAATTGTTGCCACATGTTCAAACAAATGCAGAGAAGTGATGCCATGGTAAATCGGAAGGATCTGTGGTTTTTATTCGTAACACAAGTTCCGGAAGTTGTCAAGATCTGCAGTTGAAGGATCTGAAAGGAAGTTTTCATTAGTTCGCTAAAGAAACAAAAGACCATGGAAAGAAAATTATGTGACACAATAGAGTTTTCCGCTTTTCTAGTAAGAATATGTAGATAGCAGTGTATACGTGGTCAGTGCGAAGCTGTAGCAGTCTTTAAAGTTTTTAAAGTTAAGCAGTATTGGTTGTAGCCAATGCTGGGTTCTCTGACCACTTAGCCATGCACTGGCTTGCATACCAGCTACTGAGTGCAAGGCAGTTTTACTGAGTGTCTAATGGGAATATAACTGAAACTCAGTAAAAGTCACCTGTATCAGTCACCTTTTCCGCAGTTTCACTATGTCCTTGTGCAAATGCAAGCAGTACATTAGGAAAGAGTGGCTGCGGAAAACATTCTGCAAAGGGTGTCAGGACAAGGAATGTGAAGAAAAGGAAGAGACGTCAAAACCTGAAAAGAGCTAGCAGTGGAAAACACTAATACAATAAAATATTAAGAATACAATCAATCAATTGCAATAATGCAATTAAAAAAAAGTGCTTTTATTAATTGAAAATAAAGTTCTTAGCCGCCAATCCTATCATCTCATGGAGAAGGTGACCCCCATGTTATCGAGGAATCACATTAATTGGGTGAGTATAAGAAAAATCGAACATATGTCGAAAATCATTTAAGACGCGCTATTCAACATTAATAGATTCTGATTAAAAATCATAATTAGGTAGTACTTACTCTGTAATTCCAGATAACAACAGGTCCTGTCATGCCGCTGGGTCTTCGGCTCCATGATGAATCACAATGACAATGTACAAAATGGAGCAATGTGTGCAGTGTGAATCGATGGAAAAGTAATTATAGGAGAAGATTACATAATGCCTACAGGATCAGAGTATCCCGCATATGCGAACGCTTTGAACAATTTGCAGTTGTGTTTCATAAATCATTTGATGAACATCTGACATCCTGGGTAAAGGGGAATAAAGCATGAGCCTGTAAAGCTTTAAAGCGAATCAAGAAAAAATCTGAATTAATAACAAAATTTGTTTCAGGAGCACGTTGTTGGATAACACAGAAAACGTTTGTTTAATTCGTATGTTATCAAATTGTTGAGAGATCGAAATTATATTTTGCACTCATCAGCTATGTTGCGCCCGCTACATCAAAATTATTTCATCATGTTTTTGGAATTCATATTAATGGCGTTAACTCGATTAAAATTAATTACACAAATGGGATGATGAAACCGAACCAATGGGGCGGAAACTGCTCGGATGGCCGCCATGTTCCGTTTTCATTTTCGAAGCAGCGTGCTCCGAAATTTTCGGAGCGAAAAAATACCGAAATAAATTACTCCAAATTACAACCAAACGGTTGGACAGAAATATAATTTTTACCTAATAGACCTGAAATTTCCATCAACCAGGCCTGAATGGCGTGTTTTGCAACGCATCTTCGTCTTCATTTGTGACGACCGACATCACTGAACTTTACACTGTACACACAGTACGCACTGTTCACGTACTGACTGCTATTGAGCTACTGCCAGCTACTGCAACCTGCTGGCCATTACTCACGTACTAGGCGTATTGTGCCTTTCGTCTCGTACGCTGGTACGCCTCATCCAGTCATACTGGAGCGCCTGACCTACGTGGCCGCACGGCGGCGGGGGGCAGAATTATTTGGCATCACCTTTCAATTAATATGATGGAAAAATGAAAGGTACTACTATATAAAAATAAGCATTGGAAAATGCAACAAATGACGAAAGAAAATAGTGATTGTATATCGCAATATTTTTTAAATCTTTTTTCTTCTAACTTTCAGATAAACTAAAATACTAATAAGAGTGATAAAAGGTTTTCATCTGGGTGCATTATTGTACACATCGCGTATCTGTGTTGCTCTCAGATAAAAATAAAATATAGAGATACAGTGAATATATATTAGCGCAGCCACTTGCAAACACTATAAGAACAAACGAGTGAAAACATTACTAGGCAACATACGTTAAATATCGTAGTCCTACATAATCCAATCGCAGTTCGTTTCACTAAAAGCAGGTTGCTGAATATATATCTTCGATACTTAATAAATGTAATAAAATGAAAATCGAGCCTTTAAAACTAAACGAAGTACAGGACTATGTATATAATTTCAGTAGAAAAATTGCCTTCGTACGTAGTCTACTGTTTTTTTTTTTAAATAGATGCATGTATTTATCGTCGTACATGATGGTACAAAGAATTGTATGGTTGACTCGATGAACATGAGCTTAATCGAGCAGTGAATATCTTGGCGACGGAATCTACGGCCGGGCGTATTCGTGGCGACAGGATACGGAATGAATTAAAAATATTATTCGGTATCTTGGTATGCTAAAAAGCATCAAGACCTGCCGACATGTATTTTTGCTAATGACTCTTTTCAATTATGGATCTGGTATTTGTCTGCCATGATAAAAAGTTCTTCAACCATAGGTTCCACATTATTGATGTTGTTAGAGTACATGTAGTTGAGAAATTCCTCGAACACAGTGGTATATATGTCGAAAATATTGACCGTACTTTCAGGCTCCCTTTTCATCCCACAAATAAGAACGTCGTTTTGGATCGGGGCACTTTATTATCAATAAATCTGTCATTTTTCAACAGATTTTCTTCTGCAAGGACTCAATCGACGTAGAATCGTTTAGTGGCTATTCCTGTAATTAGAACGTTAGGTGGTAAATTATCTAACTTGCGAAATGAAAAATATCATAGCCGTGGATTCTTCGAGTCGTGAGGGCTATGATTAGCTTGGGAATAAAAAGTCTGGATGTTAACAGTTTTTTGGTCGTGTACTAGTTACCAGAAACAATGAATTTGAAACAAAATTGAAGGCATGGTAATTTTGCCTCTGAAAATAGAGCAATTGAATTGATGGTTGTTTTTTTGTTGCTAATAAGTAGTTGAATACCTTTTGCTTAAAGAGATGGCAACTTTTGAATTGCACTCAATTTAGATGAATAAATATATAAAATATTACGCTAGAATCACTCGTCTCTGAGCTCATACATCTGAAAATCCACTAGAGCAATTTTTTTCATTTTCTTATCTTTAAAAATATTAAAAACTTTGTAACATCCAACACTTTCAACTCGAAAAGTAGTAAATGATCTAGGTAACGTACATCGATAAACGAGATAAACTCCAAACAATAATGAGACACATAGTCAATTATCAAAAAATCTACAAAAAGAACAGAACGAATGAAAGGACGAAAATTACACGTCACGTTAATCCTCATCGTTTGCACACAAAGCGCATAAGAACATATCGCGATTCGTAGCATTACAGTTTACATCTTGTCGTGAACGTTTGAACGGCTGAAAACACAAAATGGATTATAACAGAGCTAAAAAAAAGCGAAAACAAAAAGGATCAATCTTCCTGTGAGATCGGAGAGCCTCTCTTTTCGAACTTTTGCCCTTTCCTTTGGACATGCTGATTCAAACTGTTACTACTCGACGAGACAATGCCTCGCACAAATTTTGTCCTTCCTTCTTGTCGTAAGCATCCACGTTGACGTGCAAATTGTCCTGGTTCACACGTCAAATTTTCGAAATTTCGAGATTGGCTCTCATCTCTTTTCGCTGATCCTTCATGTGTTGTGCACATCGCATCGAGCGAGTGCACAATTTTTTCGTGTGTCCAACACAACACTGTATATTTGCGGCAACACAGCTCGTTTGTCCTCGATAGACATATTCTCGTAGTTTGAGGGTGAGTTCTTGTGACTCGGTTGCACATGATTGCCCGTTATATCACTGTTCCTCTGACAGTTCTTCTATTGCTTCGATCACTTAATACCATTACGATCCTTACGACGATTACGTTTATCATTCGTCAAAGTCCAGTCAATTTTGTTGCTGTCGTCACTTATCGCACTGCTGAAATTACTCATGTCTTTCAAACTGTTTGCTATCCTTAGCGATGCTATTCTGGAACTATTTCGTCCCATTCCCATACATTTCTCATGATGTGTTGCAAATCTGCATGCTGTGACGCCTCTGTCGCAATTCAGGCAGTTGCACTTTTGTAACTTTTTCATCGGATGCTAACCAACCATGTCAAGACCAGAAGAATCTAAAAAAAAACGAACGTACACTTATCCAAAAGTGGCTGGTAGAAAGAAAATTGTGGAAAAACCCAATTTCTGAGTAACCACTTCTCAAACTATGTGTAAAATCTTTTTATTAAACTTACTGGTATAATTACATGGCTATTTACGTCGAGCTTGACCCATTCGCGAACTATGTCTTAATCATTAAAATGATGTTCACATACTCGATCCTCCACTCTTGTAATTTTATAATGTCTAGAATCAATTCTTCCCACTTTTTCCACATAACAATGTCTTTTGGTACTTGAAATGTAGAACATTTTTTCTTTCTGTTGCTACCCATTTTGCAAAGTGGTACCACACACAGTTTTCCCATTTTTAATTCCAACATTCCTATGATGGACCTCTTTGCCAGAGCAACTGATGAGTGCGAAAGACGACATGGTGACAAGCTGTTGCGCAGAAAGTACTGGAAAATATAGACATGACTTACAGAGCTCGTTGTAGATAGGACTCGTTTACCGACTGTAATTCTACTCAAGGCAGATATAAGTTTTCAGCCACAGTTGTAAATACCAATAACAACCGTATATATAGACTATAAATACTGATAATAATTAAAATGAAACTATTGAGAAGAATATTAATTAAATACACTGCACAATTTATTTGACGGGTTTTATAAATATTTCTTTATTATATATAGTCACAATACACCGATTTTCATATAAATAACGACGTTAGATACATAAATCGTCGAACACACAAAATTCACACTCTATTCAATGTACGTCATACTGTCGTTCAATTTTTGTAGGTTATTGTCAATAACCTGTTGATTGTTGGCAAATATATGTTGAGCGATTGCGGGCCCAGAGGGGCGATTCTGAACCAGACGCAATATCATAGCGTCGACGCAAAACCGCGACAACCAATTGCAAGGGAGATTCCAGCGAAAAGGCGCGAATGTCATAGTCTATTTCGGTTTTGCGTTAGACTGCGTTAGACGCTATGATATTGCGCCTGCACTGATATTCTGTACTTGTCTACCGACAACTATCGGTGTCGTTAACGAGCGACAGCCAATTGCAAGGAAGATTCCAGCGGAAAGGCGCGCCTCTCATAGGCTATTTCGGTTTTGCGTCAGACACTATGATATTGCGTCTGGTACAGAATCACCCCTCTGGGCTACCCGCGGATGTTTTTAATTTACTGGATAAGAAATATTTTATAAACGTAGATTCCTCGAGCTCGTGAGGACTACGCTTGGCCGAGGAATGGTTATAAGGGCTTCACTTAGACCAAAAAAACGAATTGGACAAATTTTAATATATTTGATCGGCTAACTTAACATTGTTGACTGATCTCTATATCGCATTTATTTTTTAATCATATTAATCTAATGATTAACTACTGAACGTCGCAAATAGACTACCAATCACCACCAAATGATTCTTCTTGAATTACAACTAATTGGAACAGAATCGGATACAAAATAATATATTTGTCCTGCTAACTTCACACTATCAAATACCTTATCCCCACTGACTAGACGCAAATGTTTTTTCCATTTTTTTTACTTAAATTACGAACCGTCAAAACTTTCTGAATAGAATAATCGTGATCACCAAAGGATTAGATAAAGACAAAATTTAAAAAGCCAAAATTGTCCGGTTCACTTCACGCTTTCGTATTACACAACCCTCCGCAAGACAGCATGTGGTCATTTATATATTCCAATCAAACCGAGGCCCAACAAACATTCTAATTAGATTATTATTGACCTACAAACAATTCCGAATCGATTAAGCTCCCCATTGAACAAAAACGCTTTAAAATAATTATCGTGCGGTCAAGTTCCTCCGGTCATATGACCGGGTCTGGTAAAATGAGTGACATGTTCCCGATACGTTTTACCATACGTTCACACCATATTTTATGTGTGCTTTCCTGTAAAAACTATCGCCCAACAAACGTTTTTATTAAACTAACAATCACCTACAAACGACCCACAAACGTTTTTATTGCACTAACAAACACTTACAAACGCCAACAAGCATTTTTATTAAACTAACAAACACAAGTTCACACCATATTTTATGTGTGCTTTCGTGTAAAAACTATCGACCAACAAACGTTTTTATTAAACTAACAAACACCTACAAACGACCAACAAACGTTTTATTACATTAACAAACACCTACAAACGACCAACAAACGTTTTTATTAAACTAACAAACGCCTACAATCTCAGCACTGAGGTGAGATTCTGTACATGCCTACCGACGACTATCGGTGTCGTTAGCCAGCAATAGCCTATGAGAGTGGCGCCTTTCCGCTGGAATCTTCCGTGCAATTGGCTATCGCTCGCTAACGACCCTCCGCGAGACAGCATGTAGTCATTTATATATTCCGATCAAACCGAGGCCCAACAAACATTCTAATTAGATTATTATTGACCTACAAACAATTCCGAATCGATCAAGCTCCCCATTGAACAAAAACGCATTAAAAATAATTATCGTGTGGTCAAGTTCCTGCGGTCATATGACAGGGTCTGGTAAAATCAGTGACATGTTCCCGATACGTTTTTTTAGCTTTTCTCGATAACCGACGAACCAACAAACGTTCTACTTAGTTCATTTGGAACCTACAAACGATTACGCATCGATTAGGCCCCTATAAAACCTCAGTGCGATCTGAATAAAAAATTTTCTGCCAAGTTCACACCATATTTTATGTGCGCTTTCCTGTAAAAACTATCGACCAACAAACGTTTTTATTAAACTAACAAACACCAACAAACGACCAACAAACGTTTAAACTAAACAAAATTTCAAAAAGTCAAAATCGGTTCGCCAAGTTCACAGAGGTCGCTTGAGCGTGAATCGTGGATTAAACATTTCTGCAAATCTGTAACCGTGGTGGCGCTTATTTCCGAGCATCAACGATTAAATATAAAACATCGATGGCGAATGCCGTCGTCAGATGGCGGTAGCGAATAACGGAGAAAGAAGAAGAAATATAATAACGAAAAATTTGCAGTCCCAAATAATTACACGTTTGAGCTAAAGATAATATCGAACGAGTAATTAACGCTGATATGGCCTCGACAAAGGTTGACTGGGGTCTCTTTGCTGATGATCAGGACAAATTAGCGGATCAGGTAATTGTTGAGAATTCAATTATTATCAAGAATACAACCGGCTTAACCTCAATTGTCGTCAATCACACACGTCTTTGTTTGATTTGTCTTTTGCTAACGATACGCGACAATAGGTGACGAATTTAGATTTGACCAAAACGAACGATGCTCCACCGGCTGCAACGGCGTCACCGGTTCCATCTGTCGCACCTCCCCCGAGCGTCGAAAGTGATTCCAAGAGCGACGATAAATCGGACGATCACATATCGCCGGCGGAAAAATCATTGTTGCAAAAAATTATACGCAAAGGATTGGTCGAGACAACCAAAGATTTGGAGATTCAGAGAAAAGATCCCGCCTCACCGTTGTACAGTGTCAAGTCTTTCGAGGCTCTTCATCTGTTAGTCCGATTCGTATTGCAATTATTTTAACGTTAATATAATTGACGAAAGAACAAATATTTCACATGTTTCTTTTTTTCTTATTAGAAAACCAGCCCTGCTCAAGGGAGTTTACGCAATGGGATTTAATGCGCCCTCAAAGATTCAAGAAACGGCACTGCCTACGTTGCTCGCCGATCCGTAGGTTTTTCCATTGACTAAGAGATTTCAATTGTTGAATTTGTTTATCGATGATTAACTACAGTTTCGTTGTTTATGCAATTATTTCTGCCGATATTTCCACGTTTTAATCTTGGTAAGCACGGGATCGCTTGACCAATATTTGCATAAATGACCAATTTGTAATAATCAATGTTTGTTAAAACTGGAAATTAATAATTGAAAAATGTGAAAAAATTTTCAAAAATTGCTTCAGACCTCAGAACATGATAGCCCAGTCTCAGTCGGGTACCGGCAAAACAGCGGCTTTTGTTCTAGCTATGCTGAGTCGTGTCGACACGACGAAAAATTATCCGCAAATTTTGTGTCTATCACCGACTTACGAACTGGCGATACAGACGGGCGAGGTTGCCGCGAAAATGTCGCAGTATTGTCCCGAAATAAAAATCAAGTTTGCCGTGAGAGGCGAAGAAAGTGAGTCACTAAAATTAACAACAAACATTTTATTCGTCACAAATTGATCTTTAAAAGGAAATACTTTGGTTTCGTTTTTTTTACAGTACCACGAGGAAGTAAAATAACCGATCATATTATAATCGGTACACCGGGTAAAGTTCTTGATTGGACGACGAAATTTAAATTTTTCGAATTGAGCAAGATCTCGGTATTTGTTCTCGACGAGGCCGACGTTATGATAGCGACTCAAGGACATCACGATCAGTGTATTCGAATTCACAAGTAAGATTATTACCCTAAAAATAGAATAAAAGGGGGAAAAAAAGAAACACCATACAAAGGTTTATTCATTTAAGATTGCTTCCACGCGATGCTCAAATGATGTTTTTCTCCGCCACGTATGATACCGCAGTTATGGAATTCGCCGAAGTTATTGTTAGTAATCCATTGATAATAAGGCTATTGAAGGAACAAGAGAGTCTCGATAACATTAAGCAGTATTATGTTAAATGTCAAAATATGGACGAAAAGTATACAGCCATAACGAATATTTATGGTGTTATAACGATCGGTCAAGCTATTATATTTTGCCATGTGAGTAAAGATTAATTTTTGTTTTAACTCTACGTTGATGAAAATTCATTTTTTTTCACATCGTTTAATTTTTCTATTTACAGACGCGAAAAACTGCCAGTTGGCTTGCGGAAAAAATGAGCAGTGACGGACATGCCGTTGCGGTATTATCCGGTGATTTGACCGTTGAACAGCGTATCGCGGTGCTTGATCGTTTCAGAGCCGGACTCGAGCGAGTACTCATCACTACGAATGTTTTAGCGAGAGGTATTGCAATTTTCACTAACACTTAATTTTTTTTTTTAATCACCTCAACTCTTTCACACAAACAGAAATCGAATTTTATGAGAATTAGTATATTGTAATAAAATAATAATGAGTTAGAACCGCGAGAAGTTTAGAATCTCCTTGCGAGCCGTGTATAACGTTGAGAGTTTCTCTGTTTCAGGTATCGACGTAGCCCAAGTGACGATAGTCGTAAACTTTGATCTCCCGATGGATCTGAATCGCGAGGCAGATTGCGAAACTTATTTGCACCGAATAGGCAGAACAGGACGTTTCGGGAAGTCCGGAATAGCGATAAATTTGGTCGATTCGGCACACGCGATGAAGCTTTGTGACGACATTAGCGCACACTTTGGCAAAAAGATCCATTATCTTGACGCCGACGATGCGGACGAGATCGAGAAAATCGGGGCGTAGTTTGTTTTTTTTTACATTAAATTAAACTTTGGATTTATATTGTTCGTAAGCGATGAAACCGGAAATTGATGAAGCTTCGTGCTCGATTACAATTCGTTCCACATTTCTCGTTCCGGATGGCGATTCTTCCGCGACAAAAACGGTTTTTTTTCCACTTTGCTGCCGCTCGATTGTCATTCCGATTGAACGAAAAAAAAAAAAAAAAGGATATATTTAGCTTCTAAGGATAAACTGCTATTTTTATATGTTCGATGGCACGAAATATTCGTATGACGTATGATTGAGTTCAACAAAGTAAACATTAAATGTTCAATTCAGTGTAGAGATTAAACGAGATATATATGCTTATCGAAATAATATCGACAGCTGTCTAATGTAAAATAAAAAAAATGAACTAAGAAAAGAACGTTTTATACGAAATATCGAACACGCGATTCCTATTCTTTGTTCGATTGGACAAAAGGAGATCTCAGACGGGATGACGAAATTTTTTACATTCTTCGTAATTTAAACGTACATTTATTTAGACTAAATGTGAAAAATAAACATTAATGTTTAAAAAAAAAAGTAACAGAACTCAAGTCCTCTATCCTATATCGTATTAAGTAGCACACGATAACATTTTTACATTGCATACTCAACAGGACCGTTCATTCTTTTGCGGAATTTTATCTTAGATTGTTCAAATGCGCGGAAAATACATGACTTTTTATGGGATTCCCTGTGGGAGGCCTTTTTTTCGAACTTAAACTACGTTTTAGTCTACTTTTTTGTTGTTGGTTTTTTTTTTATGACCGGTGAAGTAATGCCATCAGTCGACAAACATAGGTGGGGGCCAAAAACATTGTCGGTCGCAGTTCAACGTTGTCAATATAATCGTGATTGTTTGACGATCAGCGGGTTTTTTTTTTTTTTTTTCCATCACGATTTACAGAGGGCACGCGTATATTGGGGCGAAAAATCAGACGTTATGGAACTCAAGTCTGGTTTGGGATTGCTGCCTTTTTTTGGTGGGTTATTGGTCTTGAGTAGACATTTTAGATACAAACATCGTATCTGATTTATACTACCGTGAGAGTTTCGAGAAAATCGGCATCATGTTTTGTACGCTCGTCGATGGGCAGTGAAATTGGACAATGGTCGAGAAATTGTTATTTTTTTCTTTCTATCTCTCGGGCACAATTGTTCGTTCAAAGCGACTTCCGGTGACTCGAGGAATGTTGCGTTCTCGTGAAGAACAAAAAAAAAAGGTTATGTCTCGTAAAACCGATCGACCACAACAAAGTCACGCTCGCAGGACAAATATACGGAGCAACTTTGGAAGAACGTAAAAAAAAAAAAAAAAGATGAAATGCTCGTGACCGGTTTTTCTTTGACACCGAAAATGTAACTGTCTTTTGTTTGTTTGGTTTTAACGAACGTAGTTATTTGTTTAGAACCAGATTCAGTCTTTCGGACGAGACGATGTGATCTTACATTCCCATACCACCCATACCTCCCATTCCGCCCATTCCTCCCATACCGCCCATGCCTCCCATACCGCCGGGAGTCTCTTCCTTTGGTAATTCCGTAACAACGGCTTCGGCGGTCGTGAGCAAAGATGCAACGCCCGCGGCATCGGTCAGTGCGGTACGTACGACCTTCGTGGGATCGATTATTCCTTTCTCGATCATATCAACGTACTCGTTGTTCATCGCGTCGTAGCCAAATTTCCCTTCGGACACTTTGGCAACAACGAGACTGGCGTCGACACCAGCGTTTTGAGCGATTTGCTGGCAAGGCATGCGTAGAGCATTAGCGACAATTTGTATTCCCATTGCCTGATCATTGTTCGCAGGGTTTAGAGCTTTCAGAGACGGGATACATCTCAAAAGTGCGGTACCACCTGAAAAAGAAAGAGAGAAAATATATTAGTGGAATCTCAATATGGGATCACAAAAAAAAAATTAACTTTTATATCTAATAATTGTACGTTTTTTATTCCCGATGCAAAATGATATATTCGCCAAAAATGAATTATTCGAGTAAAAATGAATTAATTCACACCCTAGAGATAGTTTTCGAGGAGGGAAAACCCTGAAATTTCTTTCTTTTTTCCATCTCATATCGTCAATGGTTAATATTTCATAATAAGTATTTTTCGCATTAGTATTAGAAGAAAAAAAAAACTAAGACGCTAAAGGGTCAAGTAACCATCCGAAAATATTGTTTTTAAGAGAGGAATAAAAAAAAAATCGAGAGAATTTCTCACCTCCGGGAACGATTCCCTCCTCAACGGCTGCGCGGGTAGCATTGAGAGCATCATGAACACGATCCTTCTTCTCGTTGACCTCGACTTCGCTGCTGCCACCGACTCTCAGTACGGCTACACCGGCCGACAGTCTCGCGAGACGTTCCTGAAGTTTTTCCTTCTCGTACTCAGAGGTTGTTTCGGCAATTTGTTCTCGGAGTTGATCGGCACGTCTGTCAATGTCGTTCTTTGTACCTTTGCCCTTGAGCAAAAGTGTGTCCTCCTTGGTGATAACAATTTCACCAATTTGTCCCAAATCACCGGCGGTAACGTCCTCGACTTTAATGAGATTGGCATCGTCACCGAAAACAAGACCACCCGTGGCTATTGCCATATCTTGAAGTGTCGCTTTTCTATTGTCACCGAAACCCGGTGCTTTTACCGCGGCAACCTGAAGACCAATCTTAAGCCTGTTGTAAACCAGCGTCGTTAACGCCTCACCATCAATATCCTCGGCAATAATGACCAATGGTTTGCGCATTGAACTAGCGAGTTCGAGGGCCGGTACGATACTCTGTATCGACGAAATTTTCTTCTCGCTGAACAACACCAGAGCATCCTGAAATTCGACTTTGGCCCCTTTCGATGAATTTATGAAATATGGCGAGATATAACCACGATCGAACTTCATACCCTCGATAACCTCAAGCTCGTCGTTCAATGTTTTACCATCCTTGACCGTTATAACGCCCTCTTTGCCAACGCGTTTCATAGCATCGGAGATCAAATTACCAATCGCTAAATCACCGTTCGCCGAGATCGTAGCTACCTGCGCTATTTCTTCGGGTGTCGTTACCGGTTTGCTCAAACTTTTGAGCTCTGCCTTTACCGTGTCGACGGCGAGCATAACACCTAGAAAAAAAATATAATTTTGTTTTTTGGGGAATTCTTTTTTTAGAAACTTTTTGGCTATGAGCAATAACCAGTTATTGCTCTTTAATTATCAAGATCAATGAACATAAAAATTTGTATGACGTGTTGAAGCGTGAATGTTTCCAAACTTTAAAAGGGATTGTGAAATAAATAAAGGTTCTTAAAAAAATTGTGTAAATCAAAATAAAATAAAATGAATAAAGTTAGCTAACCTCGTCTGATCTCCACAGGATTGGCACCCTTGCTGATTTTCTCAAATCCATCCTTCGCTATCGCTCTGGCTAAAACTGTAGCGGTGGTAGTTCCGTCGCCAGCCTCCTCGTTAGTGTTATTAGCCACGTCCTGCACGAGCTTCGCTCCGATATTCTGAAATTTGTCCTTAAGTTCGATTCCCTTGGCGACCGTTACTCCGTCCTTGGTGATTTTGGGACTGCCCCAGCTCTGCTCGAGAATAACGTTTCGACCTTTCGGTCCCATGGTAACGGCGACCGCGTCAGCCAGTATATCCACGCCTTGGAGCATGAGAGCTCGTACCTCGGGTCCGAAACGAACGTCCTTGGCGTACAGACGAGCCTGGAGCTGCATCTGTCGCGTAGCTATGGTTCTCATCATACTCGGTAGTCTGTACATCTTTTGTGGAATACACAATAAAAAAAATTACAATAATAACGGTAATAATTCAGGTTTCGGTGTATATTCAATTTGACAATGGACAACGGAGTAATTTTTTAAGTACAGAACTTTCGCCAGTGCCCCCGTTATCAATCAATTTCATTCAAACAACAAAAAACTAAATTTCTTCAGCAACAAATTATGTTAATAATGAAAATTCCGTTTTTATTGTTAGTTTATGACACAAAATTGTCTCTGTATAAAATTAATCGTGAAATAACGAAATAACATTAAAAAATTCATGAAATACAAAGTCCGTTCATAGAAAAAAAAGTTGCGGTCTAGATTACGCTTAATCTTTCGTAGTCTTCTCCAAACGTGCATGGTTATGTAAAGTACCGCGTGGAGAATAACGGCGATAACGAAAATAACGAATATTTTACTAAATAAAATAGCGGCCAATATCGTGCATTTTTGTTAAACACGATAATAACGTTCGAGTTATCATCGTGGATACGGAATTTTGGGTTGTAAAAAATTGCGCGAGAGAAGAAAAATCTCGAAGCCGCAACACAAAGGGCGAACCGGTTATCCGCGAATGTGTTATCTCGATAAAAATTCATCAATGTCAATGAAATTGTTTATAATTGGTATCACGAGTTTCTTAATTTACCTTGAATTCTTGCGTGTCGAGAGAGTTGAAGAAACGAAGACTCGATTAAAAATCTCAAAGAAATGTGAAAATCGTCACGGCGTGCCCGCACGTTGTTTCGTGAGTAGAATGAAAAGAGTCGGGGACAGGATCTTGCGTTATCACATGGGCATGTCTACCCCCACTACTTCTCTACACACCCAACCTAACCACGAGATTGTTAATTCTAAAAAATTACTTGTAACATTGTTTTTCCGAAAGTCATTAGACCGGTAAACTTTGCAAACGTCTTATTATTATTATTTAGAGTTATTTTAATCATTTTCATCTTACAGTAATTATATATATTTGTCATAAATTCGTAAAGAAAAAGTCGCCATGTGCTTCTAGAATGTACTACACATTGGATGACGCAATCTTCGAGTGAGAACCAATCATCGCTTTGGAATAACTCTTGAAATATTTTGTACTCTTTTTTTTCTATCCCGCAGTAATAGCCTCTACGCTTTTCTTTTTCCGTTCGAGAACCATACAGACACATATCTTAATTTATACGGGCCGTATTTATCATATGTAAGAGTTACCGGAGGGCTGATAAGAAATTGATGATAAGAGCACTATCATGGCGAATCGTTGTACTTCTTTACATCGGTTTTTTTCCGTTCTAAACGCCTGACCATCTCGATGGGATTCAGAAAAATGCTTTGTAATGTAAATTCTACGAAAATGTAATTCTTGGATCTTTACAGTCAAAGATACTTTGAACTCGTTCGAAGCAAGCTTTCATTGATCTTTTATCGAACCAACTTTTCATCTCTGCTGAAGAATACTGATAAATATTTGGGAATGCATGGATTACGCGTTCGGAAATTACAAAAATTTGTAGCTGGTTGTTAACGATCGTAGATTACAATGGTAATTTGCCGTTTTCAACAGAATTGTAAAGATAATTACAATCTTTGCGCTGAAATGTGTAAAAATCTGTTACAACAATGGTAACTCTTTGTTCCTACCATCCAAGCTACGCCGAGACCTTACAATGGACCTCCCGCTCACATTATTACATACCAAATTTTTATTTTGCAATCGTAAACTCCAAAATGAATTCTTATGGTGCATATTAACGACGGGATAGCGCGGGACAATGAATCGAGAGCGCTTGCGCGCCAAGATTACATAACACAGCGTGTTATCTCTCTTTCTCGTGAAGGAAAATCAATGGCGAGAGTAAGCGACCGCTTTGACGGTGGGGGAAGGAATCGAAGTTTCGAGAAAGCGAAATAAGGGAGGTCCATTCCAGCGCGTTGAACAGTTAGGTTAACAATTTTCACGAGGCAACGTGCACGAGTCGAATTCGCCGGTTCCAAAGCACCTGGAGCAATTAACAAACGTACAAAAGACAATTACAGAAATGGTGAGTCGAATGCTCGAATTATTAATGATTTTTTTAAACAAATTTCACAACAAGTTTCATTGAACTCCTTTCTTTTTTTTTTTTAATGGCACGAGAATATCACGAGTTTCTGGTTGAAAAAATCCAACGCGAGCCGGGTTTCGCAAGAGTTTCCCTTTTGTCGATGTAATTGCGTAATTCGGACGAAGTTTCTTTTTTTTTTCTCGAAAAAAACATAAGCTAAAATGTACCAATACATGTACACTTTCGTTAGTTACGATTGTTAAAAAAAATGAAGCGAAACAATTGCTCTTTGGCGAGATATCCGTCTTCAATTTTTCAGTACTCACGTGTTTGCCTCACAGTCGACTAACCTATATTCGTCGTAAGATCGAATATAGATAACTTCGTTATGAATCCATCTCTGGCGAAATTAAAACCTAAAGTATGAATTGTGATTGTGTCTGTTTTTTTTTTACATTGATAAATTGGGGCTGATGCAATCTTGCCGCGCCTGCATTGTCTTTGTTATGTTTTTCCAGGCCGCCGCTGCATTAGCCAAAAGAGTTATTCCTCTGCTGGACAGAGTTTTGATACAAAGAGCAGAAGCCATTACCAAAACAAAGGGAGGCATCGTACTGCCCGAGAAAGCGCAGGCCAAAGTGCACAGAGGAACGGTAGTGGCTATCGGACCAGGTTCAAGGAACGAGGTATGTTATCTGAAAAAAAAACTTTATTTTTATTAGTTACCATTGAGCCGCTGCCCTGCTTTTTGATCTATAAAGTGAGAGTTGAGCAAAATACAATTTTTCAATCAAAACTAAAAACTGTAATCTTCATCTTACCGTTGTGTTAGTCATTTTATGAGTTATTGCATTTTTACTAAAAATTTGATGAACCATTTGGGATTGTTTTTAAAAATACAATCTTGTTAATTCATTTGTGAAATTTTTTTCAATTAATCAATTCTGGTTATTTGTATCTTAATTGAAAATTTTTAATTTCACACAACTCTGTGCAGCTTACATTGCTCACCCGTACTCATTTAAGAGTTCTAAATAAAGTATTTTTTCCACTCCAAAAAGCAAGGAGAACATGTGCCCCTGAGCATCAAGGTCGGAGACATGGTTCTCCTTCCCGAGTATGGCGGTACGAAGGTCGAGCTCGAGGACAACAAAGAATTCCATCTTTTCCGTGAATCGGATATTCTCGCGAAACTCGAGTCCTAAGGGCGTTGATCTCGAACGTGAAACACTAAGATTTACAACAAACCACAGAGCGCTACGAACGAAGGCAAGATGGTCTTCTCCGACCATGTGACATAAAATTTGCGAGCAACGCTAGCCGAGTCAAAAGACAATGGGACAGTTTGCTGGAAAAAATAAAAATGAGAAAAAAAAAATGGAAACGTTTATCGGTTCGACACAGTTTCAATCGAGTTATTTCTTTCTAAGTCTGATAGCACGTAGGTGTCATTGTTTCATACATATTTCCAAAATAAAATGATTTATTCATTATTCAGCTCTCATTTCGCCTTGATTTTTACAATTTTTACCTAATCAACATCCTACTCCCTTTTTTTTTTACTTAATCTTAATACCCTTCTTAACGCCAGCTTTGATACCCGATATTTCGCCATCATATCGAGTAACTTCCTTCCTCACTTCTCTTACAGCGCCCTTTCTACGAATTTTAGCTTTGCGATACTTGTTTCTGTGTTTTACTCTTGGATTTCGTTGTTCCTTCTTTCGATGTGGCGTTAAACCCTTGTTCTTTGCCATTTGATAAGTAATAGCTCGCTTCTCGTCCTCTCCATGAAAACCTTCCTCCTCTTCGGCCAAGACTTCTTCCTCCTCTTCGGACAAGGCTGGCTCCTCTCCCTTTACGGATTCTTCCTCATTTGCGTCGTCCTCCATAAATTTAGCTATAGAAAGATTTTCGACGTTCTCGATCTTCCTCGAAGATTTCTTTTTCTTCGTGATTATTGTTTCTTGGCTTATAAGATTATTATCCGCGACACTGTACAACGGTTTACCGGCTCGAACCGCCACGACTATTTCCTCACACTGAATCAACAATTTACCTTGTCCGTTCTCTAATTGTCCGAGAAGCTGACGATATTGCGCCAAACGTTTGATAACCGGATGCGAATTAACCGACAATCTTTTGGCTTTCAACATCAGATAGAAACTTATGTTTACACAATAATTTAATATTATTTGATATTTTGTTCTTATGAAAGACACTGCTGGGCAATCTGGACATTTGCCTCTTTCCACGAGTTTGAGGAACGGTACAAGTACATTTTTGGCTTCCGTAATACGTTCTGTAAGGACAAAATGAGTGTTAAGGAAAATCGTTTGGTTTCAGGAGTGAAGGTCGATGGTGGTATGGAGACAGTGTTAATTGAATAATATGGAAGAAATATTCATGTATTCGTTATTAAATAGCAAATTGAATTTTTCTCATCTGTGATATTCGTCCATGCCATTTAAATCAAAATTACCCTTGAAATCTGTGACGAGTGCCTGAAATTCGGGACTCTCCTTTTGCATCAGAGCTTGCTTCTCTCTCTTTCCGAGTTTGCTCAGATCCGTTTTAACAATTTGTGCATCGTCCGCCTCACTCTCCCCGTCCTCCGTAGCTGCTTGGAATTGCTCTAAGCCAAAATCAGCATCGTCCAATTGTTCAGCCAATCTTTTCTGTATATTTCTTGCTTCCTTCTCCTCCATCTCAGCATCAGCCAGGTCTTTACGACTCGCAGACGCATAATCTTGATCAACGTAGTCTGTCGAGTAATACGCTCTCTTCTTTGTGCCCCAAGCTCGCTCGTCGGGCATATCATCATTTTCTGGCAGTCCCTCGATATCCGAAGCCATGGAATCTTTCTCATCCTCGTCCTCGACCTCTTCGTCATCTTGAAGGCCATAAACTTCTTCATCGCTATCGTAGTTATCTGTTGTTCGTTTCTTGCGTACCTTGTCTAATAAACGGCGCTCGTTTTCCGAATATTCGTCCTCGGAATTGGACACGTCGTCGGAGTCAAAATTTATGTTCTGATCTTCCGAGTCTCGCTTGAACCTACAATCGGATAAATCACAAACATACATTCAGACTTCTTTTTTTCTTACTAATTTCTCATTGTCTGGAGCATTCGAAAAATATTCTAATTTCATAAGAATCTTGAGAAGAAAATGTTTCCACATGAGCAAACAAAAATTTCTGCTTTAGGGAAGCAAAAAAGATTGATAGGTTAAGCCGGTTCGTAACTAAACATTATTTACCTGCGTCTACGAATTTTTTTCATTTCCATTGACAATTACGAATTTACGAAAAAGTTAAACGACTCACCTCTTTTTGCTACTCATTTTGAAAGCTGATTTAATCGTTAACAACTATTATAATGCTCCTTTATTTGTCTAGTCTCGCCCCACGTGTACAACGGTGTACATTCGTGCACTCTCTTTAGTCTATTTTGCACTTTTGCCTATTATCAAACCCGACGACTACCGCCACCTATCTAGCGGCTAGCTCAACTTGCATTTTCTAACCTCAAAAGATCTTTCTCCAGCCAACGTTATCGAAACTCTTATCGCTACTTTAACGCTGTGCAGATTTAACAGCTTTCAATAATAAACGATCCATTGTCAATTAGATTGTTTGAGTTAATTTTGAGAAAATGGTTTTTGGCTCGCTAACACTGTTCTCCAGGATCAGAGGACCCGATCGATTCTGGCGAAAAAGACGAATATTCCGGATAGCCAGCGTACGAAATCATTGTTCTTCACTATTTCTTCTAATTACTTCTAATTACGCAAATAATTCTACATGTGTATATTAAACATTTGTATTAAATCATTTTTTTTTTAGCATTTCCGTGGTCGTCGAAGAAATTGCTACAGTCTCGCTATTCGCGGTGTTTGCCGTGCATTGACAAACGCAACGTTCGGAAGAAAGATTAAGAAGCAAGACATGAAGGATGTAAGTTTTTGTCTGGCACATTATTATGTAGTGAAATTTTTCGAAAGAATTACACTTACAATAAAAAGTTCCGTCACATATTACATATCTATGTTCTCTGTTTCTATTTTCATATTTTACTTTTTTTAGTTGTTTCTTAAGTGACTTCTTTAACGTTGTTAATTTATTCTACGTACTCATGCAGTCTGTACTTTTCATTTTTTAATTGGTTTATAAATATTATTACGTCATTATATATTTTTCAGCTCTGGCATACTAGGTTGAGTGCAGCCTGCGAGGAGCATGGCATAACATCCTACATTTTGATGGTTGGTCTGACAAGATGCGATATACTGTTGAACAAGAAGTGCCTAGTTGATTTGGCAATGTGGGAGCCTCGTTCTTTCAAATCTCTGGCAAACATAGCTTGGGCAAGGGCAAAAACTGACGGTCTCAGCGCAGTGAGAAATTTGGATCCACCGACCGGCGTGATAACCAGAGGAATGCTGAAGTGAACGAAACTCAAATGTTAGATTGTCAGAAAAAAAATAAACCAAAAAAAAAGGTGACAAAATATTATGAAACTAATACTTTGTATTGTGCGTGCTTGAACTTTATTTAATCAAGTCACATTATATTCTATATATGTAACATAAATTTTATAGATTGCAACAGCAGTAACAACGATATATAATCTTCTTTCATTCATCCGTCTCTCCAAACAGGCTCTCTTACATACATACCGAGATTTGGCAGTAACAGAATGAAAAATGATTTAAAATGCTTTTCCTCTCAGAATAATGATTAACAATTGTTCGACTAAGAACAATTATGCTTAATTAACTGATAGACCTTGAGATATTTCTCAGCAGAATAATTATCTACAATTATTTCGTCGTTAAATCATTTTGAATGGTTTTTCATTCCAGTGATGACTATTCCTGGCTTTAACAAGCAATATGAAATGTTGTACGGTTGACGAGAAGAAAAAAACTAGTCAATATCGCTAATGAATACGTCATCGGTTCGCGTTACGATATTCGAGAGCTGTAAATGAGAAAAGAGAAGAAAAAAAAAGTCGCGCGTAAAAAAACGCTCGGTTTATTGCTTGGCGTTGACGATTTGTACGAAATCCGGTTTCAGCGATGCTCCTCCAACGAGAAAACCATCAATGTCTTTTTCTTTAGCGAGATCTTTGGCGTTACCGGCTGTCACAGAACCGCCATAAATTATTCGCAAAGATTCGGCAACGGCTGGACTGATATTTGTCGCGAACCACGCTCTCAGCTTGTCGTGAACTTCTTGAGCTTGCTGGGGCGACGCTGTTTTGCCAGTTCCAATAGCCCATACGGGCTCGTATGCGAGCACAACGTTGTCCCAAGATTTTATCTTATCAGCGATCGCTTTGGTCTGACGAAAAACAACTTCTTCGGTTTTGCCGGCTTCGCGTTCCTCGAGAAGTTCACCGATACACGCGATTACCTGTAATAAACGTCATGAATAATGAAAATTTCGTCATTCCGGATATCCTTGGTGAATACAGTTGTGTCGGAAAAAAAATGGATTCAACTAGAATTATAGTGCAGGGCTGTACCACTTTTTTTAAAGATATAAATCTGAATTGCTAAAGTCTTAATTCTAATAAGATCTCGATCCCAAAAAGTAAAAAGAGCTGTATTTATTAAACCGGCAAGTTAATGCCCTAGAAACTATGCGTATCTAATTCACACAGGATTAGTGCTCAGAAATTCATGAAACCTACAAAAATAAATTTGAGAACATACGAGTATTAATGAAATAAAAATCTTTAAAAATCAAGGATCAAATTTGAACAGTGATAACGCTAAAAAAGATATTCACATAGGGAGCTATAAAAAAGTTTGTTTCACTTTAACAATATATATTTGATTTCTTTGAATTGAGAATTGAAAAAATCCTTTATTGTTGGAAAATTGAAAATGCTATATTTATGAAACTGGTCAGTTAAAGACCTTGAAACTTTGTACGTGCACCTGTAAGCCCGCTAGCCCACATAAACATATGTAAAATTCCCATTTCACTCTGGATTCAAGTAGACTCAAACAAACTTTTTAGTTTTCAAATATTCTTATGTTTGAATTAAATATACCTTGACGCCAGATTCGAGGGAGTGCGCTACTTTTTCGGCGATTAATTCGTCATTTTCACCGAAAACGTTACGACGCTCCGAATGTCCGAGAATTACCCATGGTATGGCATTGTCGACGAGCATAGCCGGACTTATCTCTCCGGTAAAAGCGCCCTTCGTGACTTTGTAAGCATTTTGTGCACTCACAGCGATGGTATTTGGCAATACGCTCTTTGCGTATCCCAGATATATCGACGGTACACCCACGACAACCTCTGTAAAGTAATTATAGATATAGACATATATATATATGTACGCATATGTAGAAAAATTGCTATATATAGAGAAAAAAAAAAGGTTCTGCAACAAGATGAAAAGTTGCACGTACCAACATTGGGATCGAGCGGGCCGGCTTTGAGAAAAGCAACGATCTCGTCAATCTCCTTCTTCACTCCGTTCATCTTCCAGTTACCGCCGACGAAAAATTTACGTGTCATTGTGGTGTTTTTTTTATTCAAGTTTCTTTGATACTCAAGAATCGAAAAGTTTTTCACGGGGGGGTGGTTATGTTCTTCCGACCGTTGTTGAGAGAGGACTGATCGCTATTTGACCCTGTGACCTTCACGCGACAGCAATGAAGTAGGGAGGTAATGTTGCAAACGAGGAATGGAACGATTGGCGAGAGGGGAGAATCAGAACGCGAAATGCGCGCGCACCGGGGAGAGGGGAGAGAGAGATGTCTTCTTTTTTCGTTCGCGCAATAATCGATATACTGTTGAGGTCGATTGTTCTTCTTTTCTTTCCCGTCCTGTCGATTATCGATTCCTTCAACCGATGCGTTTAAAAAAATGTAAATATGTAATAACAAAATAAATAATAATGAAGTAATGATTTTCATGAATAATTAAAGAATATACCTTCAGTTACGGGCGACAGATTTGATAGGATAAATATAGGTCAAGGAAGGAAATCGAAAGCGAGATTCATTTTTACTATGACTAATGTGCAAATTATAATTTTATGCTTTCGTCGAATTAAGAATCATATGGAATCAATATTGCTTTATAACTATTGACACTCTTACGAATCATTTTGTCGTTTAACTTTTAAAATACTGACGATTTTACAATCAAAAATATTACACATCATTGCTTTTTATTCGTACAAGATTTTCAACATAAACGACAAAGCATCGATGATATGCCTCTGTTACCGGGTTCACAATACCTATCCATTTATACTATATGTGTATATTAGGACGATGTTTTTTTTTCGACTATTTTTTTTTCTCAGTCCCCACATGAAATTTCGTTGGATATGTCGAAAAACAAATTCCCTGAAAGTTACAGCCCTTAATATTAATTCTAAGTACTTTCCCTTAGCGGGAAAAGATTTTCCATCTAAAGTACACGTAAATCGAATTTTTTTTTTTTTTCAAAATTCTATAACTCAGCCGAATTTTATGCTATCATATTGTTCTCGGTTTCGATTTACTCAGAATAAAACAATCTAGAAAAGTAACTATTACGGCGAAAGTGTAATTTGTACTGGTGAGTTGGTACGGGTCACTGAAGTTGATTTTTACCCAAAATTCTCGTTTTTTTGCTGTTATCTCCGAAACAATTAACTTTACGAAAAAAATGTAAATGAAAAATTTGTTGGAAATTTAATTTCCTACAAAAAAGGTCCTTCCGACCCAATTGCTTAGATTAATATTTCTTGAGATATTAAACTTTATCATTATTTTTTTTAAATTATTTAATATTTCATATTTTATAAATTTTATACTACTCATAAGTTAAAGTTCAATATCTGAAGAAATATTAATCTAAGCAATTGGGTCGACAGGGACTTTTTTGTAGGAATTTGAATTTCCAACAAATTTTTCATTTACATTTTTTTCGTAAAGTCAATTGTTTCGAAAATAACAGCAAAAAAACGAAAATTTTGGGTAAAAATCAACTTCAGTGACCCGTACCAACTCACCAGTACAATTTACACTTTCGCCGCAATAGGCACTTTTCTAGATTGTTTTATTCTGAGTAAATCGAAACCGAGAACAATATGATAGCATAAAATTCGGCTGAGTTATAGAATTTTGAAAAAAAAAAAAAATTCGATTTACGTGTACTTTAGATGGAAAATCTTTTCCCGCTAAGGGAAAGTACTTAGAATTAATATTAAGGGCTGTAACTTTCAGGGAATTTGTTTTTCGACATATCCAACGAAATTTCATGTGGGGACTGAGAAAAAAAAATAGTCGAAAAAAAAAAAAAATCGCCCTAGTGTATATAGATTTTTTTCAACTATATCAGTTTAGATCGGTGTACATGAAAGAAAGAACTCTTTAAAGTCGTACAAATGTAGTTTCAGACATCGAAGAATTCGAGAACAACACATTTATAAGAATAATGTTACACAATAGACACATGCGTCTTGTAACTTTTACGAGATATCTAAACAATTATATAACCGGTATGATGAAAAATTGCCTGTGATCTATCAAAAGATATTCAATACTCCCTCTATGAAATAATTAGCGTGCTCCTTACACCATTGAAGTACATTAAATTGCATATTTACATTTTATTCGTCGTGTCAAACTCTATTTTGTAATTTTTTAAATATTTTAGCCACAGTTTGCTCCTTTTCATTTTTATTCTATTGTAAAATTCGAAAATAGGTCAAGTCATCCGACACAATAATGCCGTGTGATTAATGCACGCTGTTCGTGGAGTTATCTGCATAGCGTGAATTAATAAACGAGAGGATACATAACTAATAGGATTAATTTTGATAAACGCGAAAAATATTTAAAAAAACAAAATTTAATAATAGCCTACGATTACGAGGGTCTCATCGATTTTTTTTTCAACAATCATTACTCGCACATCACATCGGTGAAACCTTACAATCTCGGCAGTCTTATCGGTAGCGCTGATAAAAATTGATACTGACCCTCGAACCGGAGCATAAAACATGTCGACGCATTTTTCTTTTTTTTTTGGCAGTGTCTAGCAATGAAATAATTCATTTACCGATTGTCTAATTCACTCTAGGCTCGTAATTAGTCAGCGAAAACTCAGAGTACCAAAAGCTGCTAGATAGCGTAGAGAGACGGAGATAATAACGATAGGGATAATAACGAAGATTCACGAAATTTTGCCCGTAATGACAGTTAAGATACGACCGAGCGAGGTTAACGAAGGTTTTGCCAAAGTCGATCGAGCTTACGATCTTCATACACGAATATATATATACTTAACAATTGATTATACAATATCGTTTGTCGTAATTAAAATCAGAGATGAGCGACGTTCGAACGAAAAATCAACGAAAATAGTTTTTGTTATTCACCAATTATTTCTGACGTAATAATCAATCGAACCTAATACCCTTAATTAATAATAAAATAATTAATCACCGTACATTTCGTTCATTCATTTTGTCACATTAACATTTCCAATGCTTTCTCATTCGAACGTTATCCATAGCTGACGAAGATGTGTAATTTTGGGATTCGCAAGATTCATTTTGATAAATAAAATTCCTCGTTGTTACTGTCATATCGAAAATAGTTTCATTTTCCGAGAGAGTTTGCTTTATGTCTTGTTCACGACAGTTAGGAGGACGAACACATTCAGCTAAAAGGCATTTTTTTTTAAATATAAAGTACACGCGGCTATGAAGTACACGACATAATGAAAATTTCGTTCACGATGGCTCGTTTAACAATACCGAGAAAACTTCGGATTAGAATGATGTTCAGGTCGTCAAAGTGAAGCTTCCATTTTGTCCGTTCTTTGCTACCTAAACTACGCTAATTCCAAGAACGGGGGGACAGTGCACGAGATTTATCGATATTATGCTATGCGAATAAAAAAAAAAAGCAGAAAAGAGGAATAACGATAGAACTTCGTGGCTTTCGAGAGGTACGTGCAGAATACTATAAATATAAAACGTTTTCTTTCCTTTTTCGTCCTCACTTTAGAAATTTCTTTTCTTTTTCGTCGTCTTTCTCTCGTGCCATAAACGCGTTCCTCATTTCACCGTGATGATTGCGCCGTATTTATACAGAAGTCACGACTGTAGGTTTTTTTTTTAAATTATTTTCAGTCGTCAGTCATCGGAGCTTTAAGGTAAACCATCGCGATCCAGTTGGGTGTAATCAGTGATAAATTTTGAGAAGGATTTGCGAGAAATCGTTGTGCGTTCATTGAAAGTAACGAACGGTGGATTTAATTTTTTATGAATCGATCGCTACGAATATATTACTGACGCAAATGACGGTGCCATCCATCTTTTATTACTATCAATTAGTGCGCAATTTGTAGAATCGGTTCTGAAAAAATTTATCGCCGATTTAACACCACTGGATCGTCCTAGTTAGCTTAATTGTGCTCGAAAAAAAAAAAAAAAAAACTACAAATAATAAACAATTATTCTGAGACATTTGCGATTTACTATAACGCGAGCCAGGGATGATTTCGTATAGCCTCGCGACTTCGATCACCGTAATCATACGTTACCTCGACGCCTATTGGGATATTCTCCTTTGCGGTGAGCACGAGATGAGGCACCGAACCGACATCGACGACACGAGCTACGAGATTACCGTTTCGACAATGATTAACTAACCTACCAAGTTTATCCGTTTCCGCTGTTGCATCGACGCTGAAAATAATGAGGTTTTTAAAATTTATTTTTTATTCTACGCGAGTTAGTCGGTTTCGTCGAGAGTTGTAAATTTTCTTTTACCAATATTGATGACCACGATGTTGAAAATAATACATATAGCAACCGGTATTTTGATCCTGGGCGTATATAACCTCGCGCTTTTTCGCCGTTACTTGGTCAACCAGATCACCCACGTACTCTACGACAAATTCACCCTTCAAGAACTCACGCGTCGTCACAATACCGCGACCTTTACCCACGAAATGCTTGACCTAGGAAATATTCAGATGTTAAAAATATTTTGAATACAAGTATAAAGTAATTTATCCGAAAACGAATGAAAAGTATTTAATCTTTTCAATTGGTACCTCCAAGCCGTCCTCGACCTGACAAACAACTTTATTCTCGAGATCTCGTTGTTTCTCTTCCAGAACGGTTTTCTTGCATTTCCTGACGCTTCGCCTGACCGGAAAGTATTCCGTAACTTTGTGATTCGTTTTTATGTCCAATACAGGCTCGACTTGACGCGGGCTCGTTGTTGAATTTGTCTTGACCTTTCCACGTCCACGAACGGCAAATTTTCCCACGATCCTCTGAATCGGCGAGAGAGCTAGATCACCGGGCTTTTTCTCAACATGGCCGTTCGATAATTTAATATCATTATCGTCGGGCTGTACGTTTGGCATGTTTATCCGATGGGGCGTCGGCGGATCCCGGCATGGCACAGCAACCGGAGTTTCTGAGATGTTATGGGGTAGAAAAAAAAAAAATTAAACCCTCAATTAAAGCCGAAATCATAGACGAAATTTGTGAATAAATTGAATAAAATCGTGATTTAAGGAAAATTGTTAACTAGAATTGTATGTACATTAGGGTGGGTCCAACTAAAATGACTAATTTTTTTTTTCCTCGATATAATGAAAAATGTATTGTTTGACATCTCAAAAAAACCCTCTGCAAGTATGAGCCCTTCATATTTAAATTAAGAGATCCCTCATCGCGAATTTTCATTTCCCATTTAAATAACATGGAAAATTTTTTTTTTTTAACTTTGGAATTTTATTAGACTCAAACCGTTGATGTTAGGAGAGCCTTTTAGCACATTTTTGTAGAACATTTGATGTTCTACAAAAAGCTCTCTTGTGTCTAATTGATAAAAGTAAACGTACAATAAATAATCGGTGATAATTAGCTCTGGATTCTACTTATCTCGTTTATTAGTACAAAAATTTCAAATTTTTTAAAATTCTAGTTATCAATATGAATAAATATACTACTAATATATTACTAATATACTAATATACTACTAATATATTACTAATATACTACTAATATATTACTAATTGTTTTCAAACAAATGTAAGAGAATCCAGAGCTAACTATCACCAATTATTTTTTATACGGTTACTTTTATCGATTAGACACAAGAGAGCTTTTTTGTAGAGCATAAAATGTTCTACAAAAATGTGCTAAAAAACTCTCGTAACATCAACGGTTTAAGTCTAATAAAATTCCAAAGTTAAAAAAAAAAATGTTCCCATGTTATTTAAATGGGAAATAAAAATTCGCGATGAGGGACCTCTTAATTTAAATATGAAGGGCTCATACTTGCAGAGGGTTTTTTTTTGAGATGCCAAACAATACATTTTTCATTATATCGAGGAAAAAAAAAATTATCCACTTTATTTGACCCACCCTAATGTACATTCGGTAAAAACGTGAGTGAATTCGATGAAATCAGTCGTACTAGTAAACAAAATTATTAAAGCAAATGTAAAAATAATTTAAAAGATCGATACACACCGTCTGTCTTGAAAAGCTCTTTGATAGGGGAATGATCTTCCACTGCCTCTTCCACTTTGATATTACCACCATTATAGTGCTCTGTTTCACCAAGAAGCTCGGTATTTTGTTTTCCTCTGACAGTTTTAACCCCTGGAACTGCATTTTCTAGCTGCTGCGGAAAAAAAAAATACCATAAACTCAACTTCCCGCAATACAGTTTTCCAATCGCACTAATCTTTACTCACATGGGCGCTGAAAAAGGATGTTATCCTGACTGGAGATTTGTCTATTCGGTTGTGACCACGTGCTGTATCGGGAGTTTTATGACGAACTCTACCGGCAATATCCAGTTTGGACTCTTTTCTAAGCGGAGAAACCATCGGAGCGACCGCTCCGTTCAGCGCCGATGTCCTAGTGTGCGCGGAACCCGAAGTTGGCGCACGTTTTCTTCTGCCTTTTGGTACAAGGATTACGGTAACGTTACTTTAAAACGTTTGAAAAAAAGAAACTGAATGCAAAGTAGAGCAATTTATTCAGCCAAATTGGTGGTAGGAGGCGTGCGGGGCTCGGTCGTTAAAAAAAATATATATTTCACACTAATATGTGAATAAAACATTGGTAATTCGACTTAAAAAGATTGAACTATTCGTAATTATATGAAATGTCATAAACTGAGATATAATTATAATAACTTTGTTGGAAAACATCAAAACGAAATAAATTGAAAAACCCTATAGATCCAAAATATAACCTGGCAGAGGATCGAGTTCATGACTTAACGATATATAAATGAAGTACTTAAAAACACGATTATCCTCACCTTTAACCATTGTGAGGATAAATTTTCTTGATTCACAACTTTTCGTTTACCTACTGGACGTTTAGAACAAATTTGTCCTAAATCACGAGAAAGTAAGTGGCAATCTAGTCCTAGAGCGTTGATCCGAGTTAGAAGCGTTAGCACGCCCATTCCGACATTTCGATCAGAAATAATTTGCTCGCGTTACATTTGTTCACCATCGTTGGGCTCACGATTGACCGAGACATTCGTCGAAAACTGGAAAGCTAACGTATTTTTGAAAAAGCGTCAGTTGATCGTGTAAATTTTGCTTGAAATTGGAAGAAGATTGCCTCTATACATGTACACACGCACTGTCCGACGCGCAGGAC
Organism: Oxytorus armatus; assembly: GCA_958009045.1. Lineage (NCBI taxonomy): Eukaryota > Metazoa > Arthropoda > Insecta > Hymenoptera > Ichneumonidae > Oxytorus > Oxytorus armatus. The sequence continues at coordinate 31,038,121 of OY253747.1, read as the reverse complement.
GGCATCGGCAGGCTGCGGCAGGCATCAGTTCTGTTGTTGAGCGCGTTTTTTTTTTTCTCCCCTCCCCAAAAATCGAAGGTAACGAAAGATCGGTCAATGCTTTTCCTGTTTTTTTTTGTTTGTTTTTAGATTACTGGTTGCCGGGGCGCGTGAACAAAATTGTAGAAACAATTGTGAAGAATATAATCTAAAAATGTATTATTATATTTACAAATCGACATGCATATTATTGAATTATTGTATTAATTAACATTAGAATGTAAAATGGCTCTATATGTTTATGCGTTCTCTGTTAATATAGTAGATTATTATCACTATTTATTATATATCATAGAATGATATAATCATCCACAAAATCTTAAACACATGCTTTTTCGTCTAACAATTTTTTTTACTGCGCGATATCGAAACGATTAGTGGCTCACGAGATACCAATTAATAAAAATTGCTAATTACATCTTATATATAGTTACCAATGTAATTATCCAGGAACTCACATGTCACGCTATCTAGCGTCACTAAATTGCATCTTCAACGTTTAAAATTACTTTTATTTCGAAGCTACGTGACGTGTCTTGTACGAACGTCATTTTTTACAGTGTATTTTCCATTCGCGACGATATCGCGAGTACACATGAAATATTTATAAAAAATTATATTACAATACATAACGTTCGATGATCTGAAAAATTTCACGAGCAACAAATGGCGACCGACACGGATACAGTTGATTGGGAAGGTAATTCAGTGATTATCGTATTTTAAGACGATTACGGGACATTTTTATAGTTGCCGATGATTTGTCAGGGATTCATGGAATTTGCGTCATTACCGTTAAACACTACAGTACTTTACACAGAACTCTCAAATGTTTTTAGTAAAAAGCTACAAAGAAATACCGACAGATCATGAAGATTAAATTGTGATTCACACTTTTTGAATATTCGTGGTCATTATTTTATGAATTATGAAAAATTACTTTGAGGCACTTTAGCGATATCATTGTGAATACAAAGAGATTTCATTCGTTGGGCTAATCATTGTATTTATTTGTCACAGATTTCAGGAAACAGGCGAGACATTTGGAAAATGAGATTGACGCAAAGTTAGTGGCTTTTAGTAAACTTGGAGTGAACGCAGGTTCGAGCCATTCGAGCGCCGATACGGTACCTCTCTTGGACGAGGATCATGTTTTTGAGAACATGGCATCGGAGATTGAGTCTCTACTTGCCAAGGTACGTTCTTCAAAGTGAAATTGTCTCGTAAGTTTTATGAGGATTCGTTGAAATGGGAATGGAATTAGTTTTTAATTTTTTTTTCAAGCTCATGGCGGTGAACGAGAAAATGAGCGGAATTCAGGCGAACGGAGCCGCTATGCTTCATACTATGCAGCGTCATAAAGAGATTCTCAAAGATTATGTACTTGAGTTCAACAAGACACAGAACAATTTTACCACCAGAAAAGATAGAGAGGACTTGCTGGGTAGCGTCAGAAAAGAAATTGAGTAAGGATGATGAATGTCATTTTTTTTTATCTTATCTTGGTGGGAAAAATCTAACTTTTCTATTGAACGTAAAAACTAAAATTTTGATCATTATTAAAGAATTTGCCTACTAATACATTTTCAAAATTTAACACAGAATCTAGAATGGCGATTTTTCAAATTCAATTTTCTATACCTGGGCTTTCGATTACTTTAAAGATGTACTACGTATAGTCATCAGTGTCCTTCAATAAATATACTGACTTATGGACAATTGAAATGAATTTCAGTAATGAACAAAAATAAATGAAATTTTACCTTCGAAGAAATAGCACCAGCCCAGGAATTTCTCCTTTCCCGCGATAATTATACATTCAATAGTTCAAACGAATGATAATGTACCTTGCTCTTGAAATGATAGTAAAAATAATGTTGCTTCCTCATGGGAAGAAGCTTTGCTTTCGCTCTACGATAAATCCTTATTTCACGAGATTCAACTAGTTATTCTCCTTTTCCAGCAACTACAAGAGCGGTAGTGGACTCAACAGACGCGACATGTACATCAAAGAAAGCAATCACATTCACAAGTTTGTACACACACTAGAAATCTCGAAAAAACCAAAAGCAAAACGAGCAATTCATTTCTTCCGTTTTTTTTACAGTTCGGACAGATTGATCAACGATCAGATAAGCATAGCGATGGAAACTCGCGATCATCTGATGACTCAGCGTCAGGCATTCAAGCGTATACAGACGCGTTTCAATGATATATCAAACAGATTTCCGGCCGTCAATAGCCTCGTACAGAGGATAAATTTGCGCAAGAGACGAGATTCATTGATACTCGGACTTCTCGTTGGTTTCTGTACGTTTCTAATGTTATTTTACGCTTTTCACTGAATCCCAACGAAAACTATTCGACACATCAACAAATACTTCCAAGCATTATGCAATTATCTTTTTTTTTCGTTGTATATAAAAAGAAAAGAAAGAAAATGATCTATTGCTCCACGATATCGATTAATATTACGAATAATATATGCCCACGCGCACTAGGCACGATTTTTTATTCGTCGGGTTCAATATTTCGTTGCAACAAAAAAAAAAAAAAAACGTATTATTTATTAATTTCTCGGATATCTCGACTCTGTCGAGCCTTGCGTGGAACGAGAGAAAATGAAAGGACTTCGAATGATTTTTGCGAAGTGCCTGGGATTTGTAACGTACCCTGGGGAAGATAATCGTGCGAATGCGAATACGAGTAATCCTGTATATAATATTTTATACGATATAATAGATATGAGTTAATGAATTGTAGCACGTCCACGTAATATCGATTGTTTCAATAAAATAAACAAAAAAGAAAAATTACTTTTCTTTCTTCAAAGTCGAAAAAAAAAAAAAAATGTAAATTCTAAAGGTCGACGGGGTTTTGTCGAAATAACCAAGGAATATTCGTCGTCGCAGGGTGTCGGATAAGTTATATTGGTTTCACATGTAACAGATACATTTATACATGTATATATATATATATACACACGCATACATATATATATATGTATAGAATTTTTTCTTTCATCACGTACGGAACGTTATGAATTCTTTTTATTCATTAAAATTGTTTTTTTCTTCATCTCAAACCGGGATCTCACCGATCGATAATTCTCGATCCACTATAACCGAGAGCACACGCGGCTACTTGGAGACAAAAAAAGGAGGGGGCGCGAGAGCAAAAAAAAAGTGCGAATGAGCTTTTTTGTAAAGCGAACTGCGATTTTTTTTCTTCTTTAAAATCGGATATGTAACTACACTAGGCAATGTTTTTTTATACCTCCTCACATTTTTCGCCTTGTTCCGGAGAAGCTAATCTCGGAATGACGGGTAAACGATACCCGTATACGCTAAATTAGCGTTGAGTAAAAAGGGGCATCGTTTTTGTTTTCTCTAATTCACGGGAAAAGTGCTCTCGTATCTATGAGTTATTGATCATTCTACGATCATTCGTATACATACACAGGATTTATTTTTTTTTCTTTACTTTTTTTCATAAGTCATTATGGAAGTGCAATCCTCTAACTCTGTCTCTTTCGGCGCTCTCTTGTCACTAAGAAAACAAAAAAAAAACCCAAAATTCGCTCAATCGTACAAACAACATTCATGTACTCGTTAAACAACCCCCAATCGGCGGTTTTTTCTAGTCGTGTAACGCTTGCGGCTTTTTTTTTTTTCGTTTTTTTTGTTTGTTGTTTTTAAATATAAATATATCGTGTTTATCATCGAGCCTAATTAACTCTAGTAGTAATAAGTAATAATAATAGTAGTAGTATTTTTATGGTATTTAATAGTAGTCGTTTCGTTTTCTTTTTTTCTTTCGTGTCGATATTATTAGGGTAGTAATAATGGTAGCGGTATTCGTGTAGCAGTTAGTAGTAATTATGAACGTAATGATCATTTAATTAAATTTCTTTTTTTATCGTGGAAATGAAAGGATTTAATTAGAAAAAATCTTAGTGGATCGATGAATTTATCAGAAAACATATATATATAGTGTATATTAGGGTGGATTAAAGAAAACCACGTTTTTCAAATTGCATTGATCATCGAGATACTTTGACTTTGTCAGAAAAGAAAAAAATGTTCATGCGAAGCTTGTATTTTAATCGCAATTGCTTTATTCGAAATTGAACGTTTTGGAAAATAACCACTTTCGAGAATTTCCAAGTGTAATTATTCGAATGCCCATTAATGTGCATATTCTTTTTTGGGTATTTTTTTTTGTATAATCGCGAATCTACGATTCTTTTCAATACTTCTTCCTCAGTACCGAACATTCTCCGCTTTCGATTAAATTTTTTTCTCTTTATGTGCTCGTCTACTTTGTTGCTCGTTATTATTTCACAAGTACTCACGATGACACCGCAAGCATGCGTAGTGATACTGCCTGATCAATATTTTTTAACCATGAGAAACAGTAAAGTCGATGAGCGAACCGACACCACAAAAATAAAAACGGAAGTAAAGAATTTTGGAAAAATCGCATAGATCGGAGATTTTGCCAAAATGTTCTACTCTCATAAAAGAATATGCACATTCTAAAAACCTCCAAAGAGGCTTCCTCAAAAACTTCCGATTTCGAGACAGTACATTTTTTTTACAGGCTTCTTGCTCTCCTGATATCGTGTTGTACGCAAAAAGAATCTCGACGAGTAATTAGATCGAACAAAGAAAATAATTAGATTTCTAAACCACCCTAGTGTGTATATCGAACAAACGCCCTTTCCGGCTTATATTTCATTACAAAAGAAGGAAAAAAAATTCGCTAAAGGATTTTCGTCGTTGACGGCTAATAAACCAACGAAATTACGAACGCTGAACGAACCATTCATGTTTATACGAACGAAAAAAAAAGTTTCCTCATCTTTTATTTTTCAGTCTCACGTCGTTGCCGCACTTTCGTCGAACCCCCTCAATCCCCGAGCTGATTGCACAAGGGGGAAGGGCGGTATTAAAAAAAAATTTTTTACACAAATACACGTACGTTCACAATATTCGATCCTCGTTACCGAAACAAAAAAAAAAAACAAAAAAATTGATCGGTACTTGTTCATCCCATTCGTTTAGTCGAAACAATTAAATTACTTAAATTCTTTGTATTTCATCCTCGCGAATAAGAGCCGTCCGTGGACGAATAAAAAATAAAGAACAGAGAGAGAGAGAAAAGAGGGGAAACAAAAATAGAAAACACCGGGCGTGCGTTGACCGTTATCTTGAGACGGGGCCGGGAAAAGTGAGATCGGTCGGTCGCGCGCGAACAGGCGTGAGCGTCGTGTTGGGCTAAAATGGAACGAAACAAAAACATTAAGAAGAAAAGAAAAGCGTCTAGCTACTTAAAGTCTATCGCGAGAAAAGCGGCGTGCGAGCCGTTCGAAAAAGCTCCGATTGATCGTTTCCTTATTATCGGATCCCGGCTCTGTTCTCCACGATTTTATCATTAATATTTTCATCTTGAAAAATATGCGTTTTCCCGCATATGCCTTGGAAATGACGGAAAAATTTGTAATTCGTCATGGCAAGTCCGAGTCACCGTATCGGGGTTTTTTCTTTCTTGATTCTTCATTTTTTTTTGCGTTTGAGCCGATTAGTTCGCTCGTGACTGGGATGGATTGCCGACGATAGATTTCACGCTGAAAATTTCGAGTTCCGCCCGTTCTGGCAGTCTCTGTGGTCCTTTATTATCTGCAATAGGAAAAGGACAAAATCTATTCACCCTTTTCGCGATGGTTTCGTAAAGTGCTGTTAGGATTTTAATTTAAGACAATTTACCTTTGAGATAAAGAGGACATTCAAAAAGTCTGCTCCTCGGTTTTCTCCGCGTCGGAGGAAAGCGCTTCGCGCAACGTCTCCATGCAAGTCTTTGGAATCAACGTTCCAACGATTTTCAAACCCTCGTCTGGTGAGCGTGGGCAAATTTGCGAGAAAAAGAAAAATGGATAACGCCAACGAGAAATATTAACGATTTTGTCCAATCATTTGAAATTTGTATCGTTCCACTTACCGGTTCGCAAACGTATAACTTGCATCTTGGAATTGTGCCCGGATCGTGCTGTGAGTACGCCCTCGACCCGACTCCAGACGCTCAAAACCGAGCCAGCGAGAACGTTGTAGGAACGTCGACGTAATCCAACCTCGCAGTCCATGCCGAGTGTCACGTTTTTGCAATTTCCCCGCCAATACGCGTGCGAACATGTGTCGACCGACGCGTCGTACTGTTGTGTCCAATGGGTTTCGGCCTCTTCGGAAGGGACCTTCTTGTACTTTTTCTCGAGTTCACCGAGTGCCTCTTGGCGCATTTGTAAACCAGTGTTTGGCCTGCGAATAATAACAATGATTATTGATAAATAATATATTCTTAACGGTTTTCGTAACATTTTATATATTGGAGCAAAAATCAACGACCGCGAAAAGCATGAGACACCAATTTTTGTTCAAATTAACACCACTGTGACCCCCTGTTTTTTTTCACATTTTTCAAGAATTTTTTTTTGTGGGAAAAAAGAGAGATATTCGAAAAATTTGTTTGGGTTTTGATCCTTGTTTATTAATGTATCAAAAAACATTTTTTTCACATTTTTCACGCCGCATGGTGGCGCTGGGGAAGCTCTCGCGTCAGGTGCTGTCATTTCCGCGGCACGCAGCAGAACTCTCTTCAACGTCGATCTGAAAAAAAATACCGAGTGTTTTCGTTAATAATGTGATATTTTGAAGAGAAGTACACAGGGATTTGGAAAAATATTGTTTAAAAAAAATTAGGCACGCCTTTGAAAATAACTTTAATTTCAAAGCCGTGCCTATTTTTTTTAAAACAATATTTTTCCAAATCCCTATGTACTTCTCTTCAAAATATCATATTATTAACGAAAACACCCGGTATTTTTTTTCAGATCGATGTTGAAAAGAGTTCTGCTGCGTGCCGCGGAAATGACAGCACCTAACGCGAGAGCTTCCCCAGCGCCACCATGCGGCGTGAAAAATGTGAAAAAAATGTTTTTTGATACATTAATAAACAAGGAATAAAACCCAAAAGAATTTTTCGAATATCTCTTTTTTTTCCAACCAAAAAAAATTCTTGAAAAATGTGAAAAAAAACAGGGGGTCACAGTGGTGTTCTCCCTTAAAGATTGAATGACGTTTTGACTTTGCTGCGACCATATAGATATTGAAAATCAGCAAACTCAATAATATTAAGATTGGTATTTTATTCCTTTTTTATGAGCCATTTCAAACGACTACTATTTTTTAATTGGGAAAAAAAACTCCAATTCCGGACTTTTCAAGTTAATAATAAATTCTTTTACATTCAAATATTATTGTTTTGTAAATCATAATTCATAATTATTCAGCTTGATAATTAGTCGAAATTGTTTTTTATATTCGATCTGCGATAAAACTGAATTTATACCGACGTACCTATAAACCATATAGAGCTGATCCTTTTTGCCCTCGCTCTTCTTCTTTCCACCCTCAACAGCAACGGCAAGAATAGCCGTTTGTTTGCCATTGCGAACCTGATGACTGAGATAAAAACCTTCCTTCGAGCCGGTAACCTCGGCCCATCGTTCCATCGCTTCCGTCCAGCTCATACCTCTCTCAACGTGAACAACATGAAGTTCCGTTGGCGCTGTGCCAGTCGCGTGTTTACGAACAAAACGATAAATCTTAACGCGACGTACATTCTCACCGGAAGTGCCGAGATCAAGAATTCCCATGTCAAATCGTCCGGTCTTTTTCGCCTGTGTGACAATGGCGTTAAGCGTGTCGGTGAAATATTTGAATAGACGATTTTGCAAATCAACGGGCATGCCGAGTATGCGATTGAGAAATTTCGACATGTTGTTGTAATCCTTGTCGAGGGACAAAACACCGGGCATATTTTCGCTGTTACATATCAGACCAACGCCGACCAGAGCGTCGGCAACGTCTTTGAAAAAATCACCATTGTAATCCTGCGGCGGTGGTACTAGCGGTGCCTCGTAACCCATTATAGTTTTCATCGTTGCCTCGAGAGCCGAACGACCGTACTTGTTGTCAATATTAAATTGTGAGAGATCGCGGGTTTCCGTGGCACGACGATCGCCGTGAGTGAGCGCGCCGAGACTCTCGAGCCGTTTCGCTACGATCGAGGCGAAACGTCGTTCACCAGCGAGATCGGAAATCAGAAATATATACTCCGGCGCGTTTACTTGATTCGAACGATGTGTGCGGCCAAATTGTTGTATAGCACGATCGGCGCTCCATGGCAGCTCGAGGGTTATGTGAACGCGACGCATTTGATTTCTCGCACGGCGATCACTCTGCAACGATATACCGCTACTCGCGGCCTCGGATATTATGGCAACAGTTTTTTCACCGTCCATAAATCTGTGAACATCGAGAGGCGGTTAATGAAATGAGAAAAAGTTTTTTTTTATACTGAATTTCTCTTCAAATTCAGTTCTTATGACCAACTATTTGAAGCTTGTTTTTTTTTTATTTTTTAATAAAATTTATCGACGTGGGAAGTTTAGCTCCGTAGTATTTGTAGGAATATGATTAAAAAATTTCTCTCACCGTTGTTTCTCCGTGAGATTTAGGGTTTCCAATGGAACATCGACTTCCGAACGTGACTCGTACTGAATCGCTCCGTCCTCGTTCTGGACAACGCGACCCTTTCTACCCGTCATTTCGGCGACATTCTCGGGTCCACCGAGCTCGTCGATAAGCTGATCGAGGGTATTTGGCGGTAGCCTCTCGCCCAATGACTCGATTTGCGCCAAAAGTTCCTCCTTCATGCAGCAAGCACGCTCGATGGCGTCTCTCGGTGGTGCACTTATTATCGGTTGATTACGTCCACCCGTATTAATACCCTGATTACCATGCTGACCAACGTCACCGTTGCGCTTAGAATTACGGCTAACGGAAGTTTTGTGCGCTAGCATGGATTGAATTTTGTCTTGCGTACTGAGCCTCTTCTTTGCTGGTTTCTTTTGCTTCTTACCGCCTTTCTTTTTCCTCCTGTCCCATGGATCTGTGGGAATAACATGGTCGACCATGATACTCTAAATGATATTTCTATGTAAGTTTTGATAAACTGTTTGTAGAAGTTTCTAAACGAAAGACAGGCGTTAGTGTGTTTAAAAAAAAAACGACTGTGAGCACTGATCGAGATATTTGTACTTTGTAACAAAAAAACTCGCTGTCCCGAAAGAAACTAGCTGTAAAAAAGTATTTACGACTGCCTTATCGATGATAAGAAAATCGCAATTTAGCAATTTTTCTTTCACCGTCGATGAGGCAGTGTTAGAAATTCGTTCACAGCTCGCTCCTTTCGCGGTAGCTAATTCTTGTTTACAAGATACCAACATCTCGATGAGGGAGACAATTGGAAAGTAATTTCCCCTAAAATCCGCAACATTACACGAAAAATTTTTAAAGTCTCGCTATTCGGTGGATTTCTTAAAATTAAAATGTAATCGTATTTAATCGACTAACCAGCGTCAGAGTCGCTGTCACTGTAGAAAGGATTGAAATCCGAGCTAGCGTTACTCTCCTCGTCCGAACGACGATCATCCTCGCTCTCGGTACCGCTCAATTTGAATTCCGAGCCCGAACTATGATGACCACCGTTTTTATCCTCCTCGGATATTTCTTCCTCCGACGACCAGGTACGAACTTTTTTCGAAGCGCGTTGAGCAGCTTGTCTGACGGGTTTTCTCTTGCTGCCGCTCGCAACGGCTGTGCCATCGTCGTTACCCATATCCGCGGGTTTCGGTGGCTCCAACCCGAGAAGCCGATGTATTCGATTCCGATCCGGAGCTGGAAAATGTTTTTCCACCAGTGTCTGCAGTACTCCTCTGAAAATAACGATTTAACGAGGATTAAAAACAAAAGGTTCACCCATAGACGTTTGGAAAGATTCTATTTTTTAATTATTCTTGAAACCATGAAATTACAATAAAAGCCGTATATAAATGAAAAAAAAATTGTAATTTTACTTCTTAAGGATAAATCAAGGGAATTCCCAACTTTTATCATCTACTCTCCGAATTTCCAAAGTCTCTTGTTTCGTGGAAGGGTAAAAATAATATTAAAAAAAAAACGAATTAAACTCACTTGGCCGTTGAGACAAAATCACTGAGTTCACCATCGTCGCGATCGAGTTGCTCGAGAGTTCTCGCCTCGCCGGTAGATTGGAGACCGATAACGACGCACTTGCCGCATTTGACAGCCTCGCGTGCTACGGTTACAGCGTGTTTGACCTTGGCGGCGATACAGAGATATTTGAAGAAACGCTGATGCGATGACCAAAATTGACCCCACATGGTCTTTTTCATACGATTCTCGGCGTCAATGAGCTCGGCGGCTTCTTGAAACCTTTGCATCGCGTCTACCCACTATACGCGTACGAAGAAAATAAGGAATGTAACAAAATGCAATATTTAATTATATCAGCTAATTAATTTAAATATCTTAACGGGGGGAAGTCTACACGATTAAAAGTAGGAATGTTTTTTTCTAGTTTACGATTAAAAATCGTATAAAAAAAGTAATTTTTTTATTTCACTCACCAAACGAACCGAATGATCGTAAACCTTCGCGAATTCTTTGGATAGAGGAACTTCCTCAATTTTAAAAGCAACACCGTGAAAGCTCAACTGCCGTGCGATGTACATTCCACGAAGTTTCATATCCATTGCCACGATCTCCATAGCCCCCACGCCTCTCTTTTCAACGGCAGCAATGAAATCCGTGAATTCGGGAAAAGTCGTACCCTCGCCCCACATACCAAGTCGCACCATGTAAGCCATGTTACGAGGTTCCGAAGCTCCGGTAGCACTGGCATAAACAACACGTGCTTTTGGCAATTTGTTCTGAATTTCCAACACGGTCAAACCTGCGATACGAAAAAAAAATACATTATTCGTTAAGGGCGGGGTAAGGGTTTTCACTTTCGAAAAATCGATCTTTTTCTTTTGTCTTATCTTATTGTTTAACATTTCAAGAATATGTCCTTAAAATTTTAAACCGATCTAAGCAATATTCTTGAAGTTATTGTCTTATTAATCTCCTGGCCTTTAACGCTATACCTCTAACAGCTGCGGGCGGTCGGGCTAGCAGTGCAGCTGTCGAACAGGTATACAGTTTATTCATTGCTATTGTGTATATAGTATATAGTGTATACTATACACTACAATATTTTAAAAGAAGAAACGAGCTGGAATCGATGATTCTGTGTAAGTTGGAAAAAAAACATTTTTTCTTCACTTTTTTACTTCATAAACTTTAGACGCGTTTTTCTCAAAACTACTTTTTCAAAGTCGTGTTCACTGCCATTTAAAAACTACTTGACCGATTCATTTCAAACTTTGTACACATTTTCTACATATAAAATACCTCCCCCCAATGTTTGGTTAAATTTTTTTTTTTTACATTAAGGGTGTTTCCCACCCACAATATGGCGGAATTTTTCGTGGAAAATAACAGTTCACACTTTAGATGGCACCAAAAACTTTTAAATGAAAAAAAAAATTATCAGAGAACGTTGGAGGGGGAAGATTTGATTATAATTTGAGTAAATTTTCATGGTTTTTCATTTTCAGATAATTTCCGGCCGAGTTATAGTGAACACCGCAAATTGTTTTTTTTTCCAAGACGTTCTGGGGGAAGCTCTGTTACGGGCTTATGCTTCAATACTTCTGCATGAAAAAATTACACAACATTGTCAAAAGTATGCTCAATAATGTACAAAAGGTTCGAATAAAATTGCTCAATCCATATTTGAGAAAAAAAATCGCAAAAAAGTGTTTTTTTTTACGCTGAAACCCTTACCCCTCCCTTAATACAACAGTAAAAAAAAAAGTCTTTTTGCTTCAGCTTCGATGGAAAAAGTGGATAACCTGTTTTTGTTGGCTTTGAACTGCCCGTAGGACAGAGATTTTTTGCTCGATGACACTCGTCGAACACGATAAGGCCATCGAAGTCTTCGCCGCACCACTGAAGAAGTTGCTTCAATCGACTTTTGTACTTTCCGCCGCTCTGCGATGATTCGCCTATTAACGCCGAATACGTGCTGAATATAACGCCCTTTTTCACGTTACCGTTCACAGCCGACGATATTTTGGCGTATTTGAATTTGTTTAACGGATGAACCTATTGAAAAACAAAACGAATAGATTTACACTATATATAAGTTCATTTATTATCTAAGAAGACTATTCACTTTTTTCTCTCCGTATGGATTTAAAGCGGAACAAAAAAAAAAAAAAAACGAAAGTACTTACATCGATTTTCGTGGCTCCAATATCCTTCAAGTCCCTCTCGGCGTCGTACTTGAGATCATTCGAAACGGATACCCAGATTGCACGTTTACGCCCTTTCAAGTAATTCTCGTAAATAACACCGGCTATTGTGCGACCTTTGCCAACGCCGGCACCGTCGCCGATCAAAAAACCGGCTCTGGTACCATCGGGCAACAGATGCTCGTGCTGCTGCGACGTATACGTGATTGATTCAAGCTGCAAAGCCGATAGTGCTCCTGAACGTATCGTTTCCTCGGGAATCGAGAGTTTGTACCAGACGTCGGTCGGTTCGACGCTCGACAACGAGGCAGTCTCGACAACGGGATCGGGATGTTTGCGTCCAAGTTTTACTGAACAAACGTACGATCGAGAATTGAAGCATCGTTATTTCTCAACGAGATCAATAAAAAAAAAATCGTTCCGACGAGAGATATATTGACAAGAAAAAAAATGCGCTTTTTACGTTTCGTTGGCATGTAATCCGCATAAGTCTCCGCAACACCCATTTCCTCATCCTCGCCGTCTTCCTCCTCGGGCAAAGTAGGTTGCATATTCATTTTACCGGGATCTAACGAATTCATCCAAAGCTGTGAAACGTTTTTTCCTAAAATAACATGGAAATTCCGGATGTTACGAGAAAAAAAAAAGTTCATTTTCACCGATTAGATTGTGTCGGGCGTATAAATAGAAATTTACTCTTCCGACATGCGCGACTTCGTTACATACCGGCAAGTCCAGCAGCCCAGTTTGGGGGTAGACCGCTTTGGTTGAGTAACTGTACAAACGGATTTACACCCATGTTCATACCAGCCATACCCATGAAACCTCCCATTATGTTTCCCATTTCCATAGCTGCGAATACGCAAGGCGATTTTCATTAAACTCATTTTGTCAATTATTCGTTCGCTTAAACATGATTAACAGCTTAATTTTACGTTTCAAGCACTTACTCTGCTGGAGAAAAGCGGCCGGATTGAAACCCGCTAGTGACGCGAGACCAGGCGGAAAACCGAAAGGTGGTGCACCGCCGAATTGACCGAGTTGATTCATCTGATTTGGAGTTGCAAAACCCGGTGGGACACCCTGTGAACCACCGACCCGTACCATCTCATAACCGGGGGTCGGCGTCTTTGTCACGAGACCACCCGGTATTTTACCGCCAAATTTCTGATTCAATACTGGAAAAAAGGACAATATAGAGTTCGGGATTAACTACATAAAAATTGATATGGAACGAATGTATACATCGGGATACACGTAGCGCGGAACCTTGTTTGAAAGAGGTAGTTTTTTCTGTGTCGAATTTGGAAATATGACTCAAAAGAAAAATTAAGTTAATGCGGTGCCTGTTTGCGGTATGCAGCGCCAATAATTACAAATAAAAAAAATAAGAATGAAAAATTGTCTCGTCCAAAAATCCTCGGAATGAAAAAAGTAATTTTTTGGAAGCAATAGAAACATTTTTTTCTTGGATCCTTCATCAATTACCATCCTGAAAAAATTCTTTCGCGAGTAAACGAATAAGATATAACCAAATAAATACATGTTTGATGCTCACTGCTAACTGCTCCCTGTCCTTTGACCAGCGGAGCTGCTGGTACAGGTGTAGATGGTTTTTCATCTTTAATACTGGCGATACCTGCTGCGGTTGCAAGATCCTTACCTCCGCCTTAAAATAAAAAGCAATATTTAATTATACTCCAAAAAAATTTGTTTCAATTCTCCAGTCCCGCTATCAATGAAAGACGAAAAAAATAAAATAAGCACGAACTCACCGGGCACCTCGATTTTGTCCGGATCTTCGTCATCGTCAAAATCACTGCCGCTGCTCTCGTCGGTCATCTCCTTATACTTCTTCGTTGCCTGTAATAAATTTCATTTACTCGCAAACGAAATAAAAAAAAGTAGTCCTAGAATAGCAAAAATAAAAACCCCTCAAACAACGAAAATCCCGAATTTTCGAAAATAAAAAAAACCGAAAGTGAGGTTATGTTACGAGCATGTTTGAAAAAAAACCAGACCTTCATGAAGCGTGTTCGAACGATTTAGCCGAAGCCTCGAGCGGTCTCTTTGATTCTCGAAATATCAAAAAATCCGATAAAACCCGCGAGAATCGTTGACAATATCGAAAATTCGGAAAAAAAACCGTAATAAGAAAAAAAAAAATCGCAAACTGAGAAGATTTTTTTCAAAGGGTAGGAAAAATGCGCGCGGCACAGGACACGGTTAATGCGTGCTCTTCTGGAGCGTTTCGGCGATATCGCGAGCCGCCCCCCTTCTTCGGAGCAAAAAAAAAAGGAGAAAAAGAACCTTCGAGGAAACGTGAAAAGAAGGGTCCAGAGAAAATTGCATTCGGAGCAAAAAAACCGTAAAGATTGACAGTCTCGCGGGGATTGCGGGGCGGGGGGGGGGGGGGGGGAGACACCGGCGAAGGAGGGAAGAGGCAGCCTGAGTCATTTATCGCAACGAATAGATCGTGTCTAGAGTCTTTGACATTGAATTTCGAAAAAAAAAAAACCCCTACTTCCCCCCACCGCGCGACGACGAATGTCACGAGAAAGCTCGATCCCACGCGCTTTTTGTTCGCGCGAACCCTTCGACGTTTCGTAGACGCCAAGGAATACGAATACGAGGTGAGAAAGGATCGGGAAACAAAAAAAAAAACAACAAAATACAACCCACTATGACAAATCACGTTTTCGACGCGACATGGGCAGAGTCGTTTTTACGGCATAACGGAAAAATTGTCAGATATTTATCGAGACCGCGTGCGACGCCGTATATATATTTTTACGAAGCTCCCCAACCCCCCAAAGATTCAAGTATATAGACCAAGAATTCTCTGACAAGAGATGTTTTTTTTTTTGTTTTCGCGAAATCTCAGAAAGAGGAGATTCGTAAAGAAATTGAACGGAACGCGTCGGCCCCCCGCCGTTGTCTCGGATATAATCTTGAGGCGCGAGTCGTTGCTCACTCGTGGACGAATTTTATCGTTGGCAAAATAAAAACTTACTGTACGCTTAGGCCGGGGCATTTCGACCGTCCGTCGCACTTGAAGAAGCGTTTTGTTTTAGTATATCCCGTTAAGCGCGTACGCCAAGCACGTCTGTCGCCATTTTAGCTAAAACTCCCACCCCCCGCCGCCGCGATAACCCACGGTGCACCGCGCGCGTCTCGCGAATACAAAAACACCCGCGTTCATTCCTCGTTCATTTCTCCATCACTCTCTCTCTCTCAATCTCACGAGTATCCAGTATGTCGCTCGTGTCGAATGTATATTTGCGACGTTGCCAGATTTCGCGTTGATATTATTGCCGGTTCGCAAATGGATGGTTGGTGGGAGGGGAATTTTTTTTTAACGATTTCCGTTTGACGTTATACAAGGAGATTGGAAAGCGAATTTTTCGTTCTTAGTAACTATTCCAGCGCGCCTAAGTAGATTACATGTGTTTGAGGGAAAAATTGACCTGAAAAGGTTTGATTATGGGGTGGAATAACTGCGCGAGATTGAGCGTTGTTGAAGATTCACCCGAGGATAGTCAACGCGATAGTGGCAACGTCGCAACTGCGCGGCGCAGATCGTTAGACGTTTTAAGTAATTCGCGGCAAAAAGAAAAGAACGTTGAAAACTATTTTCACGCTTAACCGGGCATTCAGTGGGAGAATTACTAATGTGAGATGTTTTGTAATTTTTAATGCGACAGATTGCCACGTAAATGGAAGTTAAATAATCGATTTTTGCCGAGTTTTAAATTGACGAGCTGTTAAATATAAGGAAAAAATAGGTTTGCGCTGAACGCGATCGATCCGAGCTTCGCGGGCGCTCGGAGCGCCAACTTACGGTCGTGTTACGAGGTACTCACGAAATTTTACGGAAGAGCCCGAAGCTTGAGACGCAAAATGGCGGCCGGCCGGAGTACGCGTGATCGCGCGATGTTCAGAGCCCGAATCACACCGTGTTCACTTGTGTACAAAAACTACGGCTCTATTATTAGTTCACGTGAGAAGGAACGTGTCCAGAGTGCGCCACTAGCGACGCACAGCTAGCGCGCCTTACACGGTAGGAGCGAAAAGTAGAACTAGAAAATCTGGGAAGCTTTTACGCGTTTTACCGACTTATTTACTCGCAGCTGTCGTCGTTTCGTTAAATTATAATCGAATTTTAAAAAATTGTTAAATATTTCGTTATTTATGATTGTTGTAAGTTCCTCGAGGTGTGTGCGTCTCGTGAAAATGACTTGGCGCGATCTTCTAACCGTCGTCGCGTGTCTCGATGAAATTATTTCCATCGAACATCTTCCGATTGAAAATTTCCCAAAAATGTTCTCTATTAAGTTACAATTCAGTGATTTTTCGTTTTCTTTTTAAGCATAATCCACTTTGATATTTCAGCTATTGGGATTTATGTTCGGCTGGTTAACGTTCTATCGTCAGGGTTACGAAGTTGCCAAAGTCTTTGAGCGGTACATGACGGAATTGCAATTGAAAATACAAAAGGTAAAATATACTAATTAAACATTGTAAAAATCTTGTTCATAGAGTCGTAAAATTTTTTGTAAATACCCGAATTAATGAATATTGAGCCGGTAAGTCGGTATTTATTTATGAAGCGATTTACATCGATAGTTTTAATTTGAACATCCATTTATGTGAACTTGTTGTATCGTAACGTTGACCATGTGGCTAGGATTGGGAATCTTGTTACAACAGAAAAATTGAATTTCTTTTCAGACTTACGTTCCGCAAGGTACATCGGACTATTCTTGATGAAAATGGCTCTTCATTCGTTTCTAGATGCATCGCTGCTCTCGAAGATAGGGGTACATCCGTTATCTGACAATTAATTTTTAATTATGAATTTATTTTTCCAAAGCTTAAGCGTTATACAATGTTTCAACGAACAAAACTTATTTAATTAAAAATTAATAATGAACGAATAAATTCCTTTTGGCGTTGCAATCAAGTGCAACAAGAATCCGATGACTGTGGGGAATTTGGTGGTATGTTTTGGTCCTATTTGTTGCGACCCGAGGAGGAGACGATAGCTTCGATAATCGACATCAAATTTCATAATACAAATCACATTTTATCCACTTAATATAAATGAATGTATATAAATACATATATATTTGTGTATATACATATATAAATGATTTGAAAATAAATCATTGGAATAACTTCTTTTTTTTTTCATTTCTTGAATTATTCGGTTTGATCTACTATACCGACCGGAAATTTATTTTCATGCCCACTCTTCATTCAAATAGCGCGCCACGGCTGGATGTATATATTTTTAGTTCCGACTCCAAGGAACGTGGCTAGGTAGCGCTACACACAGTGGCTGCGCTGCTTAACATAGGAGTTCCAACCCCTGGCCCGAATGGAGAGGGCGATTCTACTCCGCACGCGAGTGAATGATTAAGGGAGTTGTTTTGTCGGCTGCGGGATAGGCGGTGAGTGCTTTTTGTTGATACATTACCAGTGGCCGATATTGTATCGATGGTCGATCGGAACAATTGTGTTTACAATTTTTTCTCGCCGAATATTTCCAACGTTTTCCGCAACAAGTTAATCCGCTGTTTGCTGTCGGTTCGCCGGTCGGTTTTTCTCGTCTCGTTGCGCGTATTCGTCGGGAGAGACTGCGAGTTGTATATAATCTCGGTCAATTCATATTTTCTCGGACGTACGAACGAAACTAACGAGTGATATCAAAAAAATATAGGTAAATCGGTTGTTCGCGAAAAAAACAGATGCAAATCGACAACTCGCGTGATTTGGGACAAGATGGCGTCACAAAGAACTGTGCGGACGACAAACAAACAAAGGTATGTACTTGTATCAACAAAAATGGCTGAAAATTGACGAATTACGGTCGTACATCGATTACTAGCAAACAAAAGGACCGAAGTGGCGTCGCTATGGGTGTTCATTCGAGTTTATTACGCCTTTTTTGCTTGTAAGAAGCCGATGTACGACTTTTCTGTATAATAATAATCATAATAGCTAGAATAATAAAAATAATAATACTAATTCCTTTATCGTGCTCTCGAAGCAAGGTGACCCTATGCACACAAATCCTTCGATACATGCATTACGCAAAAATACGTAAAAAGAAAAATTGCCCGACAGACAATCTCTGCTCTGATTTTCAGATTTTTTTAATTCAAAAATCCATTTGGTCTCTGTCGATGAAAGTTTTAGATTGCCACTGTTGAATATACTATCGATTTTTTTGACATTATTATAATGATTTAGAAAAAGAAATTAAAAAGCAACATTTTCGAGATACCCTCGTAGATTTTGTCGTTATTTTAACGAGCAACAAAAAAGGTTTTAGTATTAAAAAAAAAAAGGGGATGTGAATAGGGAGCTTTCGTAAATTTTTCTTTTATTTTTGACTCTCAAAGTCTTATTCGATAAGGAAATTCAGCCCTGAAATATCAAAAGCAATCGAATGAAATAAATCTTCATTATTTCTCGTATCCAACAACTTCTAACATAGACAAAAAAAATGGCTCTTTATTTGATTAGACGATTTGACCTGAAATGCTCAATATTATAATGTGTACACTAGGCCGATTTTTTTTTTTTCAGTCCCCACCCGAAATTTTGTTGGATATGTCGAAAAAGAAATTCCCTGAAAGTTACAGCCCTTAATATTAATTCTAAGTACTTTCCCAAAGCGTGAGAAGATTTTCCATCTAAAATACACGTAAATCGAATATATATATTTTTTTTTCAAATTTCTATAACTCAGCCGCATTTTATGCTATCATATTGTTCTTGGTTTCGATTTACTCAGAATAAAACAATCTAAAAAAGTGCCTTTTGCGGCGAAAGTGTAAATTGTACTGGTGAGTTGGTCCGGGTCACTGAAGTTGATTTTTACCCAAAATTCTCGTTTTTTTGCTGTTATCTCCGAAACAATTAACTTTACGAAAAAAAAGTAAACGAAAATCATGTTGGAAATTTAATTTCCTACAAAAAAGGTCCTATCGACCCAATTGCTTAGATTAATATTTCTTGAGATATTGAACTTTAACTTATGAGTAGTATAAAATTTATAAAATATGAAATATTAAATAATAAAAAAAATAAAAAATAAAAAAAGTTCAATATCTCAAGAAATATTAATCTAAGCAATTGGGTCGATAGGACATTTTTTGTAGGGAATAAAATTTGCAACAAATTTTTCGTTTACATTTTTTTCGTAAAGTCAATTGTTTCGGAGATAAGAGCAAAAAAACGAGAATTTTGGGTAAAAATCAACTTCAGTGACCCGTAGAAACTCACCAGTACAATTTACACTTTCGCCGCAAAAGGCACTTTTTTAGATTATTTTATTCTGAGTAAATCGAAACCAAGATCAATATGATAGCATACAATGCGGCTGAGTTATAGAAAATTGAAAAAAAAAAAATTCGACTTACGTGTATTTTAGATGGAAAATCTTCTCACGCTTTGGGAAAGTACTTAGAATTAATATTAAGGGTTGTAACTTCCAGGGAATGTTTTTTTCGACATATCCAACAAAATTTCGGATGGGGACTGAAAAAATAAAAAAGGTCGAAATAAAAAAATCGCCCTAGTATACACGGTATAAGAGTCCCGTTCAATCTATCCGTCGGCGTCAATCGTAATCTCGAAGATATTCGCGCGTTCTTGGAAGGGCAAAAAAAAAATTGCTCGGTTAAAAGTATTAAAATGGCGAGGGATTATGTGTAAGGATCATCTCTCGAGCGTGAAATGTTCTTTACGAACGCGTCTATACTTTATATCGCGACGTTGAAGTATCGGAATCTCGTAAATCTCGAAGAGTTAAACGTATTCACGCGGGTTTAACGCGAGGATTCATCATTTCGAGACGTTTTTTCTAGCATCGTAGGTGATATAAGATCTGCATAAATATATGTATATATATATATATATATATAGAGATGTTTATATATGTATATAAAATCTTCTCGTACGGAACGTCTGAAAAGCACACATAATGTTCTTCTCCATTCAACGTATAACTGCGTTATAGCGATTCAATAATAAATTGTCGAGAGAGCTATAGTCCGTGGATACATCTAACAAATATATATGTATAAAGGGAGTTTGGTATTCTGTGCTCATATTATGCGCCGGGTAATCACAGTAATAAGCAGTTTTAAAAAGTAACGTAAGTACGTTGTAGGTAGTAACGAGTGAGAGCTGTAATCGGCGAGTGTGCTCGACCGAGCGAAGGTGTGTATATAGTAAACACGACTATAGTACATAACTGCACACGCAGTATATATAGGATATTCCATGTAAAATCAGCTATTTATAGACCGAGGGAGGGTGAGGAAAAAAAAAAGTTGCGTTGGAGCGAATAGCATCGATGCAGTCTTGAACTGTATAATTATTATTTTTTTCTTAGTTAGGACGAGATTACGAACGAGATTTTTATTATTTCAAATGAATCTAAGAAATTCTAGTTGGAGAATGTTTTTTTTTTCACTCAAAGAATTACTACACATTGAAAAAATTTAATTTCTCTTACAATTTTTTATATATCTATCTGAAGATTTTTTTACACATTCGGCAAAACATTTCGAACGATATCTACGTGGCGATTTTTTTCGACGATTTTTCTTTCGCAATATATACTTAAATTAAAACACGGTTTTTTTTTTGCAGGATTTTTAATCGTCGAGTCAGATTGTAATTTAATTTTTCTTATTTAAATCTGGCGCTCTGGCGACTTCCCACTTTTGCACAATGTTTACAGCTATATGCGGATTCATTATCGTGAAGAGTGCGCACAGTGTTTGCGGCCCCCGTAGGACACTGTAGGTTATTGTTAGCGGGTACGTTGTACCTCGTGGCACGATGAATCGATGTTTTTCCCCCTCGTGTGCGGCCCTATATCGAGTCAGGTAAAATGAATACACGGTCCGATGTACACAGTTTATATATATACATGTGTTTGTATATATATATACAGTATAGGATGTGGTGTATCCGTTAAGCCAACATCTAATTCGATAACTGGACGAAAATAATAACTTGCGGGCGCGGTCCAGCAGCGATCTTGACCGCGTTCAGTTCACGTACAGAAAATCTCTGTATATTCGCTCCCCTCCCCGCCACGTGCACGGAGCTATCTCTTGTCCGAGTGTATAGTCTCGTAAGAACACGCGAAAGTGTGTTCCGGATGATTCGCTGCCGATCTCGTGCAACGGGTTATTCTAGAGAAAGGTGTAAAGACAATTCACATTTTATAGGCACACGCAGATCCATCTTAAAAATGTTTTATTTATAACGATAAAAAAATCTCGTTACTTTGCTCTTTTGCTAATCTTTCATTTTTTTGTTGGTTTGTTTTTTATTTCCATAAAATCGACAACAGTCATTCACTTAATGTCAACATCAAAGATTGATAATAATATATTGATCGTTTTCTTTACTTTTCTTTTTACCACGGTATATTTTTGCCACACAAAAATTTCGGAAATAATGTGCTTAATTTTTGTAATCTGCTTAACGGGGGAAATAGGGTTAGGACAGCGTTTTCTCAATGATTTTCATGAATTTTTTTATAGTATAAAAAATGAATATGATTTTTTGAAACTTTGAGAATATTTTATACATATATTTAAGTATATACTATGAAATTTTTGAAGAATTTTCTTGAAAAACACCGAAGATATTAGCGACCCCATATTGCAGGTCACAATCAGACTCAGCATTTTGCGTACATTCTGGAAGCCGCAATTTTCATCTGAAATCAAACGTGGTTGGAATTTACTTTTATTATATGTCTCTCTTCTATATGAACCTAAATTATATCAAAAAAATAGAAAATTGAATTTTTTACAGGGGTCAAAATAGAAAAGCATGATTTTTTGCCATTTTTTACAACATTATTTGTAAAAAAAAAATTATTTTAAATAATGATAATATTCCGATTTTAGGTTCATATAGAGCGCAACAGTATGAAGAAAGTAACTGCCAATTTTCAAAACGATTGGTTGAAAACTTTTCGAAATAGCGTGTACGCAAGTTAAAAAAAAGTCGTTTTCAGAAAAACGCGTTTGAAAAAATAGCAAAATGCTGAGTCTGATTGTGACCTGCAATATGGGGTCGCTAATATTTTCGGTGTTTTTCAAGGAAATTTTTCAAAAATTTTATAGTATATACTTAAATATATGTATAAAATATTCTCAAAGTTTCAATAAATTATATTAATTTTTTATACTATAAAAAAATTCATGAAAATCATTGAGAAAACGCTGTCCTAATCCTGTTTCATCCCTTAATGGCTTATAACAATAGAACGAGTCGGAATTTTCATTAAAAATTTTGGGAACATATTTTTCAATAGTTTTCCTAACAATTTATGAAATTAAAAAAAAATCGATTTTTTGAACCGTCTAACCCTATTTCCCCCCTTAAATGAAAACGAATCGGAAATTCCAAACGGGAGATTGTTCGAAGTACTCTGTTGATCGTGGAAAAAATATATTCAGATTGGTGTATGAAAAATTGAACAGAGTTCAATTTTTTAAATGTTTATTTTCGAAAAAAAAGAGAAATGCTTCTATAATTTTTCAGATTCGTTTGTGAATATTATTTTCACACGAAATTCGGGGACAACTATCATCAATTTCTTTTGTACAATTACCTCGTGCACATCCGTTGACTTTTGGTCAATATACAGAGTATTTAACGCGCACTTCTACAACGGTTATTTACTTAATATCAACATCAAAGATTGATAACAATACATTGATCGTTTTATTTAAATTTTTTCTTTTCACGGAATAACTCCACACAAAAATTTCGGCAAAAAATGTGTTTTATTTTTGTAATCTGCTTAAATTAAATCGAATCGAAAATTCCAAACGAAAGATTGTTCGAAGTGCTTTGTTGATCGTTGAAAAAAAATATTCAAAACGGTATATGAAAAATTGTACAGAGTTCAATTTTTTTAATGTTTATTTTCGGAAAAAAATGCTCCTATGATTTTTCAGATTCGTTTGTGAATATTATTTTCACACTAAATTCGGGGACAACTATCGTAAATTTCTTTTTCACAATTACCTCGTGTACATCCGTTAACTTTTGGTCAATATACAGAGAGTATTTAGAGCACACTTCGACAGAGAGGAATTATATATATATATAGACGACTCTGAAAGCCTAGCTCGAACCTAATCAAACGGTCGTCCGGTCGCGTGCAAAAAATACGTTAATTCGTGGCAAGAGAGATGAAGGGTGGGCGAGCAGCCTACATAAGCTATGTATATAGGTTGAAAAAAAAAAGAAAGAAAAATAAAACAAACAAAAAAAAATAGTGGGAGGCTTGCATGACCGTGCAAATAAATAAAAGCGAACACGTTGCTTGCGTCTCGTATTTTATATTTTATCCACCGGGAATGATTGATTGCACCGGGGCTTCTCGCCCCATATTACATATATATATATATATAATACGATGAACCTAGGTAGGCTAGATATTCTCTCGTTCGCTGTGTGTGATTGTGATACGATCTCTCGCGAAATGCCACTGGCCGCTCTACTTGTCATTTCGCGCATTGTTTATTATTGTCCGAGGGCTTTATCGCGATTGTCGTGTTTAATCGAGAACGAAAAGAAAAAAAAAGAAAAATTTGTGACAGAGAGACAAAGTGGAAGCTCGAAAATATATTTAAAAAAAATAAAAATAAAATAAAACGATCACGAGAGAGGAGAGGAGAAATGATACCCGGCTACCATGAGGCGAACAGTCGAAGAGGTACGAACTACGGTCGCACGAAGCGAAAATAATCCTTCGAGATTCTCGTTTGTTTCTACGATCATTAAACAATTATTGAGATTTTTCTCTTTTAAATAAACAAATTAACAAAAAACTAGAACTCCTACAAACTCCTACCTTCTATATACCTATCCGAATATATTTTTACATGACCGGAAAAACGTTTCGTAGAATCTCTCCGTTGGCATATTCGATACAGTTTTTTTTCGCATACAAGTAAAACGCGTTTTGATTAACTTTTAAGCGTGGAGGATCTTTTAAGAATGATTATTCACGGTTATTCTTTAATAATGAATATTAATATTGAGAAAATATTAAATCGAAATGATTATCAATTTTGTAAATATTTTTATTGTGTTTGTTCGACGAACGGTGGTCATTTATGAACTTAACCATAAGTTTTGTAATTGGGATTGAAAAAACAAATCCAATTTTTTCTCACTATTATTGCGAGGGTCGAGCTAATCATCCAGAATCATTGATAATGAGCGAAAGGGAAAGAAAAGAGAGAAATACATACATCCCTTGGAAATTTTTCTCGAACTAGAGTATAACGACGATCTGATGATCTTCTCTCTCTCATTCTCTCTCTCTCTCTCTCTCTCTTTCTCTCTCTCTCTATATATATATACTATATATGTACGAGAAGAAGATAGTAATTACAGAAGCGGGACTCTTCGGAAAGTTAAAGGAGAGAGGGAATTCCCCGTCTCAGAGCTTCGAGGCACGATCCACGATAAGTATATAGTTGTTTCAGAATCGCATCAATGCTTCTCTCTCTCTTTTTCTACACTATATAGACAGATAAATTCCGGATATTATATACCGAGAGAGAGAGAGATAAAGAGAGAGAGATAGAGGGTATATAGGTAACTCCCGCTATCTCATTTTATTGGTACAGGTTACGAAAAAAATATTTCGACGAGAATCTCACTGTGTTCTCGTTGTGTTAGCTCGAAGATGATCCTCCTCGGCGTGCGGACGAGGCGAAACCGCCCCGCCGACTTATATCGCGAGAGAATTTCTTTCCGCTCGTGCATTTTGCTGTATATAGAGGTAGATTCGCGAGAATCCCGAGGGCGATGCTTTGTTCGTTCGAGGCAACGAGAATATCGAGAGACAGGATCCCGAAATCGATAGGTCCATATGGATAGTTTTTTTTGACAAATTTTGTTACATAAAAAAATATCTGTAGTCGAAATTTCGAGGGATTTTATTGAGAATGATTTTGTAGGACGCAATTTTCACGTATTTCATGATGAAAAATTTTATAAAACGTATTTTCAGCGAACTTTATTATATAAATAAAAAATCTGAATGATCGGAATTTTAACGAATTTTATTGCAACATAGATTTCTTTTTTTAAATAACAAAATTCATGAAAAATTGGGATTGGCGAAATTTTGTATAATAAAATTTTGAATAATAATTTCATTGTAAATATATGAACAGCAAGATTTTGTAGGACGGAGTTTTGACGTATTTGATGACGAAACATTTTATAGAACGTATTTTCAGCGAACTTTATTATATAAATAAAAAATCTGAATGATCGGAATTTTAACGAATTTTATTGCAACATAGATTTCTTTTTTTAAATAACAAAATTCATGAAAAATTGGGATTGGCGAAATTTTGTATAATAAAATTTTGAATAATAATTTCATTGAAAATATATGAACAGCAAGATTTTGTAGGACGGAGTTTTGACGTATTTGATGACGAAACATTTTATAGAACGTATTTTCAGCGAACTTTATTATATAAATAAAAAATCTGAACGATCGGAATTTTAACGAATTTTATTGCAACATTGATTTCTTCTTTTAAATAACAAAATTCATGAAAAATTGGGATTGGCGAAATTTTGTATAATAAAATTTTGAATAATAATTTCATTGAAAATATATGAACAGCAAGATTTTGTAGGACGGAGTTTTGACGTATTTGATGACGAAACATTTTATAGAACGTATTTTCAGCGAACTTTATTATATAAATAAAAAATCTGAATGATCGGAATTTTAACGAATTTTATTGCAACATCGATTTCTTTTTTTAAATAACAAAATTCATGGAAAACATTTTTTAATAATAATTTCGTTGTAAATATATGAACAGCAAGATTTTGTAGGACGGAGTTTTGACGTATTTGATGACGAAACATTTTATAGAACGTATTTTCAGCGAACTTTATTATATAAATAAAAAATCTGAATAATCGGAATTTTAACGAATTTTATTGCAACATCGATTTTTTTTTTAAATAACAAAATTCATGAAAAATTGGGAATCACGTTATTTTGTATAATAGATTTTTTAAAAATAATTTCATTGTAAATATATGAACTGCAAGATTTTGTAGGACGGAGTTTTGACGTATTTGATGACGAAAAATTTTATAGAACGTATTTTCAGCGAACTTTATTATATGAATTAAAAAAAATCTCAATGATCGCAATTTTAACGAGTTTTGTTGTAATAATAAAAAAATTGATATTTTTATAATGAAACTTTTGGAATGGGCGATTTAACAGATTTTTTTTTAAATAACAAAATTCATGAAAAATTGGGATTTGCGAAATTTTGTATAATAAAATATTTAAATAATAATTTCATTGTAAATATATGAACAAAAGTGGAGGCGCGCGGTCGTTGCGCGCCTCTGGCGATCACCCAAGTCATGCGGATTTGGCCGCGGTCACTGTTCGGATGGGTGACCGCTTAGCCGTGCACTGGCTGACGCGCCGATTGATGAGCGGCGGACAGTTTTATTGAATATTTGATTTAGTAAAAACAACTGAAACTCAGTGAAAAACAAAGCCGTTTGTATCGCAATTGAAGTTAGGTTAGTTTAGAGTAGCGCGAGTGAGAAGTGATAAGGGGAAAAATAGAAAAAATAGAATTGGGAAGGGTCATACGTAAAAACCTGAAAATCCTAAAAAAACATGAAAAACCTGAAAAACCTGAAAAATCTGAAAAACCTGAAGAACCTGAAAAACCTGAAAGACCTGAAACCATTATGAAAATATAAACTTTTACAATGAAATTGCATGAATTTTCAATCAACTTGTATTACAATCTTAGGTATCATTTAATCGCAGAAAACTTAGCGGATTGTGCTCTTAATGAATTTTATTACAAAACCAAAAATGGCATTTAAAAAAATGGATGCGAGATCAACAATTTTTTCGTTGTTTAATCAACGAAATTTTCGTCGTTCGTCGCGTCATATTTTTTTTATCTTTTATTTCGTTTTAGAACGCGCGAATAGCATCTCGCGGCATTTTCTTACTGTTGAACTGACTCGATATAGCGCGGGGTGTACTCTTCTCAAACCCCGTCATTATCTCCCAATACAGTTTGACCTTTTTTTCTTCTCCCTCGATCGTCATACCATATATATATATATATATATATATATATATATATATATATATATATATATATATATACCAAAGGATCGCGAATACACACATTACTGTAGGGATATGTGTATATATATAATATATATATATATATATATATATTAGGGTGGGTCAAATAAAATGACTAATTTTTTTTTCCCTCGATATAATGGAAAATGTATTGTTTCGCATCTCAAAAGAACCCTCTGCAAGTATGAGCCCTTCATATTTAAATTAAGAGGTCCCTCATCGCGAATTTGCATTTCCCTTTAAAAAAACATGGAAATATTTTTTTTTTAACTTTGGAATTTTATTAGACTTAAAACGTTGATGTTAGGAGAGTCTTTTGGCACATTTTAGTAGAACATTTGATGCTCTACAAAAAAGCTCTCTTGTGTCTAATCGATAAAAGTAACCGTACAAAAAATAATCGGTGATAATTAGCTCTGGATTGTATTTATCTCGTTTATTAGTACATAAATGTCAAATTTTTGAAAATTTTCGTTATCAATATGAATAAATATACCAGTAATATATACTACTAATATATTACTAATATACTAATATACTACTAATATATTACTAATTGTTTTCAAACAAATATGAGAGAATCCAGAGCTAATTATCACCGATTATTTTTTGTACGGTTACTTTTATCGATTATACCCAAGTGACCTTTTTTGTAGAGCATCAAATGTTCTACAAAAATGTGATAGAAAACTCTCGTAACATCAACGGTTTAAGTCTAATAAAATACCAAAGTTTAACAAAAAATGTTTCCATGTTATTTAAATGGGAAATGAAAATTCGCGATGAGGGACCTCTTAATTTAAATATGAAGGGCTCATACTTGCAGAGGGTTTTTTTTGAGATGCCAAACAATACATTTTTCATTATATCGAGGAAATAAATTTTTTTTTTTTTTTTTTTCTCTTTTTGCTTGTAGCTATAATCTGTCCCGGCGGGACATTCAATAGCTGTGATGTAGGTGTTGTTCGTTGTTTAGGGGAGTGACCGTTGCCAAACCCACAATTGATGTCGAAGAGTTTGTTGGTGTTATATTTCTCTGTTCGGAAGGTCCAAAGGCTTGATGCGTCTGAGTCGTCTGATTTCATTCCTTCTGTCGAGGATTTCTCGGGCCATTGTGTTAGGGTGGTTTCGTAGTCTTTCCACGTATCGCGTGCTGAACATTTGGATGTTTTCTGCTACCGTTGTTATTCGTAGGTCGTTGTGTAGGGTCTTATTGCTGACGTACCATGGGGCGTTGGTAATTGTTCTTAATATTTTTGATTGGAATCTTTGAAGGATTTCTATATTCGATCTGCTGGCCGTCCCCCAGAGTTGGATGCCGTACGTCCACACTGGTTTGAGTACTACTTTATATAGTAGATTTTTGTTTTCTGTTGTTACTTTGGAGTTTCTTCCGAATAGCCAGTACATTTTTTTAAACTTGATGTCGAGTTCTTTTCTTTTTGTTTTAATGTGCTTGCTCCAAGTTAATCGTCTGTCCAAGTGCATCCCAAGGTATTTTACGCTATTTTTTGTTGGTAAGGGTTGACTATTGAGAGTAACTGTTGGGCAGTTGTTTTTTCGTAGAGTGAACGTTATATGCACCGATTTACTTTCACTAGCTTTTATCTTCCATGTGTTTAGCCATTTTTCGACTTGCGTTAGCGCCTTTTGGAGTAGCAGGGACGCTTCGGTGGGGTTTTCATGCTTAGCTAGCATTGCAAATAAAAAATTAGTCATTTTATTTGACCCACCCTAATATATATACGTAATAGTACATTATGCCTTGTACTATTATGTATAGTACGCATTACTTGTGTTACCTGTTTTACAATGGCTGTACACACAAAAGTATAGGAAAAAGATACACGAGGACAGAAGAAGTTACGCTCAATTTCCCGTACGAACGTACAGTTATCCAATTATCACTATACACGATACTAACCCAAAGTTAACCGCCTAGGGTACCTCGGTCGTCGGCCCCTCACGAAATAACCGCAAAGTATTTTACGAGCCCTATGATTCGTTTCGGTAATACAAAAAAATCGAGAAGAAAAATATTAAAAATGATTTTATTTTGTCAAAAAAGAAACGAAGGATTAAGAATTATTGGCTTAAAATATTCTTTCGTAATTATTTCATTTGGAAGTAATTTATTAAAGTATTTATCTTCACCGTTTTAAATCTGACCATCATTCTTTTATTTGTTAATATTTGTTTCGTGACATTATCGAAATTTTGCAGGAAAAAAACGATCATCAACCGCAGTACAAATATTTATAAAAGATTGATATTACGTTTTCCATTAATTAAAATCGATTTAAGGTTGGTTTTTTTAGTGCAAAATGCTCTAAAATCGTACGCACATTTAACAAGTTTTTTTTTCCATGGAAAGTGATTAATTTATACAAATAATTACACATCTATTTAGTATAAATATCAAGCTAATAAAAAATATTTTTTCGTTTGTTTTTTTATTATATAAAATGACCGAGTACTGCTACTTGCTTTTGGTGTCTTTTTTTTTTAGGCGTACCGCGGCGTGACATTTGGCATCCACAATTTTTGACCTAGAACAAAAAACAAAAATTCTCGTCAATCTACATCGGAATACCTAGAGAAGTACCTATGGAATTTGAAAAATATTGTTTTTTTCGAATATTGTAGGCATTTGAACTTAAAACGTGAATTTCCAGTGAAAAATTTCGTATAAAACTGCTCATAAAATGGAAAATTTTTGATTAATCAGAAATTCCGTACGTACTTCTCTAGGTATTCTGATGTAGATTAACGAGAATTTTTTTTTTTCTTTCACGTCAAAAATCGTGGATGCCAAATGTCACGGCGCGGAGTGCCTTTTAAAAAAAATACCAAAAGCACATAACAGTAGTCGGCCATTTTGTATAACACAAAAAATATTTTTTATTAGCTTGATATTTATACTAAATAGATGTGTAATTATTTTTATAAATACATCACTTTTTTATACAAAAAAAAAAAAATTGTTAAATGTACACATGATTTTATACCCGCTACCGTGGCCTTACCCCTTAAAGCAGTGTATATATAATAAACAGCTGACCCGACAGACGTTATCCTTTCTGAGCTATGAGTATTCAATTGGAACTGGAATAAATAATTTAAAATAAAATAATTTCAAAAACATAGTGTTTATTGTAACTGAAAATAAAAAATTGACTCCCTCAGTGTTTCTGTATAAAACTTACCAAAAATCGATATTAAATTAAACTTTTAATATAAGCCGTGATTGCGGTGAACTAACTGCGAGGAACAAACACTTCTCAAAAAAACTCACTCAACAAACTCAAAACTCGATAAACGTTCAGATCGAATGGACTGTGCACTAAGAAATGAATAAATGAATTTTTTGATCGATAAATGCCGACCGATGCATCTATTAATATCACATTTGCTTCGCGGGAACTGTCAAACGCGCGAAGGTTAAGAAGTCGTTAAGTTTTATGAAAATTTTCAATTTTATGCGCAATTTTCTTAATTTTTCTTCCCTTAAGAACCTTCTACACAGTATTAGAAAGCTTGAAAAAAAAAGATGAATGAAATCGGTAAAGTAGTTCTCGAGTTATGG
Source organism: Oxytorus armatus (assembly GCA_958009045.1). NCBI lineage: Eukaryota > Metazoa > Arthropoda > Insecta > Hymenoptera > Ichneumonidae > Oxytorus > Oxytorus armatus. The sequence goes on along the minus strand of OY253747.1, from coordinate 31,006,990 downwards.
CGTGACCAAGGGAAATAGGGATTCATTTTTATATCATATATATATATGTATATTATCTGATACCAAGTCGATATATTATATCGCAAGAGGGTATAAGTCCTAGCTACACCATTGGTTTTGTCATTGATTCCCGGGAGTCCGCGGTTCAGGGTAGCAAACGGGGTAGGAAGTCGCTTGTCAGTTTCGCGTGTACACGTATATATCTCTATAACGATTCCCCCGCGTCACTTTCCAGGACATCAATACTTTGACACTCTAAGCGGCAACTCGAATCCCCTACTATCTCTCTATATTATATAAATATTTCGCCGCCGCCGCCGTGTACAAGAGTTGAGGGGAGCGAGCGGGATCGAGTAGGCTGGGTGAGGGGGCCGAGCGGTGGCAGGGGCGGCTGGGGGGGGGGGCGAAGTCCGCAGGGGGGCAGAGCCTTTATATAATATAGAGAGATATCTATATTATATAAATATATCGCCACCGCCGCCGCGTACAAGTGTTGCGAGGCGGTAGCGCCAGGGGGCGAAGGGCCGAGCACAGAGTGGAGTTCCAACTCCATCGGGAAGCAACGTTACAGCGATTTTAGTGAAGCCACTTCTTTTTGGCCGAGATGCAAAAAAATGTTAAATTTTCAAATTTTCTTTTACGACGCTATATCGATGTATTTTGATTCGTTGATTACTAATTCAGTAGCCATTTCTTTGAAAAACTTTAAATTTCATTGAAAATCGTCCAAAAAGTGATTTTTTTCGTTTTTCACCTTTTTCTCATTGATATTTTGAGATTCCGACTAAAACTCGGTGTTATTCGTAATCAGCGGAAAATTTCCGATCGAATGGGGCATCGAAACATCGAAAAAAGAGAAACAAATTTTTTTGTAATTTTTTGCCCACCTTTTCGAAAACTTAAAAATCTCGAAATTTCAAATGGTCATAACTTGGCTGCCGTTTCATCGATTTTGGGTTTTGAGGAGCGTTTTCAAAACGTCTCGAGTAGACTTAGAGAATGCATTTTGGATCATCCTGATATCTCAATTATTGTAGCCGTGAGAGCAGGTTGAAAATCGGCGAAAAAAACGAGAAGGGAAGAAATTCGCAAAAATCGATGGTCCGACTTTAAAAATCTGTGAAAAATCGAAAAATAGTAATAGCACAATGATTCAAGCGCCATTTTAGGATTCTCGATCACGAAAAGAATGAGCACAGAGTGGGGTTCCAACTCCATCGGGAAGCAACGTTACAGCGATTTCAGTGAAGCCACTTCTTTTTGACCGAAATACAAAAAAATTTTGATTTTTTAAATTTTCTTTTAGGACGCTATAGCGATTTATTTTGATTCGCTGATTACTAATTCAGTAGCCATTTCTTCGAGAATCTCGAAATTTCGTTGAAAATCGTCCAAAAAGGGATTTTTTCAATTTTCGCGTTTTTCCCATTGTTTTTTTGATTTTCCGACAAAAACTTGGTGTTATTCGTAACCAGCGGAAAATTTACGATCGAATCGGGTATCGAAACATTGAAAAAAAATGGGAAAAAAAAAAAAATTTGGGTCGGGTTGGGTCCGGCGGCGTCTGAGGGGGTTGCGCGCGCGAAGCGCGCAGAGGGGCGCAGGTCCCCTAGTAAATATATATATATATATATAAACTGTGCGTCCTATATAACCGATATCTCTTATACATAGAAACTATAGCCGATTCTATGAAATCGTATTTAACAGAAAAAAAAAAAGTGATAAAATAACCTTCTTTCATTACAATGCTCCTGACATTTATTTATTTTCATTTCATTGTGATATTTTGAAAAAAGACATTTTTAACAATCTATCGTTTTGATTTTTCCATACAATTTTTCTTTTCGCAATATTAAAATAAATTAAACACGTTTTATTCCGATTTTTATTCGAGCTTCACCCCAAGAGGATTTACAACAAAGTGCCAAAATAAAGCATATACAAAATATATGGTTTATTTTGGCATTTTTTTTTTTTCACTAAAAAAAAATGCATCAATTGGTATAATAGGCGAAGTTGCATCGGAGATTGTTGCAATTTTGACTGCGATTGAGAGGAAAAAGCACAACTTTGGGGTTCGGTGTGCTCTCTCGCCTCTCGCGTTCTCGTGTTATAACTCGAGGCACGAGATATCTAGTTGAGTCGGTAGATTTATTGGCGTTGGTTCGATAACTGCTCGTGCATTACCACGCCCATTTCAGCTCCGGGTGTGCGGGAGAGATACAAAGGATGCACACTGCCAAGCGTCTTCTCTCGTTCTTTGGAAAAAAAAAAGCAAATACAAAATCTTACATGCACACACACACATACAGAGTCTTGTTGAACGTGAATTCGTCCCTCGCGCTTTACGCTCCGGAGTACATGGAAAAGATTCGCGATCCACTTTCGTGGCTCACGATAGCCCGAAGGTACGATTAGTATCATATTTTCCGATGGAACTCGATTTTACAAGAACATCTGTGTCTCAAAGAACTTTCTTACTGGACGTTTTGAACTTTTAAGGGGGGAAATAGGGTTAGGACAGCGTTTTCTCAATGATTTTCATGAATTTTTTTATAGTATAAAAAATGAATATAATTTATTGAAACTTTGAGAATATTTTATACATATATTTAAGTATATACTATAAAATTTTTGAAGAATTTCCGTGAAAAACATCGAAAATATTAGCGAACCCATATTGCAGGTCACAATTAGAGTCAGCATTTTGCGTACATTCTGGAAGCCGCAATTTTCATCTGAAATCAAACGAGGTTGGAATTTACTTTTATTATATGTCTCTCATCTATATGAACCTAAATGCTATCAAAAAAATAGAAAATGGAATTTTTTACAGGGGTCGAAACAAAAAAGCATGATTTTTTGCCATTTTTTACAACTTTATTTGCCAAAAAAAAAAAATTTTTAATAATGATAATATTCCGATTTTAGGTTCATATCGAGCGCAATACTATGAAGAAGGTAACTGCCAATTTTCAAAACGATTGGTTGAAAACTTTTCAAACTAGCGTGTACGCAAGTTAAAAAAAAATCGTTTTCAGAAAAACGCGTTTGAAAAAATAGTACCAAGAAAAACAAAGTCAAGGCAGTCATAAATTTTCTTCGGTGTTTTTCAAGGAAATTCTTCAAAAATTTTATAGTATATACTTAAATATATGTATAAAATATTCTCAAAGTTTCAATAAATTATATTCATTTTTTATACTACAAAAAAATTCATGAAAATCATTGAGAAAACGCTGTCCTAACCCTATTTCCTCCCTTAATGGCTTATAACAATAGACCGAGTCGGAATTTTCATTTTTTATTTTGGGAACATATTTTTCAATAGTTTTACTAACAATTTATGAAATAATCGATTTTTTGAACTGTCTAACCCTATTTCCTCCCTTAAGCCGATTTAAAATCACGGTAGTGAAGAAAATAATGTTTTTTTTTACTACGATCTTTCAAGTCCTGGTACAAGATGCATTTTTTTCATTTTTATTCAATCATTAGACACGGTAAAAAAAATCATTGGACTTTATGAAAAACAAAAAAAAACAGGTAAAACTCGATTAAAATCTATCTACAAGATAAAGTTGATTTTTCTTTTTAGGACTTATAAAAAAATTATTCTCAGACATACAAAATGTAAAATTTAACGAAAATTTCGTTCTTTGCTGCTTCAATTGGACAATTTTGAAAAAAAATAAAACTAAAAACAAATTGTTGGATATTGCGCAATGACGGGTTTAACTTCTCGCTGTTCGAGTACAAAAATTTTTGAGCTCTATCAATCGGTGATGCAAAAAGATGAGAAGGTTGAGAAAAACAACAAACAAAATTCCGAATCTTCTCGTCTCTCTGAACGGAGACGTAGTTAACCAAGGGATATTTTATACACGGATACATGTACAAGAATCGTGATCTTCCACGCCTTCAATATCTTACACACTCACCCACGTCTCACTCTTTGGAAAGATATCGCGGTTTTTTTTTCTTTCTTACGATCGCGAACTCCATTTTCACTTTGTTTTTTTTTCCCCCGCGTTACGAGAGATTCTATGCCTCACCCATATCCCTTACATAGCTTGGTACTCGTTTTCACCCTTCTCAAAATACATTAATACTCAAGTAGGTCATTAAAAAATAAAATTACACAGAAATTTCAATAAATTTGATCAATCTTTTATAATTGGACTAGAACACTTATAAAATCGTTAACAAAAGTTCTAAACAATTCTTAAGAGCAGGCTCTACGGTTAGAAGTCGAAAAAAATACGTGTTTAAATTTTTTTATCTCGCGAAAAAAACAATCGTGTCAAAAATTCCAAACGAAAGATTGTTAAAAATGTTTTTCTGGTCGTGCAAAAAAATAATCAGATTGGTATATAAAGAACTGGAAGATGAGTTTCATTTTTTAAATATTTGTTTTATTTTCCAATGAGGCGTGCTTCACCTCGTACAATCGTTTACATTCGTATCGGTATATTTGCTTATACGATCTTCGAAATATTTCCATTAATCGCTCGTTTCGCGATTTTCGATACGATCTTTTTTTGTTTTAAAAGTTTAAAAAGATCGTCGAGCTTCTTAGTGAATAATTCATTGTTTTTCTTTAATTTTTTTTCCTTTTTTTTTTTCAATATGTTGTTATTTTGCGTGTAATTTAAGCTGGTAGGGGGAGCCACGAAATTTTTTCAGTGGCTGACTTCTCAACGTGCGAGAAGATGAGAAACATCGCGGGAGGTCTTACTGTATATACATATATGTAGATGCATGCCCTCGAGACTCTCGTCTCTTTTCGAACGATTGATGGACTTCTCGCACCTCCCCGCATTATTATTAGTATATATACCTGAAGTATCGACGCGTGAGTGAACCTCGTATGGGAAATGCTCTATTCGTGAACGTAAAGTCCCCGATCCCGAGTTCTCCCAGAGGACGCACATCGAACATGCCCGGTAATCACGACTCGTTAGAGTTTCATTCAAAGATACACATTCCGAAGATCTAACAAACCCATCGAAATTCAATTGACTATCGAATGTCAACTGACACAAACGTTTGAAAGAAGGAAAAAAAAAAATTGAAAATCACTTTGCACCTGCAGGTACGAGGGGAAAAAAAAAAATTGCGATTTAAAGACAAATCCATAAAGTAATTACAATCGAGCTGTAGGTCGTTCGGGTGAAATGAAAATCTGATAAAAATGAATTATACAGAAGTAATCGATAAAATTGAAATTCGACAATAATAACCCCAAATTTTTTAAAAATGATTGAACAGTAAAAAAATCGTTCAAAACAAAAATCCGGAGGGTTTTTTCAATGAATTGCGCCCGAGTAAAAAAACGAAATGTCAGTGACAAACAGTTTACCTTACGTCAATTAAAATGATCAATTTTTAATACATTTTTGATGAAGTATTTAATCTTCAATTGCAATCCCGTTTTTTGTCTCTCAAACTACATGCCTGGGTGCAAATCGGATGAGATGTCTTTAACTGACTCTACCTTTCACAAATCTTAACAGATTTCACTTTTTTCTTCTTTAAGGGGGGAAATAGGGTTAGACGGTTCAAAAAATCGATTTTTTTAAATTTCATAAATTGTTAGTAAAACTATTGAAAAATATGTTCCCAAAATTTTAAATGAAAATTCCGACTCGTTCTATTGTTTTAGGACAGCGTTTTCTCAATGATTTTCATGATTTTTTTTATAGTATAAAAAATGAATATAATTTATTGAAACTTTGAGAATATTTTATACATATATTTAAGTATATACTATAAAATTTTTGAAGGATTTTCTTGAAAAACACTGGGGATATTAGCGACCCCATATTGCAGGTCACAATCAGACTCAGCATTTTGCGTACATTCTGGAAGCCGCAATTTTCATCTGAAATCAAACGAGGTTGGAATTTACTTTTATTATATGTCTCTCTTCTATATGAACCTAAATGATATCGAAAAAAATAGAATATTGAATTTTTTACAGGGGTCAAAATAAAAAAGCATGATTTTTTGCCATTTTTTACAACTTTATTTGCAAAGAAAAAAATTATTTCAAATAATGATAATATTCCGATTCTAGGTTCATATAGAGCGCAATACTATGAAGAAAGTAACTGCCAATTTTCAAAGCGATTGGTTGAAAACTTTTCAAACTGGCGTGTACGCAAGTTCAAAAAAAGTCGTTTTCAGAAAAACGCGTTTGAGAAAATAGTACGCTCGGTTATACACGTGGCGCGCTCGGGCCCTGAAGGAGAGCTACTCACTTTAATGGCTTATAACAGTAGAACGAGTCGGAATTTTCATTTAAAATTTTGGGAACATATTCTTCAATAGTTTCACTAACAAATTATGAAAAAAAAAAAAAAAAATCGATTTTTTGAACCGTCTAACCCTATTTCCCCCCTTAATCGATATCCGCGGGTCTCATTAGTGCGGGAAGATGAGTATTACGCCCGGTAAATTCGAGAGCCGTGTATTATATAGGGCGTGCATATTTGGCCCCTTGGGGTCATTGGAACAATGATTTTGTTGTGATCGTAGCTCATCAACCTCTCTCTCGTCTTCGTTCACGTTTTCGCGTCGAGAATTACCCGTGGGGTATCCAAATTGATTGATTGATCGATGATCGATCGTTGTTCCATTTCGAGAGCTCCGAGTGTCATAAAAGAAAATAAACAAAGGCCCGAAAGCAATGGTAAAAAGAGTGCTTTGAATAAAAGATAAAGTTCTAAAAATGGAATTGTTTGGGAAGATTCGCGGCTTTTTTTTCTTTCCAAAATGATCGGGTCTAGTGAACACCTCGTAGACTCGAGGTATAAATTCTAACGAGAAAAATTAATTTTTTCTAAAATTTTTTGACAATTAAATCTTTATGAAAACTCGTGAAAAAAAATTAATTCCAAAAAACATCAAGGTACAGCCTCTGGTACACACGTTGAAACGGTCGACTACATTAGTTTACAAATATTTTTGTTTAACTCAATGTAAATTCACAATTAAATGGAGAAAAAAATAAAACATTTTAAAGATTAAAATAAAAATAATTCTCACCGTTGAAAAAAATCCTTAAACTTTCTAAAATGCTATTTTTTTTCAAGTCAATGTAAATACACAATTAAATGGAGAAAAAAAATAAAACATTTTAAAGATAAAAATAAAAATAATTCTCACCGTTGAAAAAAATCCTTAAAGTATACTTTCTAAAATGCCAAGGTCGAGTCTAGAATATATATTGAACGGACGAGTATATATATCACTTTATAAGGAATTTCTTGGGCACTGGGTATAAGCTCGGGCGATAAATTAATCGAGGGATGAGTCGTCCTCGGACGATTTTGTCTCCACTCTGTGTTTATGTATGTGTATGTGTGTGCGCGCGAGCGCATATGAGAGGGCTTCCTAAAATACCACGAACGAGTTTTCGAGTCGAAAAAAATAAGAGTAACAAGTCTTAATTAAGCGAAACGATCGTCTCGTTGTCGTCGTGCGAGAGGAAGAGAAAGAGAGAACGAGGCTGACTAGGGTTGTTGGGTACGAGCGTTGATCGCGTGGGGTGCTCGCTGTTGGCGTGCGCTGAAAGAAAATCCCGTAAGGAATCTCACGAAACCGCGGTGATTGGTTTTTTTTTTTTTTTTTTTTTAAAGCGATTGCCAATCGAGTTACGAGATAAGTCCTTATTGAATTGTTATTCAATTGACTTGTCATACGGACGTAAAAGAAAAAATTTATTTAATAATGATTATCGGAAGTATATCGGATAAATACATAAACGCATCTTTGCATATTTATGAAAACTTTGAATTCCTCTCGCGACATTTGGTATTCATACGTTAATCGCTAAAGACAAAGATGAAGGGAAAAATAAAAGTCATCACGATCTTCTTTTCATCCGCACACGCTACTGCGTCTTATCGTTTTATCTTTCATGTTTTTTTCTTTCTTTAATTTCCATTTATTTTTTTGTCGTTTGTTTTTTTTTTTTATCTCTTTCGACCATTCTCGTACAGCTTGTTTCGAACGACGACGACGACGACGACGATTCTCACGAATACTTTTTTTCCCAACGAACGAGAGAAGGAGAAGGAGGACGAGAAGTCTTTGGGTCCACAGGTAGCACAGATATTATAAATTTATATATATATATATATGTGTGTAGGTCTCTCTTTCTCTCCTTTTCCTCTCATTCTCGTTCGTATCAGAAACACATCGTGTCCTACAAGGTCCTCGCTCTGATAAGACTATATTATACTCACGAGGGTTTCACACCGATTTCACGGTTCCGATTCGCTCAATTATATATCCGCAGCATCCGATTAGACGATATAGCTATACAAACACGATCTTGAGACTCTCGTAAGGGCTCTCGGAGAATTTACGATTTTGTATACCTCTTTCTTTGCCAGTTGGAAGAATTATCTTTAAGAAAATTGGTAAAAAATGTTAGGACAGACAGTGCGGCGAATAATATGTCATTGATATTAAGAAAACAGCTTTAGAGTCACGTCAATCGAGTTTTTACTGTTTTTAGAGTCTTTGAAAGATTTTTTTTTTCACACTTTCGAAGGAAAACTGACTGGGCCAATAAAATTGAGCGGCGATCGAAGAAAATCTATATTATATATTATACAAAAAAAAAATATATAAACCGTTAAATTTTCGACGAATTAGTCTAATATTAGTCAACTAATGAATGAACTGTCATTCGTGAAAATCGAAAGAAAGTTAAACGAATTTTTCACTTAAGGCCGTAGTCTGGTCTAAAGCGAAATTTTTATTTATTATTGAGTCGAACAATAATTTTGCCGACATTTTATAACTCGTCGAATAATGAAATATCAATCGAGAAAGTTCAACAGGCCGCCATTTTGTCAAAAAATTTTTTTAAGTACCAATTCTGCTACCAGTGCTCAGAATACTCATACAGATTGAGAATATATATATATTTTTTTTTTCAGATGCATACAACATCGTCCAGAGTGGGCGCCGATTTCGGCGCACCATGTTGCAACAAGGCAAAAAACTACATGAAAATATTCAAAATAATTCTTTTTTTTTATGTACAAGTATTCTCTAAGGATCAATAAATGCACGTGTACATTTTCATCAAGACCACTTCAACGGTTTAAACGTTATTACACATTAGAAATGACGTCAAAAATCTCGCTCTAGACCAGACTACGGCCTTAAGGGGGGAAATAGGGTTAGGACAGCGTTTTCTCAATGATTTTCATGAATTTTTTTATATCATAAAAAGTGAATATAATTTATTGAAACTTTGAGAATATTTTATACATATATTTAAGTATATACTATACAATTTTTGAAGAATTTCCTTGAAAAACACCGCAGATATTAGCGACCCCATATTGCAGGTCACAATCAGACTCAGCATTTTGCGTACATTCTGGAAGCCACAATTTTCATCTGAAATCAAACGGGGTTGGAATTTACTTTTATTATATGTCTCTCTTCTATATGAACCTAAATGCTATCAAAAAAATAGAAAATTGAATTTTTTACAGGGGTCAAAACAAAAAAGCATGATTTTTTGCCATTTTTTACAACTTTATTTGCAAAAAAAAAATTATTTTAAATAATGATAATATTCCGATTTTAGGTTCATATAGAGCGCAATACTATGAGGAAAGTAATTGCCAATTTTCAAAACGATTGGTTGAAAACTTTTCAAACTAGCGTGTACGCAAGTTCAAAAAAAGTCGTTTTCAGAAAAACGCGTTTGAAAAAATAGCAAAATGCTGAGTCTGATTGTGACCTGCGATATGGGGTCGCTAATATCTGCGGTGTTTTTCAAGGAAATTCTTTAAACATTTTATAGTATATACTTAAATATATGTATAAAATATTCTCAAAGTTTCAATAAATTATATTCATTTTTTATACTATAAAAAAATTCATGAAAATCATTGAGAAATCGCTGTCCTAACCCTATTTTCCCTCTTAATGGCTTATAACAATAGAACGAGTGGGAATTTTTATTTAAAATTTTGGGAACATATTCTTCAATAGTTTTACTAACAATTTATGAAATAAAAAAAAAATCGATTTTTTGAACCGTCTACCCCTATTTCCCCCCTTAAAATGCTTACAATATTCTATCATTGTGTGCATCGATCATTAGTGATGTTTCGTATATTAAGTGGGACATTCTTCAGTCTAGATCCGCCGTCATTGACATCGCGTTCTTATTACAAATTTCCGCTCACAATTTTATCATAATTCTAACTTGGAACGTTAATTTTTTCATCAATTTTAACAAAATTATATGAATGATCGATATTGATAATTCATATTAAAAAAACGTACAACTTCTTTGAACGATCGTTAGCCACACAGTATATAATATTTCTAAACAATTATCCTACATTTTATTCGTTTGGTTTTTTTTTTTCCCCTATAAAAGCATACTTTCTATCTCTAACGACGTTATAGTGACAGATATATCGCTTAATTATCACACATCTATGTATAGTAAATTTTCGAGGTTCCAACGACGAAAATTTCCCTCGTACAGATAACTATTTCGACCGTTGTACATTCTCGAATCATTCGATTTCTCTTTTTTTTTTCTCCTTCGTTCTTTCTCGATTCTCGCTCTCTGTCCCGGTGCTTCGGGTCGACTATACGAGAGGACTCGAAGAGTGGACGGTGGACA